>JAMWYP010000240.1:0-600000 GCA_025563575.1 Acacia pycnantha | reverse complement strand
TCATGGTGAATTTCGCAAGCATCCTGACCTCTTGGACCAAGTTAGCTGGTTGGATAGTTGTGTGTTGAAAGACGATTTTATTACGAGATTCCCACAACTTCCAACATGTAAGGCCAAACATACTTATCCAACGAGCGTTTCCGTCATTACATAGCTTCGTATGTGTGAGATTCTGGAGTAGCCACTGTCTGTAATCTATCTGGAAAAACTGACTCCTCTAGGAGGTAGGAATCAAATGTGACCACACCCCCTGGGTATAGCTGCACTTTCTCAACACATGATCTGTATCTTCTGCCTTCATCCCAAAGCTTGAGCATAGATCCGATTCAGTCATATGCCGTCTCTTCCTTTCAAAATTTGTTAGGCGGTTGGAGCGTGCAGCAAGCCACAGGAAGACCCTAACACGGTGAGCACCTTGCCACTTCCAAACCACCTCCCACAATCTGTCGGGGTCTCGTTCATCATCTTTACGCAACAGTTCATATGCAGAGGAGACTGAAAACTTACCATCATTTGAGTAGTCCCAAAAACAACCAGCCTTGCCATCGTCACGTGAAGGGGGAGTACAACCAGATATGATAAAGAGAACATGATCAGGCAGATCATTACTAAAGAGTTCCCAATTCCAATTACCCTCATCTGTTGTAAAGTAGCGTAATGGCAGGAGTGCTTCCTCATGTGTAATTTCTCTAAAGGCTAGAAACTTAAGAAGCCCTACCTCAGGCACCCAATTATTCGACCAAAAGCATACTTGGTTTCCATCTCCTGGGTCCTACCTTGTTCCTAGTTCAACTTCATCCCATAACTTCTTAAGGTGTCGCCACAAATAAGAACTATTCTGATTTCGCCTACAAGGCCCTGTACACTCATTCCAACCATATTTATGCCGTAGAACCTGAACCCATAGCAAGTCAGGCCGTGACCTTAAGGAAAAACCAAGTTTCATCAGAAACACTATTTTGGACTTCTAATTTCTTAAAACCACAACCCCCAGAACTAACTGGCTTACACATTTCCTCCCACTTAACCAGAGAGGGTCTTTGATCAGCATCTGTGCATCCCCACACAAATTTCCTTATATGGCGTTCAAGTCGGTGACACAGGCCAGGAGTTAATTTGGTGGTCTACATGGCATACGCAGGAATGGCTGCAAGGACTTTCTTGGCCAGTGTAATACATCCTGCAAGGGACAAAGTCCTGGCTGCCCATCCTGAAAGCTTACTCCTGACTCTCTCCTCTAAATACTCATAGGTGCCTGCCCGAACACGTTGATGGAGCAAAGGAACTCCAAGGTACTTGCCAAGGTCCTCCGTTCTTTGAAAACCTAACTCCTCACTGATTTCTATTTGAGTCCCATGTGGGACATTCTTGGAGAAAAAATGGCAGTCTTCAAATTACTAACTTTATGTCCTGAGCTAGCACAAAAGTCATCTAATATGTCTCGAACTAGAGTAACCTGGGAGGCAACTGTGGAACTAAAGAGGACTAGGTCATCTGTGAAGAACAAATGTAATAGCGGTGGCCCCTGCCTCCCCATACGAACTGGCCTCCATTGTTTTACTACCACCCTTTGAGTAATTATCTAGGAAATGCGTTCCATGCATAAGACAAAAATATAGGGCGACAATGGGTCTCCTTGTCTAATACCTCTCGAGGGGGAGAAGCTCTCCGAGCGAGCACCATTCCAAATTACCCTCATACTGCATGTGGACACACAAGTCATAACTGCACTTACAAACTTTGGGGGGAGCCCTGTGTCATACAATGTTTCTTCTATAAAATCCCATCGAAGACGGTCATAAGCTTTCTCCAGATCCACCTTAATTGCCATCCACCCTTCCGATCCTTGTTTAGATCGCATATAGTGAATCACTTCTTGGGCGATGACAATGTTGTCCGAAATTTGTCTACCGGCCACAAACGGCTTGATTTGGAATAACTAGATGAGGTAGCCATTTCTTAAGGTGATTTGCCAATATTTTCATGATAACCTTATGCAAATTGTACACAGACTTATTGGCCTAAATTCTTTAATGAACTCTAGCACATGCACCTTAGGGACAAGTGTTATGAGGGTTTCATTGAGGCCAGGATCGAGAATTCCCTCCTCAAAGAAGCTAGTAGCCATTTGGAAGATCGACGGCCCCACATGTTTCCACTGTTGTTGATAAAAGGTTGCATGAAAACCGTCGACACCCGGAGCCTTAAGAGGTTCCATTTGGAAGAGTGCAGCGTGAGTTTCACTAAGGGTGATAACGGCTACTAAGGACTCCGGCATAGCACTACTTGTGGCTAGGAAGAGGCCACGGCCTGGATAAGGTGGAGTAGTAGCATTTTCTTTAGTATAAAGATTTTTATAGAACAGAAAGGCCCATGAACGCAGAGTCGCATCTTCATAACACCACACCCCAGATTCATCCCTTAACGCTGAGATTAATTTCCTGCGGCTGTGTTGTACAGAATTTGCATGGTAGTATGCAGTATTATGGTCTCCCAACTTGATCCAATCCCCTCTGGCACGTTGTGCCTAGGTAATACTCTCTTGCTCACAGGTGAGTTCGAATTCCTTGTGTAATTCACCTTCCAGGTGGTCAAGGTGAGTAGCGGAATGGGCCTCCTGTGCCTTTTGAATACCTCCTAACCGAGTTAGTAGCCTGCACTTTCGATGATAAATGTTGCGAAGACCTCTTTATTCCATACTTTGGCTGATTCCTTGAATTGTTGAATATTCTCAAGAATGGAATTTGAAGCCGACCAATTCTCTTGTACTAGTTTGTTAAAAGAATTTGATGAGGCCCAAGCCGCAAGGTATCTGAATGGTGGTGGATGCCGTGAGGGCTTTGTTCCTTGACAAACCTGGATACAAAGTGGACGATGATCAGAGCTAAGCTTTAGAAGGTGTTTAACCACTGACTGATCAAAATTATTCAACCAAGACTCATTTCCCAGTGCACGGTCCAGTCGCTGGAGCAGAGTACCCTAACGCCATGTAAATTTAGGACCCAAGAACCCGAGGTCTGTAAGTGCATTATTGAAGATAAATGAGCGAAACAGATCACACCCTTTAGCCCTTGTGTCCACCCTACCCGAGCGCTCACTGCTCTTGAGGATAGCATTAAAGTCACTTGCTATTAGCCAAGGATCTGTGACAGTCCGGGTCACATCTGACAGAGCACCCCATAACTCCTTCCTCAACGTGTTGTTCAGGCTCCCATAGATTGCAAAAAATAGAAAACTACCATGTCCTCCTTGTGTCGTAACACGGGTGTGAATAAACTGTGAGTGGCATACTTCAACTGAAACCGTCAAATCCTTCTTCCACATGGCCATACGACGGAACCCCCACCCTCCCAGTACGGCGCTTGGATGCAGGAGCAGTATCATAGAAAAGGAAAAAAAACAAAATCAAGGGAAATCAACGAGGATAACGGGATCTGAGATTAATGGGGGTTCTCGTTATATTGTTTTACTTGATTGTGATGATATGACAGAATCTTCGGCACACGGGGGCAGGGAATTAATGAACAAAAGGAAATGAATCAACAAGGGCATAACATCAGGGAAGTGGTACAGGCCAAAGTGATTAGGCCGAACGAGTATGGTGAACGTGTGAGCCTTAAGGGAAGCCCAAATAATGTTAAGAAGACAGGCCCTACCATCTAAGGAGTACAGAAGGAAAGAAACAAAAGTGGCCCCGCCCTTGCTTCGCCACCTGAGCCCATCATACCCTCAGACCCCATTAATGTCCTCCCTGCATCAGACCAGCTAGCGGGGCCCATCTCAACACAGGGAGATAGCTTACTCTATAAGAACCCTCAGGACTTCGGCCCAAAGGAGAAACCACCAAGCAACTCGGTCGACGGCAGTAGCCCCTTTGAAACCATTGTGTAGGAGATATCACTAGATAAGAATAATCACACCATGGTGATCTTGCAAAGAAATCGACCGGCCCTCAATGAGATTACACCTAACTCTTCGAACAGTCCCAAAAATGGGGTCTCGACAAGGACGACGCAGAAACCAGGAGAACAGGGCAAGGAAAACTCAATCAATGTGCCGACTGCTACAAGACCAGTGTTGCGAGGGGTTAAGTTGCAGTCGAGTATCACCAAGACTGAGAGTTTAAAGAATTGAAAAATGTTTTTGATTCGAGCCTACCTATGCACCTCAAGTCAATGGGTAACTCGAAAGTTTGAAGAATGGAGAGCAGTTTTTGACTCGAGTCAGTTAGTGGTGACTCGAGCCAATAATCCATCGCTGTTCCAGGTTAGTTCAAATTCTTGCTTAACTCGAGCCAAACATTGCTACCTCGAGGCAGTAACTCAAGCCAACAATGCTAGACTCGAGTTAATCTCTATTTTATATGTGTGTATGTGTGTGTGAGTCTGTCACTTCATTTTACATTTTCGCTCTCTGCATTCAAATCGTCTCTCCTCTTTCTCTGAGCCCATACCCTAACTTCTTTCTTTTTCAATATCGACAATGCCTCCCAAATCAAACCCAAAATCTCCTGCCAAATCCAAGAAATCTGACTCATATTATGAAGCTACTGAGTCTTCGTCACCTCCTCCGTTAAAACGATCTCAACGAGAGAAGATTCCAACTAAGAGGTATCGGCCCAAGGTCTCGTTTGAGGAACCTGAATCTAAGAAGCAAAGAAAATTGAAAGTCGAAGAACCTTCTAAGATTTCTATATCTAAGCTGACTGACAAGGAAGCTTCAACTCGAAAAGAAAAAGATGTGGTTGTTGTCAGTCCAAAGAAAACAAAGAAGAAGCAATAAGTTCCTTCTTTTGAGTTTTGCGGCACCTCTAAGACACAAGCAAAGAGCCAAGCATCTGTCTCAGTGTCGAAAGCTTCTTCTTCTGCATCAAAAGCCTCTGCCTCTACTTCAAAAGCTTCGGTACAACAATCTGGATCTAAGGTATTCGAGATACCCTCCATTGTATTTATCAATCATGCTTCCATTACTCTTCCTCCTGTTGATTTCATTTGTAGTCCTATTCTATTTTCATCTGATGATGGGAGAAAATTTAGTAAGGATTATGCACTTAGGAACTTTAGTCCTATAATGTCTTTGGATTTGCCAAAACTCAAAAGTGACTGTAACCTAGACCTTTTTCCATGGTCTAGAGATTATGAGTCTTCTTTGTCTATTTCTGCTTCCTACAGCCTTACATTAGTTAGAGTCTTTTACTTTAACATGTCTGCGCATACTCTGTTAGACAAGCATCATAATGTGGCTGAGGAAAAAACTCCTTACTATTGTTAGAAGAAAGCGTATTTCAATTACTGCCTCTTATCTAAATGAAATGCTTCAAGTTGTTAATCCTCCTCCCATTCCAGAAATTCACTATGATAATGAGGAAACTTTCAAAATACTTCATCCAGATGAGCAGTTAAGTGAACCAGTAGGGCCACTTCACTTTCCTCCTATCTCTATGCCACCTGTAGACAAGGCCTTGTGGTACATCTACTCAAGGAACTTTGTACAGAAGGGCAAAAATTTCATCATTTCACTCAGAGAGACTACACTCTTTTTGCTTCCTTTGTGGCCAAAGTTCCTCATAACCTTGGTCACTAGATATTCAATGAAATGAAAAGGTACTGTATGCATTCAAAGAAAAATTCCACCATACCTTTTCCAAGTCTAGTCTCTGTTATTCTGTTCCATGAGAAGATATGTTATCTGGAAAAGGATGAGGTAGCCAAGAAGCTTGAGGTGTTTGGACAACATATTCTGAAGAGTAAATACCCTTTTTGGTCCCTGGAAAAAACACGGATGCCCTTTTTGGTCCCTGAAAAAAAAATAAGTCACTTTTAGTCCCTAAAATGGAAAAATAAGGTCCCTTTTAGTCCTTTTGGTCAATTTTTTTGCATATTTTAATCCCTCAGAAATTCCCAAAAAGGTCCTTTTTAGTCCCTAAAAAGGACCAAAATGACATTTTTTTTACTCAGGGACGAAAAAGGGTCAAATGTGTTTTTCCAGGGACCAAAAAGGGTATTTACTCTATTCTGAACTTGATGAAGTTGAATTTCCAAGAAGGTTCTGGCCATTCTAGGGCACCAGGTCCATCGAGATCAAGAGCTTCAAAGTAAAGAGTTCTAGAGCCCCAACCCGGTGGTCTTGGTGCTGGCATTCCCTCTCCTGTTCCCAAACTTTCACCTCCTTCATCTCCTTCACCTTCCTTTGGTTTCACCACTACCCCTTCTGTCATCAATCCTATCATTTCTTCTCCACCTGTCTCTGCCCTTGCCACTATTCCTGTCCCTCCATCACACACTTCTACTGTGAAGATTACATACTCTGGATCTTCTACAGCTGAATTGTTTGGTGAAGATGATCTAGATACCTCCATCTCCCTTCCTAACCCTCTTTTTATCATTCCATACTTCCTTCTACCTTTTCCCAACTCCTCTGACCCATTCTCTTCTCAGTTCCAGAAACCACCTCTGTGATTCCCCTCTTTTTGATGGATGCTAAAGGGGGAGAGGATTTATGAAGCATTGAAGAAAAAATCCAAGCATTTTGATTTATGTTGCAAGCTTTTCAAATTTTCTATGTAAAATGTTCTTGCTTGCTGTCTTGGACTTCTGTTTTAAGTTTTATGGGTTATGGTTTAGTCTCTCTGACATTGGTATAAGTTGACTAGTTGTATGTGGTTTTTACTATTGATAGTTATTTGTGCTTTAACTATTTCAAGTATTACTGCATCTTCATTTTGGCGTTTGGAAGTCATTTCATCTTGACTGTTTTATGTGGCCAAATCTCAAATTTTTACAAATTCTTTTGACTTCTTGTTTACAAATGTTGTCATCATCAAAAAGGGGGAGAATGTTAGTTCTTTACTCTATATGTGTTTTGATGATGATTAACCTTTGAAAAAAATGTATGAAGGTAAATGTTTGTTTTCAATCGAAAATCAGGCTTCATATGTGTAAAAACATTTGCTATCAGATTGGCTCGAGCCAACACTTAATGACTCGAGTCAATCCCCTCTCATATATTTCAAAATTGCCATATTGACTTGAGCCACCAAAACGTCGCCTTGAGTTTGGGACTTGACTCGAGTTAGCTCATTCTCTGACTCAAGCCAAGTGTTTGAAAAACTTAAAAATGTTCTTAAATATATTTTCATTGACTCGAGCCAGTGTGGTTGACTCTAGCAAAGAATATTGACTGTTACTTTTGAAAAATGAATTTGACTCGAGCCACCACTTATTAACTCAAGCCTGTTTTTGCTTGCCTCGAGTCTAGAGGTTGACTCGAGCCTGGCTATTTTACCTCGAGTTAAATGTCTTCTATTTCTTGAATAATTATTTGAATTTGACTCGTGCCATGTCTTTAGTGACTCGAGCCAATGCTATTCCTGCCTCGAGTTAGACAGTATTTTCTGTTACACACCTACCGGCCTCGCCCTTTCGGATAGCGGGTAGTGTGATCCTTTACTTTTATACATTTCTAAATTATTTTTCCCTGGATAATCTACGTTGCACATCAGAGTTTAAGCAACAAAGCATGCATCAGTTTGGACAATAATATACTGATAAAAATACGGAAAGATAGATTCTTCCTCGGAGGAAGCAAAACATACAATCATCCTGATAATGGTGCCCAGACAGGCCAAAATAATAATCTACAGTCATCCAGAAGTCAAAAGAAGTATCCAAAATAAAGTCACCAACATCCACTACTACACTAGCCCTGCTCCGGAGCCTTATCTCTGTCTCTTTGCTCTACTCCAGATGGCTTAAAAGGGGCTGGGATTCAAAAATTCAATCCCAGAGTAACCGTTAATCTCATATAAAATGTATAAACATTGTATGTAAGAAAATCAAGAATTAATACAAAAACCACATAACATTTAGTATCAAGGCATACAGCAAGGCACACAGCCAATCCGGAACTAGCAGTCCTAATAGCACACAGCACAGACTGCAGTGGTCCTAATAGCACACAGCACAGACCACCGGGCATAGCACACAGCAAAGCCCTTTATGCACACAGCATGTTCCGGTCCCATAGCATTCAGAAATAAATGATAATCAAATGTTTGTAATATATATGGTAAAACATATATACACACGTCGCACAGAGTATATGAGGATTAAGGTTACTACTAATTTGTTGTTTGAACCCTTAATCATACACTAACCCCATCTAAGAATTTGGGCAGCAACTCCCCATACATTTAGGGTTTCCAACATTTCAAGAATACAAGAAAATACCATCCCAAATCAATTCACCAACACAAATCCATTCCAAGGAGGTTCAAGAATCACTAACCTTGGCTTGACCTTTGAGGTTCTTGTAATTTCTTCTTCCTTGTTTACCAAAATTTTCGACCTCCCCTTCATGAACACCATAAGAAGACAGATTTTTGGGTCAAGAAAAGTTGCAAAAGGAGCTTAGAAGAGATGGAAGAGATTACATGAGATTTACCTACTAGATTCTTGAGTTTCTCCTTCCTATTTTCTCCTAGAATTTCATCTCTTCCTCTTCTCCTCTTTCCTTGCTGCTGGCCCTCTCTCTTTTCGGGAAGAAGAAGTGATTTTAGTGACAATAAATGGGTCCAATTCAGCTGGTTTAATGAAGGGAAAAATTAACCTCCAACTAGCCCATTATTTACCAAAGTGCCATCCAGTTCAAATCCAACAATTTAGTTGAGAAGTGTTTGGCCATTTTCCTTCTTCTTTCCCCTAGTTTGGGCCAAAATTTTAAGCCTCACTTAGGATGATTTTATCCCACTTTGTTAACTTATAACTCATGCTCATGTGCCCATAAATTCTAAATAATTATGAGACATACGGCACAATTTTGTGGAAATTGAAATTTTAACATTGCTTCAATTTTTCTCTTAATTCCTAATAATACTCATGCAACTTCTTCTCATCCCTTTTTGGCCAAATTTATTACACATAAACAAGTAATTTCACGACCACATCTTAATCTTATTCTGATTATTTCACGCAACAACCTATATTCATTAACACATAACTTCATAAAAATATCCATATATACAAATGAATCCACATTGAGCCACATGAAAAATGGGGAGTGTTACATTTTCAAACTAATCTCTGTGCCCTGAATGATGGATTGACTCGAGCCAGTGATAACCTTGACTCGAGCCAATGTTGCTCTGTTCTTGAAAATGCTTATCGATATCTGATATAATCTAAGTATGTTTTTGGATTCTTCATATCATCAATCATTACTGTTCTTAACTTCATATAATCAGTTTGTTAATGAGTTACAGATGATTAGAATGTGGATTAACTGTTTTTCAAATAAAGTAATCCGACGTGTCAGAGCATTTAATGCACTTACCTGTTCGAGACACTCAACCAACATACATACTCTTGCGCATCAAAAAGACGTTTTAAGTAAGATTATTTCATTCCTTTTGCTGGCTTTCCAACAGTCATAAACGAAGGAATAAAAGAATTAAAGAATGTTGGTAAGCATTAATGGTTCTGCTTCTCGTCTCACCAACAGTCATATTGAAGAGTCTCAACGGACTAATCTTCAAAGCTTTTCAACGGTCATAAATGCCAACACGTATAAATACCAGAAGCATTGAATTCTCAAACTACTGAAACTCTGCGCATTCAATACGAACTTATTGCAATCTATTGTTTCATTAGTTTCATTTAATATCTTCAGATATTTCCATGTACTTCAGTATTTATCATTTATCTACTCAATGAGGAGTTTAAACACTTATTTGATTATCTGTTTTAGCTGTTTAAATCTTAAGGTTATGGAACCTTAAGTGTGGGTGTACGATTACAAATTTTAATGGGGAGTGAGTCCTAGAGTGAAAGGATCATCCTGAGTTACAGAGTGTGTAATTGTATTTGTTTTTGAAGAGTTAGTGAAATCCCAAGGTGTGCTTGGGGATTGGACGTAGGTCGTCGAGTTAGACCAAACCAGTATAAATTGCTTTGTGTCAATTTCCTTTCTCTATCTCAGTTTTATCTGTGTTCATAAGCAATTAGCGATATTTTTTTGTAATCACCTATTCACCCCCCTCTAGGTGATATTCCATCTTCAGTAGCCTTGTTGTTATGCATGTTAAATTTAATTATTGGTTAACGAAACATGCTGGGTTGACAATTTCACTTGGCATCCAGTTTTTTGTTTTGTTTTTGGCTTTGGGGTAAGAAGATGCAAATATGTCCCAAAATTTTTACTCAAGAGCTCTAGGTATCAAGACTTTTTTGGGTTTAATATAGCCTCCAAAGTTTTCATAGTTATTCAAGTTAAATACAATCATTAGTTGACAAAATATGTTGAGCTAAAAAATCTATATTATCCACTTCATTTTTATTCATGTCATATTTATAAATAAAAAAAATCAGAAAAAATGCCTTACACATGAAGCATTGGACAAAAATGAACCTCAACAAAGAAAAAAAAGCTTATTATAGGCAACATTTTGCTTTTATTTTGTTTTCTTAAAAAATTAATGTGAACAAAATATAAAATACAAATGTGAGCTTTTTTGCCCCCAAAGTGGGAGGTTGTAGATTCGATATCGTATGTAACTTAACATGACCCTTAAATTAAAAGAAAGAAAGAAAGAGCTTTTGAAAAAAAAAAAAAACGTATTATATTTAAGAATTATTAATTTGTTTAATTATGTAGATGTTCATTGCCTCTTTATCTCTCATATCCTATTCATCATTCATAAATAGTATATGAGAAACTAAAATACTAATTAATGTACATTATTCATATACATGAATGTTGTGAAGAGTCACATAGTGTACATTCATCTGTATTAATTATACTATTCATTGTTTATGACTCTTGGTGGTTACTCTTAATTAAAGGCCTATAAAATAGAGGTCATGTGCAAAGCATTGTAGTACATAAGAACACAAGTGAATAAGAATTGCTTCATCCTTATCTCTCAAAATTTTTCTTCTCTTGCTCCTGCTCTCTTATCCTAGATCTTTTATTTTTACATGTTATCAGTACGAAAGCTCTATCAAATGTGTGTTTCTCTCATCGTGCCCTTAACAATTTCATCTACCTTATTTTCCTATATTTTATTTTATTTATCTAGGATAATTTGAGCCACCATATGGAATTAAAGGGATATTTTTACCAATTGTTATCAACATCGGATTCAATGGTTAAGATTGGAGATTGTTAATACTTTTATATCTTATTTTAATTTCCTTTACAAGTTTTTCTATATTATTAATGTTGTTATGGCTAGAAATTATACACATTTGATTTCATATACTGAAATAATATGATCAGAATTCTTATCACTTAAATTTCTTACTTTAATATAATATGGTTAGAATCTATATACATTTTTCATCTTTTATCTAACTATATGGTCAAAAACCATATACTGTACAACTTTTATTTATCTTGAAGATAAATTACCAAAAACCATATAATTTGAACTTCTTCAGATTTACAACATAATTGAAAATTGTAAATCTAAGCCATTAAAAACCATGCAGGTGTCACCGCAATGACAAGCATGATGCTCATCATTGCCATAAAGCACCATAATTGCAATGTCACATCTCAATCTGATTTTAATATGTGATACCAAAAATTATGAGACCTTACCCTAATAATCATGTATCAAGGTATTCTTAAAGCTTGGGTACCAAATAAAATAATTTTTTTAATACTTAAAAATTCATAACTAAATCAATTTAACTCCAAAATAGTGGTTCAAATATATATATTTTTTAAGCTTTAGAAACCTCATTTTCGGGGAAAAAAGTGATTTACCTTGTTCTATGAAACTATACCCAGAAGTAGTGCTAGGAATCAGGGCAGCCCGACCCTACAGGGTTGGCCGTTGAAGGACCAGGGCCTAAAAGGGCCTACCCTTTTAGGCTCGGAGTAAGAAAAACATTTGTTTTTCAAAGCCTGATCCGAGAGCATGTGGGCCAGGGCCAGAAGCTATTTTTATAAATTTTAACTATTTTTCCTACGTTTTTTTCAAAGAAATATAATTAGTGAATTACAATAATTATAATTATAATTTATCAAATAAATGTTGTCAACATTAAGGTCTAAACAACACGTATCATGCAACAAACAAACACAATCACTAATTCATAATCAAAAGTAAACAATTGTCAATCAATAACTCACACAAAACATAAAATGCTTACCACGAAACAACGTGAGTATGATGACTATCATTTTCATCTTCTTCGTCACTATCATCAATTTCAAAAACATTTGATCATACTTTACTTCGAGTAGTAGCCTTTGGTTGATGGGTAAAAATATCAAGAATTTCTTTCCCTCGTCATGAATACATCCATAAGACATTTCTTCCAGACCATCGGAAAAGCTCGGTAGGCCAGAAGGGAAGGGTTTGAGGAAAGATCAGAGACTGTGAGGAATCTTCAAAAAAACTCAGAAGGCCAAAGGAACAGCCTGTCTACTATCAGCGCCTCGACAGAGTGGCAGACTTCGCAAGCTGAAGTAGTGAAGCACTGATGGTGATGCATTATTGATGTGTGACTGTGTGTGCATGAGGCCGAGATGCGACACTGAGGCGAGAGGCATGAAGTGAATGACATAAATGAGTGATACTGTGAGAGTGATTGAGTATTGGGCAATAGGGCAAGCAAGTAGCTTCCTTAACAATTAGACTCGGTTAACAGGGCAAGTGGGCATTTGCAAATTGGGCAAGTTAAAAAAAAATAATGGGCCTAACAGGGCCTGCCCTTTTAAGCTCTTGGCCCTACAAGGCTAGTCCTTTTGGGCTCGACTTCATTTGGAGGCTTCATTTTATAAGCTTGGCCCTTGAAAGGCCAGGGCTTAAAAGGGCTGACCCGATGGACTTGGCTTGATTTTCCGGCTCTATTTGGAAATACAGAATGACCGAAAGAATAATGCACATTGTAGGGAATTATGTGATAGGATTTAAAACGTGGTTGTGAATAGTAGTTAATTAGTGAAGACTGAAAGTTAAGACGCCTAAAATTTTTGTGGTGTATATATTTAGTACTCCCTATGATCCTAAATATATGATAGAAATGACTTTATTTGGAGAGATTAAAGAAGCTAAATAAGTTAGTTAATCATATCATATCATACATTGGGCATCCTTAGATTATATATCAGTTTATTAATCAAACTAATTAGTTTGGAGAAAAAAACTAAAAATATAAATATTCTAAAATAGTTTAATTAGCTTTTTTAATTTCTTCAGAAAAGTCAACTTTATTTTATATTTAGGACCGGATGTAGTATATTTTACAGGGCATTCATATTTGCAAGTACTATTATTATTTTCATTGGGATCAAATGGTAATTTTAATGGTATGATCTATACATGTTTAATTCTTTTTTGTTTATTATGTCTGTATTTTCTTGGACTCTCAATGGAAGAATTTATATCAAATATGATCGAACCAATGCTCATCACAGTGATGTGCACTAAGAATTCTTCATTGTAGTGAAATCCATAGAGTTCAAATAAAATTTCAACGGTCTAGATTTAAGGTTTTCAACTAATGATTTTTCAATTGATTAATAATTTTTTAAGAAACGATGACAGTTAAGAAATTATCTTTATGTTAGATTTTGTACAAGTTAAAAAAAGTAAAAGTAAAAAAAAAAAATTCAATTTAAACCATCTAAATTAGATCTAAACAGTCTACAATATAATGATGAAGAGCTCACAGTGCTCATCATTGCGTGAGCACTGAAACTGGTTCCAAATATGATCATTTGTGTGATTGCGCACTCAAACCGGAACTAGTTTTGATGCTCTTTGAAATAATGAGCACCATGGTGGACATCGTTGTGGTGATATTTGCACCATCTAAAAACACAATTCTAATTATCTACATTTAAAAATTTCAACTAATTTTTAAATAAAAATCATTTTTAAAAAAAAAACATATAGTTAAAAGATTATCTTTATTTTAAATTTCCTACCAATTATTTTTTCTAAGAAAAACAAAAAAATAGTGATACTACAACAACAACAACAACTTATCCCATTATGTAGAGTCTGCTACATGGATCACATAATGTCATACTCTATCAACGACCATATCTTTATATAAATTATTGATTAAGATCTCGCTTAATAACTTCATTGTTTTGATTTAAATGTAAAAAGAAATTTATTCCTTCAGATTAAATCTGAATATTCCAGATCGAAATCACCCAACCAAAAACACTTCCCTCAAAACCAGACAGACATCAGCAGAAATCTAAACAATTTATTCCATTATTCCATAAACGGTCTAGGTGACATAAACATTTATGGTCACACATACATATATATATATATATATATATATATGAGTTTAATTGGGAGCATTTAATTAATTAGTAATTCGAAGAGCGTCCCAGGGTCTGGGCATCTCAGGACTCATCACCTTTAGTTGAAATCGAATAAAATCCTCGTACTTATATCTCTTGAACAATGGCTTTTCCTTCTCCAAGAGCCCAGGTGCAGGTCCTATTTCTTTATCCACTTGTGGTCCATGCACTGCTAAAACGCTAAGTCTAGTCTCTTTCTCATTCACAACTGCTCGGTGCCAAATACTCTTATACTTCCCATTGCTCAAAACCTATATATATATTCATCACAAAAACACACAACTTGCAAATTAAACCTGACCAGAATTTGTATATAACCATTGACAACACAAAACAGCAAAGTAGCAGCATTATTCTCTCCGGTCCTTTTTAACTGAATTATGTGGTTTAATAAATCGGTAAAAATTAGTTAGAAGTATATGTAACACATTAACTTTTTTATTTCTTCAAGTGTGCCCTTGTTTATAAGGAGGCAAATAAAAGAGAGAAATAGCGGTGAGAAAAAGTATGAAAGAGAATATATGTATGGGTAAAATCGGTGAAAATGTATTTAATGTTTGAACCAATTTGGGTGTTCGTCAATTTCGTGAGCACTTAAACCTCATCAATCTTTATTGTTCAGATTTGATTTGAACGATCCTTATTTAATTTTTTTGTCTTCATTTTAAAAAATTATTTTAATGAATATAAAATTTAAAATAAAGATAACATCTTAAATATCATTGTTTCAAAAAATTATTTAAAAATCATCAATTCAAAAATGTTAAATTTGGACTATATAGATCTAATCTGAATGGTTTAAAATGACCAAACTAATTAAAAACGTCTAGGATCTTATAAAAAGGACAGGAGAAAATTTTAAAAGTGAAAGTGAAGAAAATGACCTCAAGCTCATTGCCAGTGTTGACAACTAAGGAATTAGGAAGAGGATTAACATTAACCCATTTGCCATCATGCTCGACTTGAAGGCCACTGATTCCATTTTGAATGAGGATATTTAAGAAGCCGTTGTCACAATGAGGAGGTAATCCCTGAACAAGGTCAGGTTGAGGACATGGAGGGTAAAGGTTGAATTGCATTTTCTGGTACCCATAATCAAAACCAGAGTGCTCAATAATGTCATCAGGTTTCAATCCTAAACTCTCTGATATTCCTTCAAGTAGAGTCCTTGCCACACCTCTCATTTCCTTGCTATACTCCATAGCAACCTCACTGTAAAAACAAAGGATTTGGGGTATCTGTTGCCCCATCTCTGCTACCCGCTCTGATGCCTCTTAATTTTCCTTAACTTGCTTCTTTTCATTTTTAAATTCTACATAAAATGAGTGATAAATAGTGCATTTATAAGATCTTTTTAAGGGAAAAAAATTCTTAATTTAAAACTGCAATATTTGGAAAACTGTAAAAAAAATATAAAAAACTGCACTATTTTTTGTCTATAAGATATCAAAATGTCACTCATTTCATGTAGAATCTAGTAAGAAAAAAGCAAGTGGGAAGTTAGGAAAAACTAAGGGACAACAAAAGGGGCAGTAGAGAAGGGGAAACCGACACTCCAAATCGAAAAGCATAAGACTATTTAGATGGAGAAACAAAAGATGAGGAAAAAAAGAAGAGAAAATGACTTTTAGGTCCCAACCAAGAGAAATAATACATTGACAAGTCTCATAAGTTATTAATAGTAATTGGTTCACTTATTAATTAATCCCCCATGTTCACTTTTCAATGAGGACTTTTTTGATATTATTTCCTTTGGTGTTGACCTAAAAGTCATTCTCCTAAAGAAAATGGAAGAGGGCGTTGATGATGATGTTGAACACACGTACTTTACACCAGGTGGTTTATTGGGAAAATTGCATTGGTTGCGATAATTGAAAAATAGGAGATAATCTATCCAATAAAGGTCATTCTCTCCTATACTTCGAGGAGGGGAAGCACTTTTTCAGAATATCTTTCATTAAATTCTCTGAAACCCCATGATTTGTGACCTGAAAAATCACACACCCAGATTAAAAAAATTGCATCTTTGCGATCAAAGAATAGCCTTTTGGTATAAATGTATAAATGAAGCATAAGTAAGTACTCTGATCCTAAATAAAAGACAAAGTTGATTTTTTTGGGAGATTAAGGAACCTAAATAAGTTATTTAATCATATCATGTGTTGTTGTGTATCTTTAAATTATATATCAGTTTATTAGTTAAACTAATTAGTTTGGAGTAAAAAAATATAAATATAAATACTCTATAGTAATTTATTAGGTTTCTTAATATCTCCAAAAAATCAACTTTGTCTTATATTTATGATTACAGAGGGAATACTATATATGTTTTCATGATGTAGAGACATAGTAAGAAGAACGATGAGAATTTACTATGAAGAAGCCCCAATCTTGGCAAGCTTGGCCGAGTTGGCTAACTGCGGCGGCGTGGATTTGAGGATCGGTGGAGGTGAGGAGGGAGAAGTCAACGACGGGGATGAGAGCAGCCAGCTCATGTGCCACATCATCATGGCCATCGGAACTGGTGAGAGTGTGGTAGTAGGAAGGGATGAGAGCGGCGGTGTTTGATTCCGACAAGGATTTCACGCTTGAGATGTCGACTATGTGGCAAGCGGAAGCCATGGATGACGATTCAAGTTCAAACTCCTAAGTTGGGACAGATCAAATCAAAACAAAGGATATGAAACTATGAATGGAATGAGTAGTATTAAACACACACATATATACACACACATACTCCCTCCGTTCCTAAATATAAGACAAAATTAACTTTTTTGAAGAGATTGATGAATCTAATTAAATCACTTTAGAGAATTTATATTTATATTTTTCTCTAAACTAATAGTTTGACTAATAGACTGATATATAATTTAAGGATATATAACATATGATATGGTTAAATAATTTATTTAGCTTCATTAAGTTCTCCAAAAAAGTCAACTCTGTCTTATATTTAGGATCGGAGGGGGTATTTTCCAGAGTTGAACCCAGGTGTCACCCCATTTTATGCAAAGTATGATCAATATGCATGTTATATGCAAGCACGGGACATGTGATTAATGTTAATTATTTCCTAATTTAGGTTCCGTATTCATCACAATGACACAAAGGCTATGAAACTATGAATGAAATGAATAGAATGAAAACATACACATATGTACACACATATCTTCCGGAGTTGAATCTAGTTGTCACCCCATTTTATATAAAGTATTCAATGTGTCGTTTGCATGCACCGGACAGGTGATTAATGTTACTACGTATTTCCTAATTTAGGTTCCGTGTTCATCACAATGACACTGAGGTGAGTAGGTGACATTATGAATTTGGGTAACATTAGGCAATTGAATGCCTGCACGCATTGTAATGAAAAGTAAATTAAACTAGATTAGGACATACGTACAACAACCATGTGTCCTAGATCAATCAAGAATACATGCACTCATGATATATTTGGGTCAATCTGAATTAAATGAATGTTTGTATCATTCTGGTCTTATTTATGAGTCAAAATTATCTAATTTTTACTTATCAAAGAAAATTAGTTAACTCAATAAATATGAAATAAATTGATAGTTTTTTTCTTTCTAATTTTGCCATTTTTGTATAAATGAGTATTTTTCACATCTTTCTTCTCTTTTTACCTTTTAATATGGGAAAAATTGTAACACTCTCATTTATTACTCTGAAAGTTGACTTATAATAAGGACCAACATTTTTTCTCAACATTTCTAGACATTTTCAGTGTTAAATTTATTTATATGTATTTTAATATTTTAATATTTTAGCAATGTAATTATAAAATATTAAATATAAGCCATTGAAAGTTGATATAACACTGGAGGTAGTAACTGGGGATCGGAGGACCCTCAATATATCTTTGTCGTGACATTGGCTATAAAAGATATGCATATATGTGTGATATAGAAAAAGTATTATCGTTATATCGACTATAGTTTTAGACGATCTAGTCGTTGTATTTCTTTTTGGGTTGAATTTAAAATGACCGTGTTTCTTAAAATGACCGTGTTTAATTTCTTAAACAATTAGTCGTTACAATTTCTTTAGGATTTTTTATAATTCTCCTAAGTCCTTTATGTCCCATAGGGGCATTTTTGTCATTTTGGCCCTTTGGCCCTTAAATTCTCTAGCTTCCTACAGAATCTTAACTTAGAATATTAGACCATTTTTACACAAGTCTGGAAATCAAAACTTCAACTATCAGAAGTATCCAATTTATTGATCATATTTCGGATAATAATAATCCGGGTATTACAGTTATTGTAACGACTAATTGTTTAAATTGATTGTTGAATATTAACACAAAATTTTAAAAATGCCTCAACCTCTTTTTCTGTGTCTGGTTTAAAGTAAACGGTCGTTAATTAAGCGTTGTTAAATCTACTTTTTATAGTACTGATCCTACCTATTTTTATTTGATTTATTTTTCAATTTTATTTTATTTTTTTAAGGCACATGGATCCTCATTGGAGGCAATTCTGTTTGAGACACTGTTACGCACTAAATGTGGGTGCCTCTTCCACCATGGATTTGAACCTCGGTAGCTTCACACCTTAAAGATTCAAGTTGCCAGAAGAAAATCCATAACTAATTGTAGAAACTACAAATCTGCGTCTTTCATTTGAAAAAAAAAAAAAAATAGTTGGAAAGGAAGATATGTAAGGGGTTAGATATCCAGACGTTTACTTGAGAATGCCTTTGATATGTTTAAGAGAGAATACACTAACACGTATAAAAAAGTCATATTATATAATTGGAGTTTCACGTTGCATATATATGTCAGGATGACATGATTATACATCATGAAATGGTATCTCCCAAATGAATAGACCAACATAGATTCTATGCCATTAGCCCTCACCTTTGTGCCTTGAACCAAAAACACAAATTTTTTTATTTTTTTTTTAAGTATATTCCTTACACCTAGTACTTGTATGATGAATTAAAAATTTCTCGAAACCAATGCATCCCTTCAACTGCGTGGAACGCATACTTTAACAATTTTAAGTATATTACATATGCTTGAAAACTTCTCCCAAAAACCGATAGGTATACCTAGCAAGCTTTGAAGTATCAAGCATCTAAAAAGGGAAGAATAGATAAACATTCTAATATAAGGACAACGAAATAATCTAAGTAATAGAACCAACAAAATATATATGGAATTACTTTAGTAAACTACTTACATCCAATTACAGATGAGCTTGTTAAGTTAAACGAAGTAGCCAAGCAAAGGGATAGCATATCACCTTACAGTGTTGATGAATTATCCATCCAGTTCCAAGGTCGATTTCCATCATTTTCGCAACCTCTTCAACCTGTCAGTAATGACAATTTTTCCATGAAAAGTCAATATCGGGTCACTCTGTAAGACCAAAATGACTCGACCCCCTTTGATATTAGGCATATGAATAATTCTTTCGTTAGTCCATCCCTGCATAATAAAGATAACCATCCAAATGATGTCCAGCCAAACATGTCACCCTTGTTCTAGTAGTCATTTTTTGAGTGAACTTACTTTAAATGGAAGCCCTCGAGTGTGAGTTTTATGAAATCCTTTGTGCGCTTTCTCATCCTCTATGCATCTGGAGCGAATTTGACATCGCAAGTAGAACAACTGAGTAACAAGAAATCAGATTGACCTCACTCTAGATGGAACTGAGCATATCTCCTCTTCTTATTCTTGATAATTGTCCTTCCTGTTACAAGGGATTCTTGTTTTGGACACGATTCTACTGGTATGATTTTCTTTGTTTGGTGAATTTCCTCTGTATTGCCTTGGATTCTTGTTTGACCAATAAAAAATATAATAAAAAAAAGCATATATCAGAAAGAGGAAAAAACTGATCTCCCAAGAAAAATGCAACGCCTTGAGAAGAAAAATGTCTTGTTTGGTATCTGAGAAAAGGAGAACATATACCTTTCTTCAAATTAAATAGCCAGAGTTTCTCAAAATTCCTAGTAAGCAACTAAGCAGATTCTCATAAACTAAAAGTAGAAAAAACAGTTTGCAAATTATAGAAGCTTGAAATCAAGGACTCTATCAAGGGCGTACATTTTCGGATTGGAACGTCTTCGCTGGTAGGTATTAAAGATATGATGCCCTTACATCATCGTTGTTGTCGATATCCGAAGCTGGGACAACGGATTTTGGCGCATGAGCTGGAGATTTTAAGAAAGCGATCATTTTGTGTTAACTTCTTTACCGCAATCTCTCTTCCATCTCCAACGTCCCTTGCAAGGTAAAAAGGAAAGAAAACAAAAGAAAATAAAATCAACAAAGGAGTTAGAACAGGTCTCAGTCTCAGGATTTCGGTTTACTGCAATCTCTCTTGCATCATCCGTCTCGTTAAACATTAGCCACCCTAGGTTCAACCACTTGTAACACCCCAAGTTTGAAATGCGGAAATTTTTTTTTTTTCAAACAAACAATCAGAGTGGAGCAATAGAGCGAAAGAGCATTTGGATTCTTAGCCAAAACATCAACCATTGTGTAACATTGTATAGATTACGTAGTCCTATGGTTTAGAAAGGAACAACAGATAGAAACGAAAGCGGAAAGGAATGCGTAAAGCGATAAAGATAGAAACTTGATCTTGGTGCATGCCTACTCCGGTACTTGCCTCGATCCACGATCCGTGGTCCTCCCGACCCGAAGCTACAGTGAGATTCAATTCAACGTATTGAATCTCGGGTAGCAGTTAACCTCATACCCAAACAATACAAGATACGGACAACGAGATATTTCTAGAGCTAATACAACAAGTATATCACTACAAAAGCATATAGCGGATGCATGATCATTATGCCGACAAACATAAGCAAAAAGCAATATGAAAGCCCCACAATGTAAAACAACAATAACACTGCACTATTCACCGGTGCCACGATAATTAGTCGTGTCCTCGGCGCTAGGAAAACAAAACGGTGTTATCAAAACTATAACCCGTATAAGCTGTACGTATAACGGTCTACGAACATATCATTGACATATATGCATTTAAGAAGCACAAGATTAGTGTTACGATGCGCGTCCGTACCTTCGTTGATGTACGTAAGTGTTTACGGCGGAAACTTTGTACTTTCGACGGAAAACAGTGATTTGTCCGACAATGCACTTTGGACAGCGTAAAGGCAGCAAATTAGGATTCCTGACTTCCTATACAAGTAATATCACTTTTATTAGTGATTTGATACTACAACTGGCATTTTAGGTAAAAATTACCATTTTGCCCCTATACCCCTACTTGGCGGGATTTCGCCAGCGCTTCCGCTACATAGGCTATTTTCTTCCCAAAATTTCGCCAGAACTTCGACGCATTTATGATTCTTGAAAATAAAGACTAAAATAGCCCTCCCATATGATACCCAATCATACTTGAAATTTAAAGGCTATTACTACCCCTAATTTTGAAAGAGTTATAAAAACTACAACTTTTCGGTGACTCGATCCCTACTATGTTTACACCTCTCGCATATTTTTCAACGCAAACAAGGATCTAAAACATTTGTAGGAATCTTGTCACCTACTTTCTAAATCTAACTAACAATTCTACTAACTACTAAACTAAAAACTAAAGACTAAAGCCCGAAAGACTTACCCGTTGAAGACTTCGGCGAGCTTCCGCCTGAACTTCTCTCTCTTCTTTCTCTCCCTAGCAATTTCGGCCAAGGAGCTCAAAGAAGAATGATGTGCAGAATTTGAAGGAGGGGGGGTATTTATAGGGTTTTGATAAGGCTTTGTTTGGCATTTTGGGTTATAAAAACCCATTTTCCCCGATCGGTACCCGATTCGCGTGATTTCAGAGAATTCACAAAATTCTGGATTTACAACTCTGAAGACATGTTCTCACTTAGTAGAAATGTCCAAGTTAACCTAAATTTTGATTCCATATAGGTCTCCAACAGTCCAGTTGAAGTTCCTCGAAAAACGTGTCCGAACGCGTCCGGTGTCGGAATTCGTTTTCGGAGATATCAATCTCTTCGAAATAATTCACTGATTCCAAATATGTCAAAATAAATTCAAACCCATTCCTAAATATTGAGTTAGAATTTATTTTCCTCTTTTCCAAAAATATGCCTATATGCATTTTTCCCTATTTTGTTTTATTAGGAAAATGCACAAACGGCCTCGGAATTAACTTCCGGAAGAGGTCACTTAAAGGTAAAAACTCACTGATCAATATTTTACCTTGACCTTGGGATTCCTATTCCTAGATCTCTAGATAGGATCCGTTTCCTAAATATTAGTTTACTATTCATTCTTTCTTACTTTAATTAATTATAATAGTATTATAATGTGCAACTTGATATATATATATATATATTAATTTTCTTTTCTTTTTTCACCAACAAGATGTCGGCAGCCCCTTTTGAATATATATATATTATATTTTTTTTTTATTTAATTAATTATTTAATTATTTACTTATTTAATTTTCCAAAAATTTCACAAAAATACCTAATTGGTCAATTCTTGTATTTAGGCTTAAAAATACCTAAACTCAACTATTTTTCTCCAAAATTTCCAATTAATTAGTAAATACATTTTTACTAATTTCCACCTAATTTACACTAATTTTTGAGCTTCACATAATTATCCCTTAATTTCCTTTGTTTACACTTAAGTAATTAGCCATTAATTGCTTAATCACTCTTTTAACCATGGTTGGTATTTTTCTTAATTAAGATGCCTTATTACCTTCATATTCTTGCATTAACCTTAGTATTTTCATACCTCCAACATTATTCCATAATTACAAGGGTATTTTGGTCTTTTACTTCTTTTTGAGTATTTTCCAACAATTTCTCCAATTTCATAATTTATAAAATTACAATAATTAGAGATTATATACTCTCCTTACTCACTTGGTCATTTAACTATCTTTTAGGATTTTTCCACAAATTTTCTAAGTTAATTACCCTTCCTAGGGGCATTTTGGTCATGTTGGCACTTTGGCCCTTAAATTCCCTAATTTCTTGTAGAAATTCTACTTAGAAAATAGACTGTATTTACACAATACCGGAGATTGAAATTTCACTTATCAGAAATATCCAACTTTTATTTATAATATGCCGATAAATATCCGGTATTACATTTCTCCCCTTACACAAAATTTCGCCCGAAATTTAATCTATACTAACTAAACTTCGGGACATGAACTCTGGGTACTTCTCCTTCATGTCACTCTCGGTTTCCCATGTTGCCTCTTCGGGTGTTAAACCCTTCCAGACCACCTTCACTATCAGAATAGTCTTATTTCTGAGCCGTTTCTCCTTATGATCAATGATCTGTTCTGGCTCAACGATGAAGGTATTATCATGCCGTACTTCGACATCCTCGTACTCGATGACATGATCACTGTCTATTACTCGGTTCGGGGTAAAGCTAACCGATAAGCTACTTCCGCGCTTAGCCAAAATTTCGAATGGTCCAACGTACCGTGGACCGAGTTTCTTCCTCTTGAGCGTCCCGCCGACACCAAGCACGGAGATAACTTTAGAAATACATGGTCGCCGACATAAAACGTTAGAGGTCTCCTCCTTTTGTCGCATAGCTCTTCGTCTACTATGTGCCGCTAGGAGTCTCTTCTTGATCAATGCGATCTGTTCGAGGTCTGCTCAAGCATATCCGGCCCAAGTAATCGCTTTTGGACGAATCCGTCCAGATAATGGTGATTGACACCTCCGCCCATACAATGCCTCGAACGGGGCCATTTGTATACTAGCATGATAACTGTTGTTATAAGCAAACTCTGCTAGCGAAAGATGTTGATCCCAACTTCCTTTAAAATCCAGGGCACATGCTCGCAAAGATATCCTCCAAATGTCTGTATGGTTCTTTCGCATTGACCGTCGGTTTGTGGGTGATAAGCCGAATCGAACCTTAGCTTAGTCCCCATACCTTCATGTAATGCTTGCCAGAAACGGGATTTGAATCGTGTATCACGATCAGAGACAATGCTCTTAGGAACACCATGTAATCTCACTATCTCTTTGATATAAATCTCCGCCAATCGTTCCGGAGAATAGTGGATACTGATGGGAATAAAGTGTGCTGACTTGGTTAATCTGTCAACAACTACCCAAATTGTGTCATGATTTCTGATTTTGGGCAGACCTACCACAAAATCCATGGTTATGTTCTCCCATTTCCATTCCGGCAGCTCTAGTCCTTGCAAAAGACCAGGGGGTCGACGGTGCTCAATCTTCACTTTCTGACAGGTCAAGCACTTGGCCACGTAATCGGCTACGTCTTTCTTCATTCCGGGCCACCACAGTTCAGATTTCATACTCTGGTACATCTTGACCATGCCTGGATGTAGAGTGTACTTACTCTTATGAGCCTCATCCATTACCGTCCGCCTTAATACATCAACTGGCGGTATGTAAACTCGTTGTTTATACCTGACCAAACCACTACGTGATAGGTCATAGTCTTGGGTCTCACCTCGAGTGATCTTCTCACGTATCTCTTTTGCCCAATCATCTTGCTTCTGAGCTTTCTCCACTTCATCTCTCGATCATACTCCCTTGACTCGCAAGAAGTGTAGCAAGATAGGCATCAGCAGGTGCGTGCAGACCCATGCAGATTTGGTTGGATAGATTCAGATCCCTGAAATCTTCCAGCAGTTTCTGCTCCTGTATCATCATGTATGATACCTACACTGTCTTTCTACTAAGAGCATCAAGAACAACGTTTGCTTTACCCGGATGATACTTGATTTCCGTGGTATAATCTTTAATCAACTCCATCCAACGACGTTGTCTCATGTTGAGTTCTCGTTGATCGAACAAGTATTTCGACTCTTGTGGTCACAATACACTTCTACGGTTACACCGTACAAGTAATGCCTCCATATCTTCAAAGCGAACACGATAGCCGCCGGCTCTAGATCGTGTGTAGGATAGTTTAACTCGTGAGGTTTCACTGACGAGAGGCATAGGCCACCACCCCGCCCGCCGCATTAGGACACATCCCAATCCTTGCCCACCGGCATCACTGTAGACAACATAGGTCTCATCGGATCGGGGATAATCAATACCGGTGCCGTAGTCAACCTCTCCTCGTACTCGAAAGCTCTCCTCACAATCATCTCCCCATATAAAGGGTTGATTCTTCCTCGTAAGCTTTGTCAATGGTAGGGCAAGACGCGAGAAATCCCGTATAAATCTGCGGTAGTATCCCGCCAGACCAAGAAAACTACGGATCTCCGTCGCAGTCTCTGGCCGTTTCCAGTCCAGAACTGCTTCCACTTTGCTAGGATCAACTGCAACTCCGTCGCTAGATATAACATGGCCCAGAAATTTCACTTCCGGCAGCCAAAATTCGCATTTGCTCAGCTTAGCATATAGTTGCTTCTCCCTGAGTATGCTTAACACCTTTCGCAGATGTTCTTCGTGCTCTTCCCTGCTCTTAGAGTAAATCAGAATGTCATCAATGAACACCACCACAAATTGGTCTAGGTGTTGTCGGAAGATACGGTTCATGTAATCCATGAATACCGCAGTGCATTTGTTAATCCGAAGGGCATCACAAGGAATTCATAATGCCCATATCTGGTCCGAAAGCTGTCTTGGGAACATCGCCATCCTTAACTCGCAACTGATGGTATCCCGAACGCAAATCAATCGAAAAGACTGTAGAACCAGACAACTGATCCAAAAGATCATCAATCCGGGGAAGTGGGTACTTGTTTTTAACAGTCACCTTGTTGAGTTCGCGGTAGTCGATGCAGAGTCGGAAACTTCCATCTTTCTTCTTTACAAAAATCCCACGGTGAAACGCTAGGTCGAATGAACCCCTTCTTCAAAAGCTCTTCCAACTGCTTCTTCAACTCCCGCATCTCGTTAGGAGCCATACGATACGGCGCCTTTGATATTGATCTGTGCCGGGCATCAAGTCAATGTTGAACTCCACTTCTCGGATAGGAGGTAACTCGGTAAGATCCTCCGGAAATACATCAGAAAATCATTCACCACAGAATGTCCCGAAGTGAAAGGTCGGCTTCGGCTTTGATGAAAAGAATACCATGAAAGCATGACATCCTTGCTTCACGCACCGATCGGCTTACGTAGCGGAGAGAAAGTTCAGCTCACTTCAACCTTGTCTCCGGCAAATGATATCTCCTTTTGCCACGATCGATCATCGCACCGTTGGCCGTTAACCAATTCGAGACCGAATATGACGTCGATGCCGTGAAGAGGTAGACGGATAAGATCCACTTTAGAAACTCGTCCATCCACGTCATCAGTACAATTCATACATGCATCAGAAGCTAAAGACTTTACACCCAACGGTGTAGATACAACAAGATCAAATGGCAATCTACAGGCATGCAATCCTAAACGACTTGCACAATCATAGGAAATAAACGAGTGACTAGCACCCGAGTCATACAATGCTTCAAGTAGATTTCCATTGAGATAGATGGTACCTTGAACCATCTCTGGGGACTTCTTGGCCTCTGTGTTTGTCAATGCAAAGATTCGGCCAGTGTTTTGAGGTCTCGCCTCTGCAGGTCTTCTCGGGGCAATCCCGGCTAATGTGTCCGAGCTTCGACACTTGAAACAGACTTGTTTCCCATCGCAGCTTGGCTCTGGATGGTACTTCTTGCATTTAGGACACGTCGGGATCCCGGCTGTCCGGGGTAATTTTGTTGCCCCGTTGGTAGGGTCTCTTGTTTCCACCCCGGTTGTTGTTCCAAGGTGCCTTCCTCTTCGTGAGGAACCTCCGCGGTTGGAACCACCGCGACTTGCATTATTTCCGTCCCGGCCGGGATTTGCGCAATTCCTTCAAGTTGCGCTCTGTCATCCCGCAGATTCCACTTTGCTTTGGCCATCTTCGAAATTGCCGAGACACTAACCTTGGGAATTCTTCTTCTTTAATTACCTGTGTTGATGGAGGAAAATACTGTTCATTGAACTGCTCAAGGAACATCTCCCACGTAACAGGACTGGGCAGAGTTGTGGAAACGCTCTTCCACCATCTGTGAGCATCTCCCTCAAGCTTATAAATTGCTAGCTGGGCCATCCGATTTCCAGGGCATTCCATGACTTCAAAAATCTTCTCAAGACTCAGAAGCCAATCCTCAGCTAGCTCACTCCTCCCTCGGAAACCGGTGGTTTCAACTTGCGTAACCGGTTTACCCGGTTTCGTAGTCCTTTCTCTTTGTCCGTGCCTCGGGTGGTGATTGGGATCTGTCAGACCCTTCAGGCTCTTCATCATTGTCATTGTCATCATTGTCATCATATTCTTCTTCATCATTGTGGTTATTTTCTTCTTCATTTTCTCGCTCCTCTTCATGTTGTCGTGCTTCCAGTTGCCTTTGTGCCTCCTGGTCCTGTTGGTTCTGTCTTGCCAGGAGAGTATCAATCAGAACTCTTTGTTCTGTAGAGTTCTACGCATTTCTTCAATTTCATCACGTCCGGTTGATTCGGTTCATTGTTTCTTTCATCCCGAGGCCGTCTCGCCTCCTCCTCTACCTCGGCCTCGACCACGGCCTCGGCCTCTTGGTGCACCGGCACCTCTTAGTATCGCCATGTGTTATTCTTTTTCCTTTAAATAATTATGACAAAATATGTAAACATTAGAAATGGCACAACAATTTGCACACCAAACATATATTCACATATATTCATTTCATAAGGTTAATACATATTGGTCATTCTAATCCTAATACAAGTCTTACTGTACAATCTCCTTATTCAAACGTATTTACAATATTCCAAAGTACTTGGAGATACAACCCAAACTTCCTAGTTTCTACAATCCACAGCTTCCTTGTACTGATGCTTTTCCTTTCACATGTACAGACGAACCAAGCACTTCAAATAGCGTAGGTGAATTCTAACTCCAAGAATGGGTCCGTCGTCCAGTAGTTCGTTGATAATCCTTGCCCAAAAGCGGGTACAAGGGAAGAAGTACAAAGTGGAACGAATCCAGCCGCGGGTGCATGTTGGTCACAATTGGCTTGATAATTTCCGATCGAGGCTTAGAAACATCGATATTTGCTTTGAGTATCGTGGGCGTAGTTCTCTACTTCAAGCAAGGTAGTGTTCTAAACGAATGATTAATGGTGTATCATCGTCTAGGACGTAATGATAGTCGTCAGGTTCGGCTACCTCATCGTCAAGAAGTTGGATCTCGGGGTAGTTAAAGTTATCACCAACTGAGGTGTGAGTTGAAGTAGGGCTTCCTGGATCAATTTGGTCCTCTATCACTAAGTCATACAGGTTGGGATCGGGTTCAGAGTTCCCTGAAGCTGGGTGATAAAAGGGTTCGATTCACCGTAGTAGTGACCGGGAGTAGTGGGGTCGATATTCTCATAGTTTGGATCATAAGGGAACAGTTCACCGTGGTCCGGACTCCAAAGTGGAACAGTTCGAATGGTTTGTGGATTCGGGCTCATTCGGTTGAGCTTTGCGGAATCCGACTCTTCCTCGACAGGATCTTCTTCTTCCGTGGTCGGTGAGGATGGGTTATTCGGGTGCGAGTGCTAACGGAGGAATGGATCTCCGAGCGGGGCGTCTCCACATCCCGTAATAGTTGTAGAATGGGTCTAGGACGGGCTCTTCGTCCCTGTTCATCTCTACACATTACACCAATGGCCTTATCAGTACTCATTTTCAAAAATGTGCTCAAAGTCAAAAGGCTTAAGAACCTAACTCCGTTATCCGAACAGAATGGCCAGGTAAGTGTCTACCATGGGGCCTCACCGGGTTAGCGGCGACTTATGGCACACCCACGTAGACTAGCCTTGCCTTCGGCACCAAACGTCCGTGGTAACATAGTTAAATACTTGCCGAAAGTTTTGCTCTGATACCATAAAATGTAACACCCCATGTTTGAAATGCGGAAATTTTTTTTTTTCAAACAAACAATCAGAGTGGAGCAATAGAGCGAAAGAGCATTTGGATTCTTAGCCAAAACATCAACCATTGTGTAACATTGTATAGATTACAGTAGTCCTAATGTTTAGAAAGGAACAACAGATAGAAACAGAAAGCGGAAAGGAATGCGTAAAGCGATAAAGATAGAAACAGTCTTCAGCTGCATGCCTACTCCGGGTACTTGCCTCGATCCACGATCCGTGGTCCTCCTGACCCTGAAGCTACAGCTGAGATTCAATTCAACGTATTGAATCTCAGGTAACGGTTAACCTCATACCCAAACAATACAGTATACAGACAACAGATATTTCTAGAGCTAATACAACAGTATATCACTACAAAAGCATATAGCGAGATGCATGATCATTATGCCGACAAACATAAGCAATAAGCAATATGAAAGCCCCACAATGTAAAACAACAATAACGGCTGCACTATTCACCGGTGCCACGATAATTAGTCGTGTCCTCGCCGCTAGGAAAACAAAACGGTGTTATCAAAACTATAACCCGTATAACTGTCTGTATAACGGTCTACGAACATATCATTGACATATATGCATTTAAGAAGCACAAGATTAGTGTTACAGTACGCGTCCGTACCTTCGTTGATGTACGTAAGTGTTTCTGGCGGAAACTTTGTACTTTCGACGGAAAACGAGTGATTTGTCCGACGGCACGTTGGACAGCGTAAAGGCAACAAATTAGGATTCCTGACTTCCTATACAAGTAATATCACTTTTATTAGTGATTTGATACTACAACTGGCATTTTAGGTAAAAATTACCATTTTGCCCCTATACCCCTACTTGGCGGATTTTCGCCAGCGCTTCCGCTACATAGGCTATTTTCTTCCCAAAATTTCGCCAGATCTTCGACGCATTTATGATTCTTGAAAATAAAGACTAAAATAGCCCTCCCATATGATACCCAATCATACTTGAAATTTAAAGGCTATTACTACCCCTAATTTTGAAAGAGTTATAAAAACTACAACTTTTCAGTGACTCGATCCCTACTATGTTTACACCTCTGACTCAAGACATGTTCTCACTTAGTAGAAATGTCCAAGTTAACCTAAATTTTGATTCCATATAGGTCTCCAACAGTCCAGTTGAAGCTCCTCGAAAACGTGTCCGAACGCGTCCGGTGTCGGAATTCGTTTCCGGAGATATCAATCTCTTCGAAATAATTCACTGATTCCAAATATGTCAAAATAAATTCAAACCCATTCCTAAATATTGAGTTAGAATTTATTTTCCTCTTTTCCAAAAATATGCCTATATGCATTTTTCCCTATTTTGTTTTATTAGGAAAATGCACAAACGGCTTCAGAATTAACTTCCTAAGAGGTCACTTAAAGGTAAAAACTCACTGATCAATATTTTACCTTGACCTTGGGATTCCTATTCCTAGATCTCTAGATAGGATCCGTTTCCTAAATATTAGTTTACTATTCATTCTTTCTTACTTTAATTAATTATAATAGTATTATAATGTGCAACTTGATATATATATATATATATTAATTTTCTTTTCTTTTTTTCACCAACAAGATGTCGGCAGCCCCTTTTGAATATATATATATTATATTTTTTTTTATTTAATTAATTATTTAATTATTTACTTATTTAATTTTCCAAAAATTTCACAAAAATACCTAATTGGTCAATTCTTGTATTTAGGCTTAAAAATACCTAAACTCAACTATTTTTCTCCAAAATTTCCAATTAATTAGTAAATACATTTTTACTAATTTCCACCTAATTTACACTAATTTTTGAGCTTCACATAATTATCCCTTAATTTCCTTTGTTTACACTTAAGTAATTAGCCATTAATTGCTTAATCACTCTTTTAACCATGGTTGGTATTTTCTTAATTAAGATGCCTTATTACCTTCATATTCTTGCATTAACCTTAGTATTTTCATACCTCCAACATTATTCCATAATTACAAGGGTATTTTGGTCTTTTTACTACTTTTTGAGTATTTTCCAACAATTTCTCCAATTTCATAATTTATAAAATTACAATAATTAGAGATTATATACTCTCCTTACTCACTTGGTCATTTAACTATCTTTTAGGATTTTTCCACAAATTTTCTAAGTTAATTACCCTTCCTAGGGGCATTTTGGTCATGTTGGCACTTTGGCCCTTAAATTCCCTAATTTCCTGTAGAAATTCTACCTAGAAAATATGCTGTATTTACACAATACCGGAGATTGAAATTTCACTTATCAGAAATATCCAACTTTTATTTATAATATGCCAGATAAATATCCGGGTATTACACCACTGCAAGCAAATGTCAGAATTTGAAAACAGCACGGAACCAGAGGAGGTGAACGGCTCACCAATGGAGCCGTGCTGTGAGCCGTGCACTGTTGTTTTGAGCAGTAGTATAAGAAACAAAAAGAGGGAAAAACAGTGCATGGCGTATTCCCCTATTCTTATTAAGTTTATATTGATATTGATGATGATGATATATTGATTCCTATTAAGTTTATATTGATGATGATTAATTCATATATGATTAATTCATATAATAATTAATGGAACACTATAGTCCATTGACGATTCAAACTAACCTTACATTGGGTGCATTCACTTGATGATACGTCCTTGTTATTTAAATTCATTTTTGAGTGACCTGGTTGAAGTTGGTTTATGGTGATATTTTGTGTGACCTCCATTGTAATCAGAAAAGAAAGCAGTTTCCTTAAGTCCCATAATCTTTTATAGTGGGTGAAGACAAGTTGACTATTACTTGAATAGATAATTCAAAAGTAGCAGTTTAAGAGAAGTTCGGTTTTGTGGTAAACCAAGCAATAAATGAAGAGGATAAGTATGTTTGTGGTATAAAATTCATTTTAATTATATGTTATTTTTCTTTCACATTAGTATATAAATTAAAATTGGATATCAACTCCTCGAAGAGTTTCAACGTTTTTCTAATTTCTCAGATTTGAAAATAAAGGTGGCTAATTTTTTCAAATCTGACACTGACATAAAACCGGTAGTGGCTACGGTTCACTGCCCTTTTTTACACTAAATTTGCACCGCATGCGGTGTGTGTACCCCATGCGGTAATTTTTTTTAAAAAAATTACACTGTCCAGATCTTCATCCAACGGCTCAAATAAGGAAGAGGATGAAAGAGGATGGGAAGAGAAGAGGATGGGAGCCAGATCCAATAAAACCGTCATTAGTATTATTTGTATTACTTAGTACATCACCTTAATATTCACTCTTAAAACGCCTTAGTAGAGTTACTAAATTATTAATATCCCAATACATGTTATAAAATGTTGTCACGTCAAAATTTGACAATCTTCAATGTCATCATGCAATAAATGAAAACCAAAATCTACTGGACAAACGATAAGGACATTATAGAAATTCATTAATAATTATGGTTTTCCTACGTCTTGACTTGAAGAAATACCAGTTCAACATGACATCTTAGTAGACTTCAAAACATACAAAATAACTACGACAAACTCATGGAAACTGTCACACACCCTCTGATAAACGTCATATATCAAAATAAATAGCGCAACAAAGCATGCAAAACAGTTTGGACGAATGAATACTAATAATATAATAAAACAACCACAGATAAATATTAGGACCAAACCCCACAGGTTATTTAATAATACAGTTATCCAAAATTAAATCTAATACGATATATATAAATCTCTTCCAACTTGTAATACCCCAAAAATACGTATCATAATTTGGTAAAATTATACCTATAGAAAGTAGGTGAATATGGGATATCAAATATTAAGTTATAATTATTTTATTTTCTAAAGGAAAATCTCTTGGAAATTAGAGAATCTAAGGGCCAAAGTGCCAAATGATGGAAATGCCCCTAAGGAACATAAATACTTAGGAAAATTGTGAAAGCTATAAAAGAAGCAAGTAAAAATCTATTTGAAATAGGGAAGGATATTGTCCCTAATTTAGGTAATTTAATAAGTTACAAACTTGGAGAAAATGTAGAAGAATACTCAAAAAGTAAGGAAATGACCGTAATACCCCTGTAGGTGCTAAGATAATGCAAGAGACATGAAAGCAAAAATGTCAATACAGAAGTTAATTATGAGGTAATGAAGCATCCTAAGTAAGAAAATTATCAACTATTGATAAGAAAGTAATTAGGAAATTATTGGCTAATTACTTAATCTTAAGTAAAGGAAATTCACAGGTAATTATGTAAAACCCTAAAATTAGTGGTTTTTGTTTTAAAATTAGTAAAAATATGTTTACTAATTAATTGGAAATTTTGGAGAAAAATAGTTGATTTTAGGTATTTTTAAGCCTAAATCAAAGTATTGACCAATGGGAAAATTTTGTAAAAATTATGTAAAAATAATTATTTAATTAATTAAATAAAAAAACGAAATAAAAAAAAGAGGGCAGAAAAAAAGAAAAGAAAAGAAAATAATAATAATAAAAAATGAAATGAAAAATAAATTTGTGCAAGTTTCTATTATTTTAACATTATAATTAATTAAAGTAAAAATGATGAATAGTAATTTAGAATTTAGGAAATGGATCCTATCTGGAGATCTAGGAATGGGATTTCCAAAGTCAGGGTAGAATATTGATTAGTGGAATTTTATCTTCCGTTAGACTCTTACGGAAGTTAATTCTGAAGCCGTTTGTGCATTTTCCTAATAAGACGAAATAGGGAAAAATGCAGATAGGCACATTTTTTGGATATGAAGGAAATAAATTCTAACTCAACATCTAGGAATGAGTTTGAATTTATATGTACATATTTGGAATCAGTGGATTTTTCTGAAGAAGTTAATGATTTCAGAAATGTGTTCTGAAACCGGACGCGTTCGGACACGTTGTTCGAGAAAACTTCAACTGGACTGTTGGAGCCCTATATGGAATCAAAATTTAGGTTAACTTGGACATTTCTAGTAAGTGAGAACATGTTTTCAAAGTTGTAAATCCAGAAGTTTGAGATTTCTCCGAAATCATGCGAATCGGGTACCGATCGGGGAAATTCTATTAGACCGGGGTTTTAAAGCAACCCAAGTCACCATTTTGGACCACTCCAAAGCAGCCACATCACTCTCCAATTCGTCCAAGAAGCATCCATGGTCAAGAATTTTACACCATTTTGTGTTTGAATTTCCAAGGTTGAAAACAAAGTGAAAAATTCCAAACATATCCCTTAGAAATTCTATAAATAGGCATGTCCTCCCTTGAGTTTTCTTCACACCATTTCCCACTCCTCCTAGCCGAAATCTAGAGGAGAAAGTAGAGAGAGAAGCTCTGGGAAAATTTCTGCAGAAGTCTTCAACGGGTAAGTCTTTCGGGCTTTAGCTTTCAAGTTTGAGTTTTAGTTCGGTAGTTAGTAGAATTGTTAGTTAGATCTAGGAAGTAGGGGATGAAATTCCTATACTTGTTTTTAGGCCTCATTGCATTGAAAAATATGCCTGAAGAGGTAAAAACATAGTAGGGGTCGAGACTCCGAAAAGTTGAAGCTTTTGAAGTTTTTTCAAAAATAGGGGTTGTAATGCTAGAATAGCCTTTAATTTTCAAGTATGATTGGATATCATATGGGAGGGCTATTTTAGTCTTTATTTTTGAAAATCAAAATGGCGTCGAAGTTCTGGCGAAATTTTGGGATGAAAAGTAGTCAAAGTAACGAAGTGCTGGCGAAATTCCGCCAATTAGGGGTATAGGGGCAAAATGGTAATTTTTACCTAAAATGCCAGTTATGATGTCAAATCACTAACGAAAGTGATATTACTCTTATAGGACATCAGAAACTTTGATCTGCTGCCGTTACGCTGTCCGACGTGCCGTTGTTGGACGTTTATTTTTTTCATAAAGCGTGCCGTTTCGCGAAATTGCGACATTCGTCAACGGAGGTACGTTCGCGTACTGTAACACTAACACTGATGATTATTGAATGTATATATGTGTTGATATGTTGTGTAAATAGTTTGATGCCGAAGGCAATGCTAGTCTATGTGGGTAAGCCAAATAGTCGCCGTAAAGTCGGTGAGGCCCCCATGATAGACACTTACATGGTCATGCTATTCAGTGCTATACGCACCGTGTCTATGGAACCGTACTTAGATGCACCGTGTCTATGGAACCGTACTTAGATGCATCGTGTCTATGGAACCGAACTTAGATGCACCATGTCTATGGAACCGTACTTAGACACACTGTGATTAAGGTATCGTACTTAGATCACTATTACGAGTTTTATGTTGTTATTAAATGATCATGTACTGGCTTGATCGATGTTGTAAAATTTGCAATACCTGTTGGACATATACTGTTTATAATCATGAGGTTAACCGTTACCTGAGATCCAATGCGCTAAATTGGATCTCAGCTATAGCTTCAGGGTTCGGAGGACCAAGAGCCGAGAAGAGGAGCAAGCAGGTCACGTAGAAGATCCGGTTGAAGATTTCTTCCTGTTGTATATTACCTTTGAACCACATGGGTTTTTGTACCGCTGTTGTATCCAGCCAGACTTACGACATTTTATATGTACATATCAGTTACTCAATGCTCTGATGCTCTACTCTGATTATTTAAAATGATGTCTTAATGAAAAAAAAAAATTATACTGCTTTTGGAAATTGGGTTGTTACACAACTCATTTAAACAAATATAACTACAAATATTACAAAAGTCTTTCCAAAGTCTGCTGCCCCGTCACTGTCAGCCCTCATCATTGCTCAGTATTCACAGATTTGCCTTTTGATCTAGTGTCCCTAGTCCCTACCTAGTGCCCTTCCTAAATCTTTTAAACGATCTGGGATTCAAATTGAATCTCAGAGTAACAGTTAATATTATATTCAAAATATATTTAGTATATGTTAGTATATTATAATCATGAAAGCAAATAATACAACATTCAATATGTTAGAAATTATGCCCTAGGGGCAAATCATTGTACTTTAAATATTATTGTTAATTTAAAGTATTTCTCCATTTTGTTATCATATTATTTGTATGTTTATTATGATAACTGTATCCTTAGATGTATCATAAAGATTATCCTAAATGTCTCTGGTCGATCATCTATGCGGGAGCAAAGATGAAATAAGACCAGTATGACCTTGATGAGGTATGAAGATATGAATCAAAGTCATAGGCACTTGTAAGAGTACAAGGTGCTGGACCGACCCACTATGAGAAAGTTGCATAGATTAAGTCATAAGCTTATCTCATGTATAACCACGTCACAATGCCCTTTGACCTGAGATCATCATGGATTTCTACATGAGAGTCGCTGATCTTTGACCTAGTCAAAAGTCACATTTGATCGGGTGATGATAAAGGCTTCAATCGGGATTAGTGGTTTTCATGCAGAGGAATGTGAATAGTCAAGATGAGATTTGTCCTTCACATTTGTAGAGAGATATTATTGGGGCCCTTGATAAGTGAATCTGAGAAATGTATGACCATACTACAATGAAATTGAGTTTCCATTTCAATTGTTAGACTACTCAAGAATCGAGAAAGTAATGGTCAAGAACAGGAGGATGACACCATCCATGCTTCATCCTTGACCAAATTATCGCGTGACAAAAGGAACGTGGCATGGTTGTATGATAGGTTAATTACATCGTATCACCGATCCTCATATGAATTGGGTAGTCGTAATGTCTTGTTATAGTCCGCTTGCGACTTGTGGGCTGATACAATATTGGCCTGCTGCCAATCTCATGTGGGCCTACAGGGTCGTACGCAAGAATAACCCAACAAAAGCAATAATGTTTAGATTCATTGAATATTAGATATGTCTAAGATTTAATGAATACAACGTTTAATTTAGGGTATATATATATAATATATTTGAAAATAATAATAATAATATTATATAGTATTTAATTTATTTGATAAATTAAATAACTAAAACAAATAGAGATATCGTATCTCAGATTTAATTTTCGAAGAGAGATATCGTATATTAGATTTAATTTAAATTGAGATATCATATCTCAGATTTAATTTATAAAGATAAATTAAATCAGCTGGCTTTTAATTTGGATTAAATAAATAGATTAGATTAGATATGTTGGAAAAATTTGATTAACATTATTTTAATCCAAATTTGAATTTCAAAATCAATTGAGATTAATTTTGAATATTTTAATACAGCCCATTAGGGTTTGGAAAAAACCCTATAAGATAATAATCAAGTCATATTAAAAGTAAGGGAGCCGCGAAAGAGAAACCCTAGAGAAAAGAGAAGAGACGCAAAACGCTGAAGGCGCTAGCATGCTGTCGTTTGTGTTGGAGTTCTGTTCGGTGTGGATACCAGTAGAGGGAGTGGATTCGCTTAGTCGGCTCCTGGTGATCGTATCTAACAAGACACACACGAACACGAAAGGTATGGTTTTGACTACTTTAATTTAAGCGCCGTTAACAGATCCTCCTATGGGATTCGTAAATTTATTGGATAAATTCCTTCCGTTGCGTGTACGATTCCCAACACAACAGACAAGCAGTGATATAATGCAACATAGCATCACAACCAACGTAGACTGCGAAACGTAGGACCCTACAAGTCTCGGATCCACAGCGCTGCAGGAAAAATAACAACTGGGCCTCGAACCCAGAACAACTAAATGCAATAAACACGTGTCCCAAACACGGATCATAATTCATGGTACAAACATGCAATACACATATATTTCTTTTTTGCTCGAACATACACATATATATAAAGCATATGAGATTAATGTTACCACTTGTTTGCTCAATAACAAAATATTGTTCAAGTTCTTTGTCGGGTCCTGGCCACTTGTAAATTCCTATAATTACAAAATGATGTACGGTGCTTCTGTAATACCCTAAAAACTGTCATATGGTAAATATCATAAAATATACCTATTGAAAATAGGTGAATATGAGGTTTCAAATGATAAGTTTTAATTATCTTATTTTTAAGGTAATTTCTAGTGAAATTGGAAGAAATAGAGTGTTAAAAGGCCCTAAATGAATCTAGGAGCCACAAAATACTGTGATAAATCCTGAGAGACAATAAAATAATTATTAAAAATAGGAGAATATGTTGTCTCTAATTTAGATAATTTTTGGGATTATTTCCCTTGAAAGATAATGAGGGAAAAATCAAAAAGTATTGTGGGGCCATAATTGACCCCATGATTTTTAATATTTTATGTGAGACATAAAATACCAATGTAAGTCCAATAGTTGTGAGATAGTAGTTATTTCAAATTAAGAAAATTATCCACAATCAGTAAATGATTAATTAAATAATTATTGGCTAATTATTTAAGCATAAACAAGGAAATATCCAAGGTAAATTATGTAAAACCCTTTAATTAGTGGTTTATGGCTAAAATTAGCATAAAATATATTTTCTAATTAATTGGAAAATATTAAGAAAAATATATGAGATTAAGTAATTTTAAGCCTAAATCCAAGTATGGACCAATAGGAAAATTTTGTAAAAAAATTATATAAAAAAATTATAAAATAATTATTTTATATAATATTAATTAATTAAAAAAAATAAATAAATATAATAATATTAAAAAGGGGCAGCCGAATTACATGACTTTTTGGAGAAGATTTTGGTGCAAAAATATCATGATATTATGTAGTTTAATATTAATATAAGAAGAGATATTTTTGGTAGCAAACTTAGTAGTTAAGTTGTTGAAAAGTCAACATAGACCAATAGCCAATAAAAAATAAATCATAACTTGAAATCCTTGGATTAGGTGAGAAATATCTGGACATATTATGAATCAGTGAATTTTTGTCCAGAAGTTGACGTTTCCGGAAGTCATTTCCGTAACCGAAGCGTTTATCTGAAAATCTTCGGCGAAATAGGAGAGGCCCTGAATGGAATCAAAAATTTAGTTGACCCAAGTATTTTGAAAGAGGAAAAAGAGATCTTCAGGGCTATGTTCCCGGAATTTTGAGATTTTACAAGATTACGCGATTAGGACACCGAAGGGGACTTTATCGGTAGGAAACTTCTCAAGCAAGTTGGTGACATCACCTTGATGATGTCACTTGGTTGAAAGATGATGTAAGGAGGTGGATTGTGTGGCCAAGATGAAGCCAACTCAATGAAGTGCGATCCGACGGTCAAGAATCTGTCTGACAAAGCATGAATAGTAACCGAGATTTTTCTATAAATAGCCTTGAACTCTCTTCACAATTCTCACACCATTCCTCCTTGAGCATTTCGAAATCTTGGAGCAGAGGAAGAGAGGAGGAGTCCGGGGAAATTTGCAGCGAAGCTCTGAGTAAGTTCTTCGGTCCTTACTCTTAAGCTTCGGTAGTTCTTTCGGTAGTTAGAGTAGAAACGCTAGTTTGATCTTTAATCTTCCAAGTATGATTAGATATCATGTTTTAGGGGTAATTAAGGTATTAATTTCGAAAATATTGTTGGAGGAAGAGTTATGTCAAAATTTTGGAAGATTAGAGTCAAAGTAACGAAGTGCTGGCGAAATTCCGCCGATTAGGAGCATCAGGGGAAAAATGGTCATTTATGCCTAAAAATGCCTGTTATGATGTCAAATGTTAATAGAATGTGATATTATCCTTATAGGATATCTGTAATCACGAACCATTGTCGTGCATTGTCAACGTGCCGTTTTCCATTTTCCGTCAGAAATACCGTTTACCGTCAACGAAGGTACGTTCGCGTACTGTAACACTAACTCTGATGTTTATTGTATGCATATATGTGATATGTGTATTGTATGTGATAGCTGATAGCTTTGCTGTATGTCTATGTATGTACGTTCGCGTACTGTAATACTAACTCTGGTGTTTATTGTATACGTATATGTGATATGTTATGTATGCATATGTGTAATGGATGATGACTCTGCTGTATGTTATATACTGTTGATATGTTTACGTTTGCTAAGGGCCACACGTCTTATGTGCTATTGGGGTACGTCTGCTAAGGGCCATACGTTTGCTAAGGGCCACACATTTTATGTGTTGTTAGAATACGTTGCTAGGGGCCACACATCTGCCTGGGGGCTTATGTGCTGTTGGGATGCATTTGCTATATGTGATACTTGTGATATGAATGTCTGTAATGCATATGTTGTGTATGTAAACATGAGGTTAACCGTTACCTGAGATCCGGTGCGGATCTCAGCTCTTGATATAGCGTCAGGGTCGGGAGAACCAAGGACCGAGAATAGAGGCAAGCAGTCCGCATAGAAGATCCGGCTGAAGACTTCCCTTTTGATGTTCTGGCATAAGCCTTCCTTTAGTTGTTGTACTTCACTTTTGAAATACTCGGTTACTGTACCGTCTCTGTAACTAGCCAGTGGGCATTTTGAATATATATATCAGTTACACTCTTGTTCCGATGCTCTACTCTGATGAAAAAAAATTTTATACTGCTTTATGAAAACGGGATGTTACAGCTTCAATATATATACTGCAAGTATGATAAAAAAAAATTTTCCTAGTTATCAAGTAGAACTTATCACAACCCTTAAATGATAAGTAGTATAATATTGACCATCATTTATGTTATTTTCAGACTTTGACCAGAAATTCTAGAATTTTCACCAAAGTTTGAAAATTCATATCTAAGTGTATAGGTGTCCAAATTAGGTGATTCCAAAGGCTATGTAACTCTTGATATGTCTATTTTAAAATAAAAATATCACAAGCAGCCAGAAAAATTCATACTGTTCCAAAATAATTTAAATATTACTACTGCCTAGATTAAAATTCCAGAATCATGCAACTTCAAAAATCAATATCTCCACGTACAGAACTCAAAAATAGGCCCATGACCTATCAAATTAAATCTTATGATGTCTACTTCAATTCTAAAGAATTTCATATCCTTTGGATACCATTTACTTACCGAAAAATAGGTCACAAGTCGACTTCCACACAGAATCTCAATTCTAGCAGTTTTAACCTTTAATGAAATTTATGTCCTATGCTTCCCAAAATAATTTCCAACCTTCACCCCACACTATTTTCCCTTCTAAACACATGGAAAACATCAAAAAAGATAAAATCACATCATTTCCATAAGTTTTGGGTTCAGGCCGAAATGGATCTTGGGAAGATCTCAAATGATTTTCCAAACTAACTTCACAAATATCATGATCTTGACTCTAGATTGCCTCCTAGCTCATTATTTAAGCCTTAAACATTATTTAATCCATTTTTATAATTTTGGGCAGAACCTCCCCTTAGGGTTATAGTCTCCCAAATTACATAAAATCATGGAGAAATCAATTCCCAATATCAACCAACATTACAAATAAGTGCAAGAGACCAAGAGTGACACTTACTTGATGTAATACCCGGATATTTATTTATCTGGAATATTACATTGAGAAAATGATTAATCCTAATTAAGAAAATTATCAACAATTAGTGAGTGATTAAATGAATAATTAATGGCTAATTGTTTAAGCATGGATTAAGGGAATATCCAAGGATAATTATGTAAAACCCTTTAATTAAATATTAATGGCTAAAATTAGCATAAAAGATACTTTCTAATTGATTAGGAAAGATTAAGAAAAATGTATGAGATTAAGTACATGAAAACCCTAAATCCTAAAAGATTACTAATTATGGGATTAAGACTCTAATTAAGCTTACTAATCAATTTCTACAAATTAAAAATTTATCAATGGCTAAGAGTGAATCTATTAAAGCAAGATCAAGGGTCTATAATTATTCTAGCAAAATAAAAGCCTTAATCCATGTTAATTATAAAGGACCAATCCGAGAATTTTAGTAAAATAAATATAAGGTAATTAAAATTTAATATAAATTAATTAAAAAATAAATAAAAATTCAAAAAGGAAAATTGTGAAAAATATCATGATATTTTGAAATAAAATAGTAATAAAAGAAGAGATATTTTGTAAAAAGCAAATAGGATAAATGAGAACCGATAGAAATTAAATCCTATCTCAAAAACCATGAACTAAGTATTAAACATCTGGGCATATTATGAATCAGTGAACTTTTGTTCCGAATATGGTTATAGCCGAAGTCATTTACGTAACCGACGGCGTTTGCCCTAAAATGATCAGCAGGCTAGGAAATACCCTTAATGGGACCAAAAGTTTTGTTAACCCATATATTTCTCAAGAGTAAGCAGAGACCTCCAAGACTACGTCGAGGAATTTTTGAGATTAGTTAAGATTACCTGATTAGAACACCGAACAAGGGATTTTATCGGATGAATCCCTAAAGCAATAGGATGACATCACTTGAGTGACATCATCTTTGGGAGGATGACATGGGGGGAGGTCGGCCAACTTGATCCAAGGGAGGAGATGAAGCCTTGTGTACAAACCTAGATCTAAGGGTCCAAATTCAAGAAGGAAAAGTGTGAATAGTAGCAAAATTTTTCCTATAAATAGGCCATTCATCCTTGCATAATTCTTCACCAATTCACTTGCGCCTATTTCGAAATCTTGGAGAAGGAAGAGCTTGGAGAAAGTAGTAGCGAAGTGCTGGGTAATTTTTTCGGTCCCTAGTCTTAAATTCTAGTTTTGTTCGGTAGTTATAGTAAAGATGTTAGTTTGATATTTAATCTTCCAAGTATTATTTTGATATCATGTTTTAGGGTTAAATATGATATTTATTTCAAAAATATGTTGGAGTTAGAGATATGGCAAAATTTTGGAAGATTAGAGTCAAAGTAGCGAAGTTCTGGCAAAATTTAGGCGATTAGTAAAGTCAGGGGAAAAAAGGTCATTTGTGCCTAAAATGACTGTTATGATGTTACTTATTGATAAATGCGATATTGTCCTTATAGGATAACTGTGATCACGTTCCGGCTGTCAAACTTACCGTATTCCGTCAGAAGTACTGAATTCCGTCAACAAAGGTACGGACGCGTACTGTAACCCTAACTCTGTGCTGCTCATATACATATATGTGATAGATAAGTTCATAGACCGAGACTCTGTCTTAGGTCACCGTTTACACATACAGTTTTACACGGGTTATAGCTTTGGTAATACCGTTTGAGTTTTCCTAGCGCTGAGGACACGAGTTGTTATCGTGGCACTGGGTATGTGCAGACATATGTGTTGGATATGATTAGTTTTGATGATGTCTTATATAGATGTCATTCTTAAGAGCAAAAAGGTTGTATACTACATTTATCTTCTACTTTGACTAATTCTTATATATAATGTAGATGCAAAGTTTAATAATGAAGAATGATCAAGAAAAGAGACTAACGAAAGAAGAATCTGCACTATATGTGATACTAGAAGTCTTTATGATCAAACAGAAGTTGGAATGAAGTTTTATCATATTTGAGCAATAGTGGAGTATACATGAATAGTGCTTGTTGAGAATGATGAGTTCAAGCTCAAGAAGAAGAGAAGAAGAAAAAGAAAGAGTTGAGTTATGGAGAATGTTCAAGAGATGAAGAAAAGAAGGAAGAACTTTTGAATGGAATGAGAACATCTTTATTCAAGTTCCTAGATCGATGCTAGAAGTCTCCAAGATCATATGGAAGTTGGAATGGATCAATTCAGAGTTAAAATCAGCAAAAGATCAGTTCCAGGATGATATAACTCGAGTCATGGAGTTGCAACTCGAGTTAACCACTTTGCTACAGTGTTTTGGTGATCTGGGATGATTTGACTCAAGTCAAGCTATCATTAACTCGAGTCAAGAAATGTTCTTTTCGTCTCTGTCTGATTTTATTTAAAATATGCTCGAGTCAAGCAAGATGACTCCAGTCATCTTATCAGCTTTTCGTCTCTGTCTGATTTTAGTTAAAATATGACTCGAGTCAAGCAAGATGACTCCAGTCAACTTTTCAAGAAGTTCTTCTCTGTTTTCGAAAATCACATCTATGACTCGAGTCAAGCAAGATGACTCCTCAAGAAGCATGACTCGAGTCAACATTTGCAAACTACTTCTCTGTTTGAAGAATTCACATTAATGACTCCAGTCATACACGAATGACTCGAGTCATGTTTGACAGATTTGTGAGAAACGCTGATGCGCAATCCTTTGACTTTATCTAGAGTTCAAATTACTTCTTGGGTACTTATTATTATTAACTGTGATCGAAATTAGTTTATTTCTAATAAGTTTGCTCACGTTTTCGATGATAAAGGAATATTGCGAGATCGGTTTCAAATCACCATAAGTCTCGCAATATGCATTCAAAAACGCAGCAGAAAAGGAAACATGCTTGAAAGGTGGCTAATCATTCTCAAACGGTCAGAAAGCAATAGGAAATGATTGGTTGAAAGTATCTTAGGAAACTTTGCATTATGGGCAAGAAAGCCTCAACGGGAATATCTCCATTTAATGAAGATTATGCAGAAATGGGAATTGTGCATAAAGGGTCCAATCAGCTACGAATTTCCATATAATTCAAAGTTTTGAGTACACCTACAACGGTCAGAAACTTTAAAGCAATACAAATACATAGACTTCCAGCTGCACAAAAAACAACACAGAAAACGCAATACACAGAACGCAAATACAGACAAGAGATCGTTTCTTTTCTGTTTCATTAGCTCTTCTGTAATACTCTGATCTTCAGTGTTCATATCCATCTACTCTTTGAAGAGAGTTTGTATTCTGTTATCATTTCTCTGTGAGAGTCTCAAAGTATTGGGACTTTGGGATTGGGTTATTCGATTACAACTTGTAAGGGGGAGTAAGTTCTAGTGAGAGGATTGCTCCAAGAGTTACAGAGTGTGTAATTGAGATTGTAAAGTCCCGGAGTGTTTCTGGGTGAGTGAAATCCCGGAGTGTTTCTGGGTAAGATAGTGAAATCCCGGAGTGTTTCTGGGGACTGGACGTAGGTCAAGATTTGGACCGAACCAGTATAAATTCTCTGTGTCAATCTCCTCTTCTCTATCTCTACCTTGCATTGATTTATATCTGTTGTGTGGGTGACTGAGTGATGACTTCCTATTTTTAATAGATTTGAGACATATTTTGATATATTTAGGAAGTCATTAATACTAAATTGAAGAGATTTTATTGAGATTTTAAGAGATATCAATCTGGATGCATTATTTGTGGGATTTCAATTTAAAATAAAAGTTTTGAGTTTTAATATATATATATATATAGTTTTATTATTATTATTATTATTATTATTATTATTATTATTATATCAGTTTCTTTTCTTCTTTTTTAACGTAAGGATAAGGACCAGGGAGCAAATTCATTGGCTTTTGGCAAGTTGCAACATTTGAGAAAAAAAAAGAATGGGGCCCACACAATAGAAAGAGCTGGAGGCCTAAAAGCTAAAAGAGGAGTTGGACACAAATTGCAAAAAAGAGACGTATAGCACCTTTTCGTTTGTTGGGGGCCCACGGTTGAAGATTCAATCAATTAAACCTAAGAGGGCATTTACGAATTGGGAAAAGAGCACTGGAAAAAAGACGCACAGTGGAGAAAAAGGAGGAAACAGAGAGCAGTCGCGGCTGGAGCGTGATTTCGGGATTAAAGAGAATAGAACGAAGCAGAACGCGGAGACGCAGGAAGGAACAGCTCCAGAAATTTCACTGTGTTCTTCCTATTCCCTTTTCTTCTTTAAACCTGAATTGCTATCTCTATTTCATGGATTTTTGTTAAAGCCATGATTGGCTAATTTCCCTTTCATTCTAGGGTTCTTTTGACCCTTTGTATGGATTAAGACTTGAATATTCCTCTCTTGTGGTAGATTAATATATGTATGTGTTGATTTTATTCTTAGCTTAATGCTTCTAAATGATTGGCCTCCATTTAGATGATTTGTTCACTTAGGTTTTGACTTGAGAGAGCTAATCTAGGTGTAGAACTTGATTGAAATCATGCTTGTCTTGAAGTTTACTTGATAAATGGATGGTTTGTTGGTAAAATAGAGATATGTTTACTAGCCTTGCATTGTCACATTAGGGTTGTTGCTTAAATATTGATTCTCATTAATTGTAGCAAGAGATTGTGCATTTAATGAGAAGAGAAACTTGATTTTGACTTGAGAGAGCGGGTCAAGTGTTTTAGAACCTTAGACTAACACATATATGTATTGAAATGCTACTAGAGAGGAAATTAACCAAGTTTTATGAAATGCAAAAAGGGGAAAAAGAGCCCTAGGCTCAATTATCCTTGAATTTAAAGAATCAATTGCCTTTATCAATTTTATGTTTTAGAAATAGTCTTTAAAAATTCACATTCCAAATCAAAACTTTGTTTTAGCTCAACTTGATGAAATCCACAAAGCCTATTGCTTGACCAATTTGTTAAACAAATCCTCGTGGGAACGATACTTTATTTATCACTTTATTACTTGCGAAACTCGTACACTTGCGAGGCGAACAAGTTTTTGGCGCCGTTGCCGGGGATTTGTGTAAACAAATCCTTTGGTCAACCTTGGGCTTGTGTTAGTAAACTTTGCTTGAGCTTTTAGTTAGGTTTAAAATTTTTCTTTCTTTTCCTTTATTGATTTTTGTTTTAGTTTGATACTCGCTCTTGCTTGTCTCTCTTGTAGGTACCATTTCAGTATATGCAAAACTTGCATCCGGACGAATTGGTAGTGGAACTTGACGGAGTACCTCTCATTGAAGAAGAGACTGAATCCGCATCTGAAACCATGGCAGACGATGAATATGATAGAGCTACTGTCAATGATTTTGCTAGTCGGAATATGCAAGGTCCTCAATCTTGCATTCGGATGCCGGAAATGCAAGCACGTACCTTTGAGATCAAGCCGGTTATGATAACATTGCTTCAAATGCATGGGATGTTCCATGGTCTTTACAATGAAGATGCCAACAAGCACTTGTTGTACTTCTTGGAAGTGTGTGATTCTTTCAAGCAAAATGGAGTTCCCATGATGTATTGAAGCTACGGTTATTCCCTCTTTCTCTACAAGGCAAGGCTAGAGATTGGTTCAACAATCTTCCGGAAGGGTCTATCACTTCTTGGGCCGATCTTGAGGCTAAGTTTAGAGCTCGATTCTTTTCTGATGACAAATGCATGGAAGCTAGGGATGAATTTTTAAGCTTTAAACAACATCCCGATGAGCATCTTTATGCCGCTTGGGAGAGATACAAGATGTTAATGAAGCAATGCCCTAATCATGGGGTGGACAAATGGGTTGTAGTCCAAATTTTTGTACTCGACTTAATCCTCAATCTAAAGCAATGGTTGATTCTATGACCAATGGAGGATACCGGAATGTTCCCGTGAATGAGGTGATTCGATTGTTGGATCAGTTGTCTGCAAACAATACCCAAGGCAATGATAGGAGGACTAACCCAGCTATGTCTAATGCAAAAGAAGACTCTTCCTCACAAATTGCAACTCTCTTAACCGCTTTGAATAAGCGTTTTGATGTGCTTGAGTCTCAAGTGCAGAAGAGCACTTCTCAAGGTGTGCATTCTGTTCATGCCACACCAATTGTATGTGATCAATGCCATGATGTCCATATGCCTAATTATTGTCCTCTTTACATGGCCACCGAATCATCAACTACATGGGCAAGTTCCAAAATCCTCAAGGCAACCCTTATTCACAAACCTACAATAGTGCTTGGCGAACTCACCCAAATTTTTCTTGGAGTCAAGGTAATAGTTTGAATCAAGCACATGGGTCTACATCTGGCACTAAGCCTATTCCACCCGGTTTTCAAATGCAATCAAGGCAGCTTCCTATTAAGGAAGAGGAATCTAAAACCGACAAGATGCTAGCTCGAATCTTGTCTGAGGTGGAATCTTCAAGGGTTGAAACTAAGGCTACTTTTTCTCTCCATGAAACTGCTATTAAAAATCTTGAAGTGCAAATGGGGCAATTAGCATCACAAGTGAATGTTATGGCAAGAAGCAATCTTCCGAGTGACACCATTCCTAATCCAAAACGAGTTGTAAAAGAGGAATGCAATGCCATAAACTTGAGAAGTGGCAAAGTACTACCAGATGTGCCTAGCTCAAGTACTCCTCAACCAAAACAAGATGATCAAGTGATTGACGATGTTGAAGAAGAAAGTGTGGGGAGGAAGATGAAACTAACAAGAGAAAGCAACTTGAAGAAAGTTTGAATGATGTTGGCAAGGACAAGAAGGTGGAGCAAGAGATGAATGATGAGAAAAAGAAAAAGGCCACCACTCCTACTTTTATGCCACCACTACCTTTTCCTCAAAGATTCAAGAAGAAAGAGGAAGATGCCCAGTTCAAAAGTTTGTGAATATGTTCAAACAACTCCATGTGAACATTCCTTTTCTTTGAAGCTTTGGAGAGCATGCCTAAATATGCTAAGTTCCTTAAAGATGTTTTGTCTAAGAAGCGGCGATTTAATGAATTTGAGACTGTGGCATTATCTGAAGAGTGTAGTGCGATCATTCAAAGGAAGTTACCGACTAAGCTTAAAGATCCAGGAAGCTTCTACATCCCTTGCAACATTGGGACAAATTTTAATGGTAAAGCTCTTTGTGATTTGGGTGCAAGTATTAACTTGATGCCTCTGCTGTTTTCAACCAATTGGGCTTGGGAGAGCCAAGACCTACTACGGTATCTTTCTCTTGGCCGATCGAAGCATTTCTAAACCAAGAGGAATCATTGAAGATGTCCTAGTAAAAGTTGACAAGTTTATCTTCCCCGTGGATTTTGTAGTGCTTGATTGTGAAGTTGATTGGAAAATTCCTCTCATCCTTGGGCGTCCATTCTTAGCCACTGCAAGGACTCTCATTGATGTAGAGAAGGGTGAGGTCACTTTGAGGGTCGATAATGAGCAAGTGATATTCAATATGCAAAAAGCCTCAAAGTTTCATGATGATTATGCTCAATGTTCGTTTGTAGATACATTAGATGCAGTTATTCCTCAAGAATCATGTGCTTCCAAGATCAAAGACCCTTTAGAGGCATTCTCGATTGGTGAGAAGAGCTTTGAGAAGTTTGATGAAGATGTTGTTGAAGAGCTCTTTCATTTTGACTCATTTCCTCATTCTAAACCAAGGACTATTGAACCACTTGAGCTGTTTGATGCCTCAAGTACTCCATTGAAGCCTTCTATTGAAGTTCCTTCGGTTCTAGAGTTAAAGCCATCACATTCTCATCTCAAATATGCTTATTTTGGGAAAGCACGTCACTTACCAATGGAATTGGAGCATGGAGCTTATTGGGCTATCAAAAAGCTAAAATTTGATCCTAAAGCTGTGAGGAAGAAGAGGCGACTTCAACTCAATGAGTTAGATGACTTTCGCCTAAATGCCTATGAGGAGTGACCATCATGAAGAGTCTGGCTGAAGACTTTAAACTTAGCGCTTCTTGGGAGGCAACCCAAGGTATTACTTGATGCTTTGTTTGATTTTGTAGGACAGTGAAAGCCCTTGATGATGTGTTCCAGTTTGGTAGCAAGGATTGAAAGCGCAAGTCACGGAAGAATAGGGGAGTGTTCTTCTACTTTTCTTTGATTTGTTCTATTTGATTGTTGATGATATATTGCGTGGAAATGAGTGTTGGTCTTAGTTGGATGTGCATGTGAATATGTTTGTGATGATCATTAAGAGACTGTTAGCACTTGAGCTGTTCATTGGTGGAAATTTGAAATCTCTGAAATTGGTGTTACCCTTGCACTTAGATATGGTTGCTCTTCACTTTCACTACTTTTTGTTCACATTGAGGACAATGTGACATTTAAGTGTGGGGGTGAGGGTATCCTTGATTTTAACTTGCTTTGTCCTCAATTTTTTTTTCATGGAAGTGTGAATAGTATTTGTGAGCATTATTACAATTGGGTTGATTTGAACATGAAAAGGAGTGAATTTGATTAGGAATTGATTCTATGTTCTTTGAATGTTAGTAAAGAGGTAAAGATTTGGTTTGGGTACTTTACTTTAGGATGTCAAAGAACCTGTGAGGAATTGAGCCTAAGTTTCATTTTTTCAAGAGGAGTACACCTATTGTGATTCCATCTCTAGAACTTGTCTTGAATCTCTTTTGAAATTTGAAATCCTATTGCATGCACAAAGAGGATTTAGGCATTCATTTCATAGCTAGTTTGGCCAAATGTCCATCCTTATCACATGAAAATCCTTTGTTCACCCCATTTGAGCCTTTTTCTTATTTTAATTTTCTTTAAAAAAAAAAAAGAAAAAAAAATTGCATAGAATAAATAGCCCTTTGTTTGAGATATGCAATTTTTATATCTTTTTCTTCCCATTCATTTTTATTACTTTAGTAAGTGCTAAGTAAATCAATTTAAAAGAGTGAAGGAGTTAGAAAATATGTGTATATAGTAAAAAAAAAAAAAAAAAAATAAAAGAAAAAAAGATTGGGATAAAAAAAAGGAATATATGAAAAAAAAAATAATAGAGATTTAAAAAAAAAAAGAAAAAGAAAAAGTTTGTTGAGATCAAAAGAATAAAGGTGGTCTATATATAGTGTTAGTGAGTTTGTTTGTTTTTCTTGGTAGGTATTCCTTCACTCTTCATCATGAATTTCATTAAATTACTTGGCACTAATTAAAGTATTTTCCCATACCATTTGATCACTTTCATTTCATTATCCTACCTTTATCATTACAACCTTGAGAAAGTCCTTTTGATTTGAGTGTGCAATTGGATAGTTTATAAAGTGGAGATTGAGATGATAAACAAGCTTATGGTAGATAAGTTGCAATAGGTGGAATTGAGTGAAACACAAGCCCTAGAATATCTTGAGAAATGAGTGTAAACACTTGACTTGTGAGGGACATTCTATTGTGATTTATCTTTGCCAAATTGATTCCTTGCTACTTGCATTTTTGGAAGGTGGAAAAGATTTTTGAGAAAGTTTGATTCTTGAAATTTGAATTGATTCAATTTTGTAATGCTTACTTTAAAAATCTTGCTTCCATGGTTTTCTTGAATTTGATTGTTTTAGAATTTAAAATCTTGAGGACAAGATTTGATGCAAGTGTGGGGGTGTGATGACTTCCTATTTTTAATAGATTTGAGACATATTTTGATATATTTAGGAAGTCATTAATACTAAATTGAAGAGATTTTATTGAGATTTTAAGAGATATCAATCTGGATGCATTATTTGTGGGATTTCAATTTAAAATAAAAGTTTTGAGTTTTAATATATATATATATATATATATATATATATATATATATAGTTTTATTATTATTATTATTATTATTATTATTATTATTATTATTATATCAGTTTCTTTTCTTCTTTTTTAACGTAAGGATAAGGACCAGGGAGCAAATTCATTGGCTTTTGGCAAGTTGCAACATTTGAGAAAAAAAAAGAATGGGGCCCACACAATAGAAAGAGCTGGAGGCCTAAAAGCTAAAAGAGGAGTTGGACACAAATTGCAAAAAAGAGACGTATAGCACCTTTTCGTTTGTTGGGGCTGTTTTCTTCCTATTCCCTTTTCTTCTTTAAACCTGAATTGCTATCTCTATTTCATGGATTTTTGTTAAAGCCATGATTGGCTAATTTCCCTTTCATTCTAGGGTTCTTTTGACCCTTTGTATGGATTAAGACTTGAATATTCCTCTCTTGTGGTAGATTAATATATGTATGTGTTGATTTTATTCTTAGCTTAATGCTTCTAAATGATTGGCCTCCATTTAGATGATTTGTTCACTTAGGTTTTGACTTGAGAGAGCTAATCTAGGTGTAGAACTTGATTGAAATCATGCTTGTCTTGAAGTTTACTTGATAAATGGATGGTTTGTTGGTAAAATAGAGATATGTTTACTAGCCTTGCATTGTCACATTAGGGTTGTTGCTTAAATATTGATTCTCATTAATTGTAGCAAGAGATTGTGCATTTAATGAGAAGAGAAACTTGATTTTGACTTGAGAGAGCGGGTCAAGTGTTTTAGAACCTTAGACTAACACATATATGTATTGAAATGCTACTAGAGAGGAAATTAACCAAGTTTTATGAAATGCAAAAGGGGAAAAAGAGCCCTAGGCTCAATTATCCTTGAATTTAAAGAATCAATTGCCTTTATCAATTTTATGTTTTAGAAATAGTCTTTAAAAATTCACATTCCAAATCAAAACTTTGTTTTAGCTCAACTTGATGAAATCCACAAAGCCTATTGCTTGACCAATTTGTTAAACAAATCCTCGTGGGAACGATACTTTATTTATCACTTTATTACTTGCGAAACTCGTACACTTGCGAGGCGAACACTGAGCAATTAGCGAAAGAATTTTGTAATCACCTATTCACCCCCCTCTAGGTGATATTCCACCTTCATTTGGTATCAGAGCGTAGGTTTCTCAGTTGGTCTTAACATCTCGAGATAGATCATGGAAGGAATATTACCTGAAGGTGCCTCAATCAGCAGACCACCTGGCTTCAACGGAGAACATTATTCGTTTTGGAAAGAAAAGTTCAGAATATTTGTGTTAGCCACGGAGTATGGTCTTTGGCAAGTAATAGAGAATGGAGATTATGTTCCTACAAAAATTGTGGGAGGAAATAACGTCCCAAAGGCTGAAGATGAATTCAACGAGGATGACAGAAGGAAAGTGACTCTTAACAGCAAAGCCATCCTGATGCTTCATAGTGCTCTTAGTCAAAAGGAGTATTCCTGCATCTGCAAACTATCTATTGCTAAGGAGATGTGGAAAGCCTTAGAAATTGCATACGAAGGAACCTCCGGCTTAGAAGAAGAAGAAATTGCAAATATCTGTTTGGTTGCAGAAGAAGAACAATCAGAAAACGAAGAAGAGGTATTTGATTCTGAACCTTTTTATAATGAATTGTTTTCTGAGTATAATGAACTGCATTCTGAATTTAAAAAGATTGCGAAAGAACTTATTGCTTCCAGAAAGAAAATCAAATTGCTGGAACAACAAGTTAAAGATTTACCTCCGGTTTCGGTTTGTGAAAATTCGGTTTGTGAAAAATGCCTTGATCTTGAAAAGAAAAACTCCTACCTTACTAAAACACTTGAGAAGTTCACTAAAGGTAGTGAAATGCTCAATGTCATTTGAATGCTCAAAGATTTACAAATGGCCGATCGAGGCATAGGATACAATCCTACTTTTGACAAGAAGAAAGGTAAAAAGAAAACTGGTGGGAAATATTATTTGAATTATTTTTCAGAAATCAGTTCATAACTCGAATCCATTTGCTCACTTTGTAATTCTCATGGCAGAAAGGGACACGGTACCTCATCTTGTTTTCATAGGAAAGATAGAAGAGATAGGCACGTTGGTAATTATCAATGGGTACCAAAGGGAACTTATGTTTTCCACAAAGGCTCAAACTAACAGTGAAGGACCCAAGTATAAGAGGGTACGAGAATGTCCATCTTTTACTTTGTGTGTGCGAGACTAATTCCAAAAGGATAGACATAAAAGAAAAGAGAAGATGAAGAATCAAAGAGTTTCTTATGAACCGAAGAAGAAATCCTCTCAAGTGCCAAGCAGAAGACTCATGAAGTCTATACCCTTTGAGACAACTTTGCAGAAACCCAGCGAAAGACATAAGAGGCAGTGGGTAAGCAAAGTCGATCCTCTAAGTACCTAAGGTAAAGGTATACAATGGTAAAACTTCCTTTCCAATCATCTGAAATATTCATATTGAGGTTTTACTTTTGTAGCTTTAGAAATGAACATTGCAAACTATTTTGAAATCATTTTTTATATATCCCTTAAAAAACCATTTAATAAACTTATAAAGGGATTGCAATGTTCAATAATTTAATTCTTTATGCATACATGATAATTTGAAAAGAAAGTGTCTTTTTTATGCATAAAGTCATGTTTAATTCATTATGCTCAATTATTCTGAATTGAGCGTATTGTTTAGAGCATGTGAATCTTATTTCTACAAGCTAACAATGATTGGATCCAAGTAAGGTTGGATACCATGAAAGGAAAAAGGCTTATAAGGTTTTGTAGGATCAAGGAAAGCTTCTCAAAGATACAACATAATGAAATGATTCAAATCTTGAGAAAGCTAAACAAGCTATGCTAGATGTTGATGGTGAACATTGGAAAATGAGTTATCCACATCAATCCATCTCAACCAAGCAATCTTACACAAGGACAAGAGAAAATACGGTGATATCTAATCCTTACCCCATATTGTGATTATATGAAATTCATATTTGGGTAATGAATACTTGTCCATTATTGCATTCCATTAGCAACCAATCAGTTATGGCTTTCAAATTGTTCTTAAGATAGCTAAGTGAATTTGTGCATAAATTTCTGAGTCTATGTCTTTGAAATGCATAATTCTAAATCATGTTTGAATTTCAATTTACTTTGTTTTATAAAGATACATGCAAACATTTTGAAAAGTATTCATACTTTGAAAGCATTTCAGATAGATTTGAAAAATACCTTGATTACTTTCAAATAATGTTTTCAAAATGGGAAGTTAATGTTGTATACTGAATATTGATATGTTTCAAATCTATTTAGTTGAATTTTCCCTATCCTTCACATTTTGATCTTTGGAAATCAATATGCTACTTGAACTCTTGTGTTTCATTCTCTAACTAGTTGGACTACATGTCAAAAAAGCTATCCATCTCTGAGTTTCAAGTTATTTTCCTTGAAAAGAATTCAATGTGTGAGTGTGTTATGCCTAATGCATAAATCTTTATTGGCCAAGTTATTCCAAGCTTTACAAATGTTCATTAGTGCATTGAATGATAATGCATTAACCATTAATGGAATAACCTACTAGGATGATATTCTGGAAACTCTAGTCATTTGGATTAATGAGTTTGTGCTTACCATTCATGAATCCTAGTAGTAATGTTGTTACTCAAATCAGTAAACCTTGTCTTCATCCATCCTTGAGTAACTATATCCAAACTCTTGCCTTGAATGTTCATATACTTTCAAAACAATTTTTAAGAAGCAAGATTATCTCTTGGTCATAGCAAAGTCATTATGCATTTATATCTCTATTATGCTAAGCATATTTCGATAATGCTTTACCTTTATGACTTTTGCTCTTGATAAAATTCTTCTACATGTTAACCTCATTGTTTGACATGTTCTTCAAAATTGAAGCATTTTGATACATTTTAATACATATTGACTTCCACCATGCTTTAAGTGAGTATTGATCTTAGATATGTTTCAAAAATGTAGTTAATGATTCAACTAAAAATATTGTTATCTTGATTATAGTTGAATCAGAAAGTGTTTTCAAAGTTGCTATCAAGTCATATCATTTTTCAACTCCAATCATATTTATCTAAGCCTTTAAGTAAATGGAGATTGATTTTAGTAACTCCAGTTAATGAGATATGACTCCAGTTAAGTTTTCACATAAAATTTTTATTGATTCAAATACATATATAGCTTAACTTGAGTGCATCTTTTGAATGTTATTTTTCAAAATGCATTATTATCAATGACATCCTTCCTACTTAAAGTGTACTTCCAAATTATCATTGAGAAATAATATTCTTGGCATCATTTAATTATTACCCTTTTGATTCATTGGATTGAACTTACTTGATTGGGTAAAATTATGTGAAAAGGAGCAATTCGTGTATAAAATATTTGATCATTGTTCATATTTGCATTTGAAACTCTACTGCAATTATGTCATATTTTGTAATACTCTAAGTTATGCATTATGGCAGTATGGTTTATACTCCATAGTTAAGTCATGTAGTTTGGCAGTGTAGTCAATGCTTCAGTTATACTGTTGGTTCATATATTAACTCTGAAATTTATTGCATTCTGCTGTTGAGTCTGATTATGATTCAAACTCTGATTCTGCTCCTAATTTCAGATTCTGTTTCTTATTCCCTTTCTTATTCCAATTCTGATTCTGATTACAATTCCTAAGCTTAACTCAAATATATCTATAGAAGAGTAAATACCCTTTTTGGTCCCTGGAAAACACACGGATGCCCTTTTTGGTCCCTGAGTAAAGGAAATGTCATTTTGGTCCTTTTTAGGGACTAAAAATGACCTTTTTGGGAATTTATGAGAGATTAAAATGTCCAAAAAAAAATGTCCAAAAGGACTCAAATGGACCTTATTTTTCCATTTTAGGGACCAAAAAATGACTTCTTTTTTTTCAGGGACCAAAAAGGGCATCCGTGTGTTTTCCAGGGACCAAAAAGGGTATTTACTCTCTATAGAATTTTGTCTAATCTTATGTGGACTTAAGAATCATTGGGTGCCAAAGAACATATATTTGCAGGAGTTGACCAAAATGTTGTATTATCGGACAAAGAACATAGGCAAACAAAATAGACCATATCAGTACCTATGTACGCAAATTATGTGGCATCCCATCACTAAAAAGAGGTTTAAACCAAGATGATAAGGAGCATACCAGGTTGATGAGAAGCTATGAGCAGAAACCAATTTTGGGATCCTATTCAAGGCTCATTTATGCTTCTAAGATGCATTAAGAGCAAATGGTTACAAAGACTCATTCTCCTAAAGCTCATTCACATCTAGAGATCCTCAATATTGATCATATCAATGTACAAAGGATTGTAACTCAAGTGATTACGATATTACTTGAGTGAGGTATTGTATTTTGAAATAATATATCATAATCATGCGTGGCTAACTTGTTTTCATTCATTCCATTTTATTTCAAGAAGTTTAGCCCAAGAAAACTCACTTTGAAAATGCTCCCTATGCTTTAGACATTTTTATCATCTTGAAAAGTGTAATACCCGGATATTTATCTGGAATATTATAAATAAAAGTTGGATATTTCTGATAAGTGAAATTTCAATCTCCGATCTTGTATAATTACAGTCTATTTTCTAAGTAGAATTTCTGCAAGAAATTAGGGAGTTTAAGGGCCAAAGTGCCAAAATGACTAAAATACCCTGTAAAGGGTAATCAACTTAGGAAATTATGGAAAAAATACCAAAAGGCAATAAAATGACCAAGTGAATTAGGAGAGTATATTATCTCTAATTATGATAATTTAATAAATTATGAAATTGGAGAAATTGTACAAGAATGTGCAAAAAGTAATAAAAAGACCAAAATACCCTTGTAATTTCTAAAAATGCAAGAGGCATGAGAATACTAATGTTAATACCAAAGTATGAAGGTAATAAGGCATGGTAATTAAGAAAATTATCAAGAAGTGATAATGAAGTAATTAAGTAATATTGGGCTAATTACTTAAGCATAAGCAAAGGAAATTCAGTAATAATTATGTGAAGCTCAAAAATTAGTGGAAATTAGTGGAAAATTAGTAAAAATGTATTTACTAATTAATTGGAAATTTTATGAAAAATAGTTGAGTTTAGGTATTTTTAGGCCTAAATACAAGAATGGACCAATTAGGTAATTTTGTGGAATTTTTGGAAAAAGTAAATAAATAAATCATTAAATAATTAAATAAATAATAAATAAATATTTATTAAATAAATTAAGAGGCCAGCCGACATTTTGGACTAAAGGAGAAAAAAAAATGAATGAAAAATAAGAACAAAAATAATATGTGCAACTTGACATTATTTAATTAATATAATTAATTAAAGTAAAATATGTGAATAGTAATATTTAAATTAGGAAACGGACCCTATCTAGAGATCTAGGAATAGGAATTTCAAAGTCAAGAGAGATTAATGATCGGTGGAATTTTGTCTTCCGTTAAACTCTTACGGAAGCAAATTAGAAGTCATTTGTGCATTTCCTAATAAAACAAAATAGGGAAAAATGCACATAGGCATAATTTTGGAAAAGAGGAAAATAAATTCTAACTCAACATTTAAGAATGAGTTTGAATTTATTTTGACATATTTGGAATCAGTGAATTATTTCGAAGAGATTGATATCTCAGAAACGAATTCGACACCGGACGCGTTCGGACACGTTTTCGAGGAACTTCAAGCTGGACTGTTGGAGACCTATATGGAATCAAAATTTAGGTTAACTTGGACATTTCTACTAAGTGAGAACATGTCTTCAGGGTTGTAAATCCAGAATTTTGTGAATTCTCCGAAATCACGCGAATCGGGTACCGATCGGGAAAATGGGTTTTTATAACCCAAAATGCCAAACAATGCCTTATCTAAACCCTATAAATACCCCCCTCCTTCAAAATTCTGCACACCATCTTCTTTGAGCTCCTTGGCCGAAATTCCTAGGGAGAGAAAGAAGAGAGAGAAGTTACAGGCGGAAGCTCTGAAAGTCTTCAACGGGTAAGTCTTTCGGGCTTTAGTCTTTAGTTTTTAGTTTAGTAGTTAGTAGAATTGTTAGTTAGATTTAGAAAGTAGGTGACAAGATTCCTACAAATGTTTTAGAGCCTTGTTTGCGTTGAAAAAATATGCACGAAGGTACGGACGCGTCTTGTAACACTAATCCTATAGCTCTCATATACATATATGTCATAGATACGTTCATATACGGGGCTCTGCTTAGGGTCGCCGCTTACATACTGACCTTGTACGGGTTATAAGACATGATAATACCGCTTTGAGTTTTCCTAGCGGCGAGGACACGTGTTCGTGGCACGAGTTAATGTGCGAGCTATATTTGTGTAGGACTTTACATACTGCTTTATGCTTATGTCACATGCGTGTCACAATGTTGTTGTGTAGGACCTTACATATTTGCTTCATGCTTATGTTACATACGTGTCACACTTCGATGAGATGTTCTTTGTTATGTCATGAATATCTATTGTCTATATCTTGTTTTATTTGAGCATAAGGTTAACAGTTACACGAGATTCAATGCGGTGAATTGAATCTCATTTGCTTCAGTGCGGAGGACCGCGAATTGATGTCAGGGGAAAGCGGCGGGAGTGACTTGCGGAAGAAGTCATCTTTATCTTATCGCTTTCTTTTCCTTTACGTCGATTACTTTCCGAACCTTAGGATCACTGTAATCAATACTTTATTACACTATGGTTCATGTTATATTATGATCGATTACTCTTACGCTCCATTGCTCATCTCTGATTGATTGCAAAAAAAAAAAAAATTCCGCTTTAGAAAATGGGATGTTACACTTTATGGTATCAGAGCAATCTTTCTGGCAAGTGTTTAACTATGTTACCACGAACGGTTTGGTGCCGAAGGCAAGGCTAGTCTACGTGGGTGTGCCAATCGATCACTTGCTAACCGGTGAGGCCCCATGGTAGACACTTACACGGCCATTACATTCGGATAACGGAGTTAGATTCTTAGGTCTTTTAAACTTTGAGCATTTTTGAAAATGAGTACGATATGACACTGGTGTAATAGGTAGTGATGGACGAAACGAACATTCGTAGATCTTCTATCCCGTAATAATAGGACGTAACGCGCGTAGATCCGTAATTCGAGACGGCGGGACGAAGACGAAACCCCGATATTTCTAATGACCCCAAACCGAAATATGATCGACTTAGGGTAGAGTCAATGGCTAGTATGCCTTAGAACCGAGAGAAACTGTTGGCTCGGATCATTCATCTGATGACGACAATGTGTGAACATACGATATAACCACTGGTCATAAACCAGCTGGATGATGTAGTATACGTTAGCATGTACATTACATCTAATATGAAAATATATATGACTTGATGCCATGTGTTGTGTTATTGTTCTAACACTTATCCGTTATTTGATATAAAGGAAAAGTTAAAACATGGCCATCATAAGAGGTGCCGGTGCACCAAGAGGTAGGGGCGAGGCGGAGGCCGAGGTCGAGCGCGAGCGAGCGGCCTCAAAGGGACGTAATACAGAGCAAAATGCTATACCAAACCAGTAGGAGCAGACGAAGTACAAGAACTGAGGAGAACTCTCCAAGAGCAGAGGGCTCTCATTGATGCTCTGTTAGCAAGACAACATCAACAGGATGAGGAAGCCCAAAGACAATTGGACGCACGTCAACACGAAGAGGAAGAGCATAACAATGAAGAAGAAGAAGAGGAGGAGGACAATGACAATCTAAGTGAGGAAGACCATGAGGAAAATGCTGAGGAATCTGATAGATCACAATCACCTCCACGACGAGGAAGAAGGGAAATGAATACCCAGTATTGGGTTAATCAGTTTGTAGTGAAGCCGCCAACTTTTCGAGGAAAGCTGGACTTGGCGGAGGATTGGTGAAGAGACTAGCCTGTCCCGATACTCAGCACATCTTCGAAGGGGCAACGATGAAAGTAGTATGGTGAATATACTGATTCACGGGTTAAAATATGAAATTGGTGAAAGGCTCATGTCCCAGCGATTCCAGAACTTGACAAGCGCAGTGGAAACTTGTCGGATGACTGAGCGCAATCTCAGAGGCTTCCGAGAGATCAAGGAACTTCAACAACAACAATGCTTGGTCGAGGTGGATCCAACCGCGATAACTCTTCACAAAGAGGAAGGCGCCTGGAGTAATCCCGTGGTGGAAACAAAAGGCCATACCAAGGCAGGCAACGAGAACTATCCCGAGCGTAGGGATCACAAACATGCCCCAAATGCAAGAAGCATCACCCGGCGTGAGCGTGAAGGAAGCGAGATATGCTTCGGATGTCATAAGCGGGACACTATAGCGAGAGTGTGCGAGAAGATTGGAGAGGCGAGACCTCGAGCACGGGCCGCATCTTTGCACTAACGAACACGAGAGGCGGACAGTCCCGGAGATGGTCAAGGTACTATTTACCTTAACGGAAATCTACTTGAGGCATTGTATGATTCGGGAGCCGACCATTCTTTCATTTCCTATGATTGTGCAAGTCGCCTAGGAATGAATGCTGTAGTTTACCTTATGATTTGGTAGTATCTACACCGCTTGGTGTAAAATCTTTAACTTCGACGCATGTATGAATTGTATTGCTAACGTGGATGGACGAGTTTCTAAAGTGGACCTTATCCGTCTACCTCTTCACGGCATCGACGTCATACTCGGTCTAAATTGGTTACGGCCAACGGTGCGATGATCGGCGTGGCAAGAAGAAGATATCATTTCCGGAGAAAAAGTTGAAGTGAGCTGAACTTTCTCTCCGCTACGAAGCGATCGATGCGTGAAGCAAGGATGCCATGCCTACATGGTATTCTTTTCGATCAAAGCGAAGCTGATCTTTCACTCCAGGATATCCCTGCGGTATTCATGGATTACATGAACCGTATCTTCCGACAACACCTAGACCAGTTTGTGGTGGTGTTTATTGATGACATTCTCATCTATTCCAAGAGCAAAGAAGAGCACGAAGAACATCTGCGAAAGGTGTTGAGCATACTCAGGGAGAAGCAACTCTATGCTAAACTGAGCAAATGCGCATTTTGGCTGCCGGAAGTGAAATTTCGGGCCATGTTATATCTAGCGACGGAGTTGCGGTTGATCCAAGCAAGGTAGATGCGGTTACGGGTGGAAACGGCGAGAGGCGCGACGGAGATCCGTAGTTTTCTTGGTGCGGCGGGATACTACCGCAGATTCATACGGGATTTCTCGCGTCTAGCCCTTCCATTGACAAAGCTTACGAGGAAGAATCAACCCTTTGTATGGGGAGATGACGTGAGGAGAGCTTTGAAACGAGAGAGAGATTGACTACGGCACCGGTGTTAATCATCCCGAGATCCGGATGAGAAGTATGTTGTTTACGGTGATGCCGGTGGGCCTGGCGGCTATCGTGTTCGCTTTGAAGATATGGAGGCATTACTTGTACGGTGTAACCGTAGAAGTGTATTGTGATCACAAAAGTTTGAAATACTTGTTCGATCAACGAGAACTCAACATGAGACAACGTCGTTGGATGGAGCGATTAAAGACTACACCACGGAGATCAAGTATCATCCGGGTAAAGCAAACGTCGTTGCTTGATGCTCTTAGCGGGAAGACGGTGCAGGTGGCATATATGATGATACAAGAGCAGAAATTGTTGGAAGATTTCGAGATCGAATCTATCCAATCAAGTCTCGCATGGGTCTTCATGCACCGGTGATGCCTATCTTGCAACTCTTCTTGTTAGTCAAGGGAGTATGATCGAGAGATGAAGTTGAGAAAGCTCGGCAGCAAGATGATTGGGCAAAAGAGATACGTGAGAAAATCTCTCGAGGTGAGACCCAAGACCATGACCTATCACTTAGTGGTTTGGTCGGGTACAAGAAGCGAATCTATGTACCGCGGTTGATGAATTAAGGCGGAAGATAATGGATGAGGCTCACAAGAGTAAATATACTCTACATCCGAGGCATGGTCAAGATGTACAGTATGAAATCCGAACTTTGGTGGCCGGAATGAAGAAAGACGTTACGAGTACGTGGCCAAGTGCTTGACACATCGAAAGGTGAAGATTGAACACCGTCGACCCCTGGTCTTTTGCAAGGACTAGAGCTGCTAGGAATGGAAATGGGAGAACATAACCATGGATTTTGTGGTAGGTCTGCCCAAAATCGGGAATCATGATACAATTTGGGTAGTTGTTGACAGATTAACCAAGTCGGCACACTTTATTCCCATCGGTATCCACTATTCTCGGAACGATTGGCGAGGATTTATATCAAAGAGATAGTGAGATTGCATGGTATTCCTAAGAGCATTGTCTCGATCGGGACACGCGTTTCAAATCCCGTTTCGGCAAGCGTTACATGAAGGTATGGGGACTAAGCCGAGGTTCGGTTCGGCTTATCACCCTCAAGCGACGGCCAATGCGAGAGAACGATTCGAGGCAATGGAGGATATCTTTGCGAGCATGTGCCCTTGATTTCAAAGGAAGTTGGGATCAACATCTTTCGCTAGGCGAGTTTGCATATAACAACGGTTATCATGCTAGTATACAAATGGCCCGTTCGAGGCATTGTATGGGCGGAAGTGTCAATCACCATTATCTTGGACAGATTCATCGAAAAGCAATTACTTGGGCCGGATATGCTTGAACAAACCTCCGAGCAGATCGCATTGATCAAGAAGAGACTCCTAGCCGCACATAGTAGACGAAAGAGCTATGCGGACAAAAGGAGGAGACCTCGGCGTTTTATGTCGGCGACCATGTATTTCTAAAGTTATCTCCGTGGCGGTGTTGGAATATTATAAATAAAAGTTGGATATTTCTGATAAGTGAAATTTCAATCTCCGATCTTGTATAATTACAGTCTATTTTCTAAGTAGAATTTCTGCAAGAAATTAGGGAGTTTAAGGGCCAAAGTGCCAAAATGACTAAAATACCCCTGTAAAGGGTAATCAACTTAGGAAATTATGGAAAAAATACCAAAAGGCAATAAAATGACCAGGTGAATTAGGAGAGTATAATATCTCTAATTACGGTAATTTAATAAATTATGAAATTGGAGAAATTGTACAAGAATGTGCAAAAAGTAATAAAAAGACCAAAATACCCTTGTAATTTCTAAAAATGCAAGAGGCATGAGAATACTAATGTTAATACCAAAGTATGAAGGTAATAAGGCATGGTAATTAAGAAAATTATCAAGAAGTGATAATGAAGTAATTAAGTAATATTGGGCTAATTACTTAAGCATAAGCAAAGGAAATTCAGTAATAATTATGTGAAGCTCAAAAATTAGTGGAAATTAGTGGAAAATTAGTAAAAATGTATTTACTAATTAATTGGAAATTTTATGAAAAATAGTTGAGTTTAGGTATTTTTAGGCCTAAATACAAGAATGGACCAATTAGGTAATTTTGTGGAATTTTTGGGAAAAAGTAAATAAATAAATCATTAAATAATTAAATAAATAATAAATAAATATTTATTAAATAAATTAAGAGGCCAGCCGACATTTTGGACTAAAGGAGAAAAAAAAATGAATGAAAAATAAGAACAAAAATAATATGTGCAACTTGACATTATTTAATTAATATAATTAATTAAAGTAAAATATGTGAATAGTAATATTTAAATTAGGAAACGGACCCTATCTAGAGATCTAGGAATAGGAATTTCAAAGTCAAGAGAGATTAATGATCGGTGGAATTTTGTCTTCCGTTAAACTCTTACGGAAGCAAATTAAAAGTCATTTGTGCATTTCCTAATAAAACAAAATAGGGAAAAATGCATATAGGCATATTTTTGGAAAAGAGGAAAATAAATTCTAACTCAACATTTAGGAATGGGTTTGAATTTATTTTGACATATTTGGAATCAGTGAATTATTTCGAAGAGATTGATATCTCCGAAAAATTCCGACACCGACGCGTTCGGACACGTTTTCGAGGAACTTCAATGGGACTGTTGGAGACCTATATGGAATCAAAATTTAGGTTAACTTGGACATTTCTACTAAGTGAGAACATGTCTTCAAAGTTGTAAATCCAGAATTTTGTGAATTCTCCGAAATCACGCGAATCGGGTGCCGATCGGGAAAATGGGTTTTTATAACCCAAAATGCCAAACAATGCCTTATCTAAACCCTATAAATACCCCCCTCCTTCAAAATTCTGCACACCATCTTCTTTGAGCTCCTTGGCCGAAATTCCTAGGGAGAGAAAGAAGAGAGAGAAGTTCAGGCGGAAGCTGCTGAAGTCTTCAACGGGTAAGTCTTTCGGGCTTTAGTCTTTAGTTTTTAGTTTAGTAGTTAGTAGAATTGTTAGTTAGATTTAGAAAGTAGGTGACAAGATTCCTACAAATGTTTTAGAGCCTTGTTTGCGTTGAAAAAATATGCAGAGGTGTAAACATAGTAGGGATCGAGTCGTCTCATATACATATATGTCATAGATACGTTCATATACCGGGGCTCTGCTTAGGGTCGCCGCTTTACATACAGCCTTGTACGGGTTATAAGACATGATAATACCGCTTTGAGTTTTCCTAGCGCTGAGGACACGTGTTCGTGGCACAGGTTAATGTGCAGGCTATATATGTGTAGGACTTTACATACTGCTTTATGCTTATGTCCTGTCTGTGTCACAATGTTGTTGTGTAGGACCTTACATAATTGCTTCATGCTTATGTTACATCCGTGTCACACTTCGATGAGATGTTCTTTGTTATGTCATGAATATCTATTGTCTATATACTGTTTTATTTGAGCATAAGGTTAACTGTTACACGAGATTCAATGCGGTGAATTGAATCTCATTTGTAGCTTCGAGTGCGGAGGACCGCGAATTGATGTCCGGGGAAAGCAGCAGGAGTGACTTGCGGAAGAAGTCATCTTTATCTTATCGCTTTATTTTTCTTTCTGTCGATTACTTTCCGAACCTTAAGATCACTGTAATCAATACTTTATTACACTATGGTTCATGTTATATTATGATCAGTTACTCTTACGCTCCATTGCTCATCTCTGATTGATTGCAAAAAAAAAAAAATTCCGCTTTAGAAAATGGGATGTTACAAAAAGCATAAGTAATTTCTTCATACCAATTTCAAAGTTCATCCAAGTGAACTTGAAAGTTCTTAATTCTGATATATCTTGTTGTGTTCTTTGGAGTAGGGATAACTTCAAACCTCATAACATTTGGTGTCATAATATTATTTGGTATCTTTAAAGGGAGCTTCATATTTTAAAGTTATGCACTCATTAAGGGGGAGCTTCACATCCTCATATGTTTTATATCTTAAAAGCTCATCTCCTTTATTTGAAGAAAACCTCTTTAAGCACTCTCATCTGCATTCACTATAGTTTATTAGTTTTGATGATGAGTTAATCTTATATCTGAAAATATCTTATATTTTTCTTTCATTACCTTAATTTGAAAATATCATATAGAAAGGTTACACTAAAAAATCTCTTTTGCAAAGAAGGTTGTTAATCTGTAGTAAGAGATTTTATTTTGTGCGAGGATATTCCTTAATGCACTGCAATGAGAAATGATCAAAATGAGGAATAATGATTTCACGTCCTATCTTTGAAGTTGCGATATGCTCTACAGAGTACTTCTATGAAGAAAAGGGAAAAGATGGAAGTTGAGTACTGACTATGTTCATTCATATGAGATATGCTTCAAGAAGGCAGTACCCTTGTCCTACTCTTATCATACAAGACATTCATGATTTGTCAGTTGAACACACTTCAGAGTATTTCACTCAATCGAATTGCATAAAGCAAGCAAATGGACTTCATCGATCATTTATCAACTTACAAAACCTACATGAGCATTTCTGAACTTTAACTTTTTATATTCAGTAAATTTTGCACATGTTTGGTATTTATATGCTTTAATTGTGAAAGATGTTTTGAAAACCTCTCCAAACTCTTTCAAACTTGTTTTCATAAAAACATTCCAAATTGCATCATATTAAGAATAAAAACAATTTCAAATCGGGGAGAGAAAATCAGTTCTTTGATTCTGTCTAATTTGGTTTCACATTTGCCTCTACAAGCATCTCTACTTTACTTCAACTTTTTGCTAATGACAAATAAGGGGGAGAGAATGGCATGAAAAATATGTTGGGTTTATTAGCTTTTCATATTCATACATATTTTTCTCAAAGTATTTGCCATCATCAAAAGGGGGAGAATGTTGGATATGATTAGTTTTGATGATGTCTTATATAGATGTCATTCTTAAGAGCAAAAAGGTTGTATACTACATTTATCTTCTACTTTGACTAATTCTTATATATAATGTAGATGCAAAGTTTAATAATGAAGAATGATCAAGAAAGGAGACTAACGAAAGAAGAATCTGCACTATATGTGATACTAGAAGTCTTTATGATCAAACGAAGTTGGAATGAAGTTTTATCATATTTGAGCAATAGTGGAGTATACATGAATAGTGCTTGTTGAGAATGATGAGTTCAAGCTCAAGAAGAAGAGAAGAAGAAAAAGAAAGAGTTGAGTTATGGAGAATGTTCAAGAGATGAAGAAAAGAAGGAAGAACTTGTTGAATGGAATGAGAACATCTTTATTCAAGTTCCTAGATCGATGCTAGAAGTCTCCAAGATCATATGGAAGTTGGAATGGATCAATTCAGAGTTAAAATCAGCAAAGATCAGTTCGAGGATGATATAACTCGAGTCATGGAGTTGCAACTCGAGTTAACCACTTTGCTACGATGTTTTGGTGATGCGGGATGATTTGACTCAAGTCAAGCTATCATTAACTCGAGTCAAGAAATGTTCTTTTCGTCTCTGTCTGATTTTATTTAAAATATTCTCGAGTCAAGCAGGATGACTCCAGTCATCTTATCAGCTTTTCGTCTCTGTCTGATTTTAGTTAAAATATGACTCGAGTCAAGCAAGATGACTCCAGTCAACTTTTCAAGAAGTTCTTCTCTGTTTTCGAAAATCACATCTATGACTCGAGTCAAGTAAGATGACTCCAGTCAACTTTTCAGAAGTTCTTCTCTGTTTGCGAAAAACACAATTATGACTCCAGTCATCCAAAATGACTCCAGTCATCCAAAATGACTCCAGTCATCTCAGTTGAATTTCAATGAAATGACTCCAGTCAAGAAGCATGACTCGAGTCAACATTTGCGAACTACTTCTCTGTTAGAAGAATTCACATTAATGACTCCAGTCATACACGAATGACTCGAGTCATGTTCGACAGATTTGTGAGAAACGCTGATGAGCAATCCTTTGACTTTATCTAGAGTTCAAATTACTTCTTGGGTACTTATTATTATTAACTGTGATCGAAATTAGTTTATTTCTAATAAGTTTGCTCACAGTTTTCAGATGATAAAGGAATATTGCAGATCAGTTTCGAAATCACCATAAGTCTCGCAATATGCATTCAAAAACGCAGCAGAAAAGGAAACATGCTTGAAAGGTGGCTAATCATTCTCAAACGGTCAGAAAGCAATAGGAAATGATTGGTTGAAAGTATCTTAGGAAACTTTTCATTATGGGCAAGAAAGCCTCAACGGGAATATCTCCATTTAATGAAGATTATGCAGAAATGGGAATTGTGCATAAAGGGTCCAATCAGCTACGAATTTCCATATAATTCAAAGTTTTGAGTACACCTACAACGGTCAGAAACTTTAAAGCAATAAAAATACATAGACTTCCAGCTGCACAAAAAACAACACAGAAAACGCAATACACAGAACGCAAATACAGACAAGAGATCGTTTCTTTTCTGTTTCATTAGCTCTTCTGTAATACTCTGATCTTCAGTGTTCATATCCATCTACTCTTTGAAGAGAGTTTGTATTCTGTTATCATTTCTCTGTGAGAGTCTCAAAGTATTGGGACTTTGGGATTGGGTTATTCGATTACAACTTGTAAGGGGGAGTAAGTTCTAGTGAGAGGATTGCTCCAAGAGTTACAGAGTGTGTAATTGAGATTGTAAAGTCCCGGAGTGTTTCGGGTGAGTGAAATCCCGGAGTGTTTCGGGTAAGATAGTGAAATCTGGAGTGTTTATGGGACTGGACGTAGGTCAAGATTTGGACCGAACCAGTATAAATTCTCTGTGTCAATCTCCTCTTCTCTATCTCTACCTTGCATTGATTTATATCTGTTGTGTGGGTGACTGAGCAATTAGCGAAAGAATTTTGTAATCACCTATTCACCCCCCTCTAGGTGATATTCCACCTTCAATATGTGTGGGACTTTACATCTGCTGTGTGCTTATGTTTTGTCATTGTATTGATCATGCATCTGCTGTGTGCTTTTGTACTGATATGCCGCTGTATCGTTATGAATATCTGTTATCCATATACTGTCATATTTGAGCATGAGGTTAACCGTTACCTGAGGTCCAATGGGCACTGGACCACAGCTGTAGCTTCAGGGTCTGGAGGACCGAGGGTTGGAGATAGGGGCAAGCTGCACGAGTAGACTTCTGGCAGGAGATTTTCCTTTTGTTTATGTATTACTTACGTTTTGAAACACTCGGATGAATGTACCATTATTATATTACACTATGGTTGATATTTTGAATATGAAATCAGTTACTCACTCGCTCCAATGCTCTACTCTGATGAAATAAAGAAAAAAAAAATTATTCTGCTTTTCACAAATGGGATGTTACACTTGACTTGCTCTTGATCTTTTTTGCAACTTCCTCCTCTTCCTTTGGTCTTCAATGTTTCGGCCTTCCCTCCAAAAATAACATGCAAAAGTTACGTATTAGATCCATTATCTTATACAAGAAGATGGAATGAAAAGTTGCAAATTTCACCATGCAACTTACCTTTGATCCTTAGTTTTTCCTTTCTCTTTTCCTTCCTCACTTTCGGCCAAGCTCCCTCTCTTGTGTTCCTTGGTGTTTTAGATGAACTCTTGCATGGAAAGAGAGGTGAGAGGTGTTTTATAATTGGTTGAAAAATAACCTAAGGGTCGTCTTTAATAATTGAAAAAAATACCCTTACACATTTTATTCCTCACATGGGGACCAATTATACATGCTTCATGAAATTCCACTCTTCTCTTGTTTTGGCCAAAACTTTGCTCATATTTGGGACTCTTAATATGTCATGCACATGAGTCAATCTGTTAGGATTCATACTCCCTCCTTATTGGCCGAAAATCCCAAGATCTTTTGGAGGATTATACTTGACTCATGTTGACTCTTTTCTCTTATTTCTCTTTCTCGAGTTCACACTTCTTCCCTCTTGTCTTCATTTTGTCCGAAATTTATGGCTCATTGGTGAAGCATATGAGTCATCAATTTAGTCTTAAATGTCTATGCTTATGTGTCCCTTTTCAAGCCAACCTAACACCCTTTCAAGAGACATGTGGCAAAAGATAATTAATTATGTTGACTTTTACTACAACATGTGTTAAATACCAAGCTTAATGAATTTTCCTCCTTTCCTTCTCTTGGATGACATATAAGGCCCTCATGGAAGGCCTTTAATTCCTTTCTTATCTTAGAGACACATATGCATGTAATCTAATACAAAGTCAACCTTTTTACCCTAGCATGACAAGTGGCAAATATCCAAGACAAAGGGAATTTAATTGCCTTGACTTTTATGTGGACATATGGCATGTTCTTGCATCAAGTTTCATTTATCCCTTTTCATCTCCTTGTTGGCCGAAAATACATCATGCATAAAGGGCTCAATATTTGCTTTTAGAACTTGTCATTTTCCTTTGTCATTCTTGCCTTATCTTGTATATACTTGGCACAAATCAAAGTCAAGCACTTGTGACGTCTTTAATACCCTTCTTGACTATTCTTGGGTTTAATGTAGCCTTTGAAGTTTTCATAGTTATTCAAGTTAAATATAACGATTAGTTGACAAAATATGTTGAGCTAACAGGTCTATATTATCCACTTCATTTTTATTCATGTCAGATTTATAAATAAAAAATTAGAAAAAATGCCTTACTGGACAAAAATGAACCTCAACAAAGAAAAAAGTTTATAGGAAAACATTTTACTTTTATTTGTTAAAAAACAATAATGTGAACAAAATATAAAATACAAATGTGAGCTTTTTTACCCTTTGAGTAGGCGGTTGTAGATTCGATCTCGTATGTAACTTAACATGACCCTTAAAATTATATATATATATATAGAGAGAGAGAGAGAGAGAGAGAGAGAGAGAGATATTAAGATTTCTCTTGTGACTAGAGATAAGCTTCTCTCCAGTAAGCCCCAAACTACACCGTTTAACACTAAACAAAATTAAAAACATCTAATTTGCTAATTTATTATTATAAAATAAAAAATCCTAACCTTCACCTGCAAATCAGACACCATCTTCACTGCCTTTACCTCAGCCGTACGCCTCCCAATCAGAATCGAAAGGAAACCCCAAACCACTGTCAACAGAAAACTCTCGTCCAAAACCCTAAAATTCCCCTGGCGTATGGAAAGCTTTTCTTCTCCGTTCTATACTTCTGTTGTCGCCTTGTAGGGACGAGGATGGGCTGCACCGAAAGCAATCCTTCAATTTTAACACGGATTAAACAAAAAAAAGAAGAAGATGAAAACGATGTTCGCAAAAGATAATTTGAAAACAGATTCCTGCAATACGTGAAGCAATCAATTCAAAAACGGACAAAAAAAATAAAAAATGAACAATTAAAAAACGTGAAGCAATCAATTCAAGAAAAGGGGTCCTGTCTGAAGGTGGAATATTACCTAGAGGGGGGTGAATAGGTGATTATGAAATTCTTTCGCTAATTGCTCAATAACAATTAACATAGAGACAGAGAGAAGAACAATGAACACAAGAGATTATACTGGTTCGGTCCAACTCTTGACCTACGTCCATTCCCCAGAAACACTGGGGATTTCACTATCTCCAATCTTGATTACACACTCTGTAAACGAAGGATGGTCTTCTCACTCTCAGACTCCACTCCCCCTTACAAGTTGTAATTGATACACCCACACTTAAGATACCACTATCTTGAGATTTAAACGAATTGTAATACAAATAATAAAACTCTCTCACAGAGTAGATAGATAATGAACACTGAAGCTCAATGATATCCGAAGATATATACAGAATATAGATTGATCGCTTTGAATGCTTTGTCTGTATTCGCGTCGTGTCTCTCTCAGAAGAATTCAAACCTTCGGGTATTTATACTTCTTGAAGATTGACGACCGTTTGAAGGGTTTGAATCTGTCCGTTTGAATATTTGAATGTGTCCGTTGATGAAGCATGAAGAATAATCGTTGTGACTCATGAATATAGCCGTTAGACATATTGTCTTTTGGATTTCCGATGATTGCTCTGCTTTGATGATTATGACCGTTGCATCATTTATTGTCTTTCCTCTATTTGATCAGGGAATAATTCAGAGTAATTGCTATATGAATTGTTTCCAAATAAAGAGCTTCATCTTCTTGAATTTTCCTCTGTTGACGTGTGAAAGTAAATGCTCAGATTTTCCGTTTGTCAATCTGTGGTTGATTCCTAAAACTCACTTAAGTAGACAGATTGGAAATAGAAATTGATGAGTTTGAATATAATCAGTAATAATGGTGTTTCAGTATTTATCAGAAGGAGATCAAATCAGAGATAGCGTATGAGATTCTGTTCGGAACGTTTGATGCTCAGGCAATGTATATTTGGTTGCTCGGGCAAGCCTTTAAAAGAAACAGAATTCCTCGCTGATGCTCGAGCATGCCCTCATGCTTGCTCGAGCAAGCCTTAGGCAGAGACGAGAATTTGACATTTTGGCGATGCTGCTCGAGCATGATTTTACCTCTACTCGAGCATGGTGCTCGAGCATGCCTTTTACTCTGCTCGGGCATGACTCTTCAATTTGCAAATTCTTGCTTTTGGCTAGATGATGCTCGGGCATGCCAAATGTTCTGCTCGAGTAAGCTTCTGTCTTTGAGGCTTCTGATCATATGCGAATAAGTATAATCATTTCTCATACAAAGCTCTTCAAGTCTTCTTTCCAATGCAAGAAGAATCAGCTCCATACTCATTGTATTTCGTTCATTATCATCAGATGATTGGAGGTGTTCTTGACCAGCGTTTTTTGCAACATTCTGAACTGACCGTCCACTTCCGAGGGCCATATCTTCCTGGTATGAAATTTGTTTTGGTTGGTTCAACTCTTTCTGGAAATCCCTTTGAGTATTCTTTCAAATGGCACCAATTTCAGCTCAATTGGATTTGTATTTTGTGAGATATGCTCAAAAACTCGAGGCTTGGTCAGCACTGTGACAGTGATGTCACTGTGATCTTCAACAATTCATAGCTCCCAAATATGACCTCCTTTGGAATTTAATATTATGCTACTAGGACCGGTTGGAAGTCTAGTTTCCAGAAAAATTGGTTTCACCTCAATCCAATATCTGGATTGGGAGATATCATCAAATTACCAGAGGTCGCCTGAAACAGAGCTGAACAGAGTAGCTGAAATGAACGACTTTGCTCGAGCAAGCTTTTCTTCTGCTCGAGCAGCATGCTCGAGCAAGCCTTCTTCTATGCTCGAGCAAGAGCGAATTTTGGCCAGAAGGCATGCCTTGCTCGAGCATGCTTCCCATATGTTAGTGTTTGCTCGAGCATGGCACTGTTCATGCGTTAAAATTACATAAATGCCCCAAAACAACCTAGTGTTCATCCGGAAGCTTGAACATGCTTGTTTTAACTCCGAATTGAGTCGTTCCAACTTCCATATCACCGTGGAGACTTCTAGTATTAATCTAGGAAGATGAATAATGATATTCTCATTATATTCAGCAAGTTCTTCATTCTTCCAAATCTCATCTTGATTAATCTCCATCATTAAACATCACATCATTAATCTCTTCACATGGAGCAAGTTCTTCTTTCTTTCTTCTTCTTTCTTGATTAATCTCTATAATTAATCTTGGACTAATCTACATCAAATATATCGTAGTTAGTCAATGTAGAAGATAAGTATAATATACAATCTTTTTGCTCTTAATGGCATCTATATAAGACATCATCAAAACTAATCAGAACCAACACTGTCATTTATTGTATATTCAAGCAATTAAAAACGGACAAAAAAAAATAAGAAAAAGAGTTGGTTGCCGCCTGGCCTGGTACGAAGTAGGAGAGCAATCCCAGAAAAAATCGGGTATTTGTAGGAAAAAAAAAGGTTGACAAGATGAGATGATGACACGTACCAGGATTTTGATTTTCTCCAGGAGATGCTTTCGGTTCAGGGGTTCGGTTCCAAGTTAACGGAGAACGAAGCTTTCGGTTGCAGGGGTTTAGGTTTGTTAGGGATCAAAATTCAAATTAGATGTTGGATCTACAAATTTAAGTAAAATGGTGTAGTTTGGGGTTCACTGGAGAGAAGCTTATCTCCAGTCACAGGAGAAATCTTAATCCCATATATATATATATATGAGCTTTTTCAAAGAAAAAAAACTTATTTTGTTTAAGAATTATTAATTTATTATAAATATATTAATTATGTAGATTTTCATTGACTCTTGATCTCTCGTATCCTATTCATCATTCATAAATAGTAGTTGGGAAACTAAAAGACTAATTAATGTACATTCATATGCATGAATGTTGTGAAGGGTCACATTGTGTACATTCATTTGTATTAATTATACTATTCGTTGTTTATGACTCTTGGGGGTGACTCTTAAAGGCCTATAAATAGAGGTCAAGTGCAAACATTGTAGCACACAAGAAACACAAGTGAAAATAAGAATTGTTCCATCTTTATCTCTCAAAATTTCTCTTCTCTTAGCTTGCTCTTGCTCTTCTATCCCAAATCTTTCATTTTTACAACATGTTATCACTACGAAGCTCTAACGAAGGTTTGTTTCTCTCATCTTGTCGTTAACAATTTCATCTACCTTTTTTTACTATATTTTATTTTATCTTTCAAGGATAATTTGAGCCACCATATGGAATTAAAGAGATGTTTTTACCAATTGTTCTAAACATCGGATTCTATGGTTAAGATTGGAGATTATTACTACTTTTATATCTTATCTTAATTTCCTTTACCAGTTTTTCAATATTATTAATGTTGTTATGGCTAGATGCCATACACATCTGATTTCATATTCTGAAATTATATTACCAGAATTCATATCACTTAAATTTCTTAATTTGATATAATATGGTCAAAATCTATATTTTTTTTATTTTTTATCTTATTATATGGTCAAAAGCCATATACAACTTTTATTTATCCTGAAGATAAATGACCAAAAACCATTATAATTTGAACTTCTTGAGATTAACATGCTTAAAGTGTTGTAAAAATAAAAGACTTCGGACTAGAGAGCAAGAGAAAGAAAAAATATGATACTCCCCCTTTATTTCTCAAATTTTCTTCTTCTCTTACTTTCCTATAGCATGTCTTTTATGTTTACAACATAATTGACAATTTTAAATCTAAGTTGTTAAAGACTATGCAGGTGTCATCGCAATGACCAGCATGATGCTCGTCATTGCCATAAAGCACCATAATTGCAATTTCAAATCTCAATATGATTTTAACAAGTGATACCAAAAATTATGAGACCTTACCTTAATAATCATGTATCAAGGTATTCTTAAAGCTTGGGTACCAAATAAAATACTTTTTTGAATACTTAAAAATTCATAACTAAATCAATTTAACTCTAAAGTTGTGGTTCAAAATTTTTAAGCTTATAAACCTCATTTTCTGGAAAAAAAAAAAAAAAAGCTTTACCTTGCTTTATGAAACTATACCTGGAAGTAGAGCAGGGAATTAGGGCGGCCCGGCCCTATAGGGTTAGGGCTTAAAATGGCCTAATAGCATGCGGGCCAGGGCCAGAAGTTATTTTTTGTAAATTTTAACTATTTTTCTTACATTTTTTTCCAAAGAAATATAATTAGTAAATTATAACAACATGTATCATGCAACAAACAGACATAGTTTCTAATTCATAATCAAAGGTATATTGTCCATCAATAACTCACACAAAACATAAGATGCTTACCACTAAACAAGATGAGTATGGTGAATATCATTTTCATCTTCATCGTCACTATAACCAATTTCAAAGACATTTGATTGTACTTAACTTCAAGTAATAGGCTTTGCTTCATGGGTAAAAATATCAAGAATTTCTTCTCCCGCGTCATTAATATATCCATAAGACATTTCTTCCAAACCATCAGAAAAGCTCGGTAGGCGAGTAGGGAAGGGTTTGAGGAAAGATCAGCAACTGTGAAGAATCTTCAGAAAAATTCAGAAGGCCGGAGGAACAATCCATCGAATGTCAGCGCCTCGATAGAGTGGTGGACTTTGCGAGTTCAAGCAATGAAGCACTGATGGTGATGCACTGAAATGTGACTGTGTGTGCGTGTGGCCGAGATGGCGAGATTGAGGCAAGAGGCGTGAAGTGAATGACAAAAATGAGTGATACTATGAGAGTGACTGAGTAGGTGAATACTGGGCAACAGGGAAATCAAGTAGTTTCCTTTACGGTCAGACTCAGTCAGCAGGGCAAGTGGGTAATTGCCAACTGGGCAAGTTAAAGAAAATAATGGGCCTAACAAGGCCGGCACTTTTAAGCCCTCGACCCTATAAGGCTGGCCCTTTTAGGCCCTACTTCATTTGGAGGCTCTATTTTATAAGCCCGGCCCTTGAAGGGCTCGGGTTTAAAAGGGCTATCCCGATGGGCTCGGCCCAATTTCTCGGCTCTACTTGGAAGTACAAAATGGCTGAAAGAATAATGCATATTGTAGGGAATTATGTGTCAGAATTTAAAGCGTGGCTGTGAATAGTAGTTAATTAGTGAAGACTGAAGAGTTAAGACACCTGAAATTTGTGTGTTGTATATATTTAATACTCCTTCTGGTCCTAAATATAAGGTAGAGTTCACTTTATTTGGAGAGATTAATGAAGCTAAATAAGTTACTTAATTATATCATACGTTGTGTATCCTTAGATTATATATCAGTTTATTAGTAAAACTAATTAGTTTGGAGAAAAAACTAAAAATATAAATAGTCTAAAATAGTTTAATTGGCTTCCTTAATATCTCCAAAAAAAGTCAACTTCATTTTATATTTAAGACCGGATGGAGTATATTTTGAAGGGCATATACAGGACATTCATATTTGCAAGTACTGTTATTATTTTCATTGGGATCAAATGGTAATTTTAATGGTATTTTTAAATGTTTAATTTGTTTCTATTTATTATATCTGTAATTTCTTGGACTCTCAATGGAAGAATCTATAACAAATATGATCAGAACCAATGCTCATCGTAGGGATGAGCACTGAGAATTCTTCACTGTAGTGAAATCTGCAGAATTCAAATAAAATTTCAACGGTATAGATTTAAGGTTTTTAACTAATAATTTTTCAATTAATAAATAATAATTTTTTTTTAAAAATGACAGTTAAGAAATTATCTTTATGTTAGATTTTGTACAGTTAAAAAAAAAGTAAAAATAAAACAAAAACCAATCTAAATGGTCTACAATGATTAAGAGCTCACAATGCTCACCCAATGGGGAGCACTGAAACTGGTTCAGATATGATCATTTGTGTGATTGCGCAATCAAACTGGAACTAGTTTTGATGCTCTTTGAAATAATGAACACCATGGTGGTCATCGTTGTGGTGATATTTGCACCATCTAAAAACACAATTATAATTATCTAGATTTAAAATTTTGAACTAAATTTTTAAATAAAAATCATTTTTAAAAAAACATATAGTTAAAAGATTATCTTGAATTTAAATTTTCTACAGAAAAAAAAAAATATAGTGATACTACAACGACAACTTATCCTATTATATAGAGTTTCATGGATCACATAATGTCATACTCTGTCAACGACCAAATCTTTATATAAATTATTGATTAAGATCTCGTTTAATAACTTTATTGAAACAATAGATTTAAATGTAAAAAGAAATTTATTCCTTCAGATTAAATCTGAATATTCCAGATCCAAATCACCCAACCAAAACCACTTCCCTCAAAACCAGACAGACATCAGCAGAAATCTAAACAATTTATTCCATTTTTCCATAAACGGTCTAGGTGACATAACATTTATGGTCACACACACACATATATAAGATTTTAATTGGGAGCATTTAATTAATTAGTAATTCGAAGAGTGTCCAAGGGTCTGGGCATCTCAGGACTCGTCACCTTTAGTTGAAATGGAACAAAATCCCCGTACTTATATCTCTTGAACAATGGCTTTTCCTTCTCCAAGAGCCCAGGTGCAGGTCCTATTTCTTTATCCACTTGTGGTCCATGCGCAGCTAAAACGCTAAGTGTAGTCTCTTTCTCATTCACAACCGCTCGGTGCCAAATACTCTTATACTTCCCATTGGTCAAAACCTATATATATATATTCATCACAAAAACACACAACTTGCAAATTCAACCTCACGAGAAATAGTATATAACCATTGATAACACAAAACAGCAAACTAGTATAGCATTCTCTCTGGTCCTTGTTATGAGATCTTTTTAACTTCATTATGTGGTTTAATAAATTGGTAAAAATTAGTTAGAAGTATACGTAACACATTAACTTTTTTATTTCTTCAAGTGTGCCCTTGTTTATAAGGAGGCAAATAAGAAAGAAATAGCGGTGAGAAAAAGTATGAAAGAGAATATATGTAAGGGTAAACTCGGTGAAAATGTATTTAATGTTATGACTACCTCATTAGTCTGAGGCCGTTGATGTGCCTGAAAGATGGTCTGCCCTAAGATATCGGATGCTCTAAGCAAAAAAAAATGTTACGACTACCTCAAATTGGATCGAAAACAGTTTGGGTGGTATGAAATGCACTTTTGTTCAAACCATTTTGGGTGTTCGTCAATTTGGTGAGCATTCAAACGTCATTAGATCTTTACTATTTAGATTTGATTTGAACGATCCTTCTTTAATTTTTTGTCTTCATTTTTATAAATTATTTTAATGAATATGAAATTTAATATAAAGATAACACTTAAATATCATTTTTTTTAAAAATCATCAATTCAAAAATATTAAATCTAGACCATTTAGATCTGATCTGAATGGTCTAGATCTGATGAGGTTTGGTGATGAGCACCCAAAGCTGGATCTTATTAAAATGACTAAACCAATTAAAAAACTAGGATCTTATAAAAAGGATATGAGAAAATAGTAAAAGTGAATGTGAAGAAATTGACCTCAAGTTCATTGCCAGTGTTGACAATTAAGGAATTAGGAAGAGGATTAACATTAACCCATTTTCCATCATGCTTGACTTGAAGGCCACTGATTCCATTTTGAATGAGGATATTCAAGAAGCCGTTGTCACAATGAGGAGGTAATCCCTGAACAAGGTCAGGTTGAGGACATGGAGGGTAAAGGTTGAATTGCATTTTCTGGTACCCATAATCAAAACCAGAGTGCTCAATAATGTCATCAGGTTTCAATCCTAAACTCTCTGATATTCCTTCAAGTAGAGTCCTTGCCACACCTCTCATTTGCTTGCTATACTCCATAGCTGTCTCGCTGTAAAAACAAACAAAGGATTTGAGGTATTTGTTGCCCCATCTCTGCTGCCCGTTCTGATGCCTCTCAGTTTTCCTTAACTTGTTTTTTTTTTCATTATTAGATTCTACATAAAATAAGTGATAAATAGTGCATTTATATGGTCTTTTTAAGGGAAAAATATTTTTAAATTTAAAACTGCAATATTTGAAAAACTTAAAAAAAAAAAATTAAAAAATTAAAAACCGTACTATTTTTTGTTTAGAAGATATCAAAGTGTCACTCAATTCATGTAGAAGCTAATAAGAAAAAAGCAATAGGGAAGTTAGGAAAAACTAAGGCACAACAGAAGGGGCGGCATAGAAGGGGCAATCGACACTCCAAATCTAAAAGTAGAAGACTATTTAGACAAAAAGAGAATGACTTTTAGGTCCCAACCAAGGGAAATAATACATTGACAAGTCTCATAAGTTGTTAATAGTAATTAATTCACTTATTAATTAATCCCCCTTTCACTTGTTAATAAGGATTTTTTAATATTATTTCCCTTAATTGTGATCTAAAAGCCATGCTGCCTAAAGAAAATGGAAGAGGGCATTGATGATGATGTTGAACACACGTACCTTACACCAGGAGGTTTATTGGGAAAATTGCATTGGTTGTGATAATTGTAAAATAAGAGATAATCTATCCAATAAAGGTCATTCTCTCCTATACTTCGAGGAAGGGCACTTGTGGCATACTTTATGGCTGGGAGAGCCGCATGAACACAAGAAAATTCCTTCTTTTCTTCCAGAGCTAAATTATGAAACTCTAAGCACTTTTTCATAATATCTTTCATTAAATTCTCTGAAACCCCATGATTTGTGACCTGAAAAATCACACACCCATATTAAAAAAAATAAAAATAATTGCATCTTTGCGATCAAATAATAGCCTTTGGGTCAAATGTATAAATGAAGTACAACAAGGTACTTCCTCCGGTCCTAAATATAAGATATATTTGACTTTTTTTTGAGAGATTAAGGAAGCTAAATAAATTATTTAATCATATAATATGTTTGTGTATCTTTAAATTATATATCAGTTTATTAATTAAACTAATTAGTTTGGAGAAAAAAATACTCTAAAGTAATTTAATCAGTTTCCTTAATATCTCTTTAAAATCAATTTTATCTCATATTTTGGATCGGAGGGAGAGTACTATATATGTTTTCATGATGTACGGACAGAGTAAGCAAGAAGGATGAGAATTTACCATGAAGAAGCCCCAATCTTGGCAAGCTTGGCCGAGTTGGCGAACCGCGGCGGCGTGGATTTGAGGATCGGTGGAGGTGAGGTTTGAGAAGTCAATGACGGGTATGAGAGCAGCCAGCTCATGTGCCACATCATCATGACCATCGGAATCGGTGAGAGTGTGGTAGTAGGAAGGGATGAGAGCGGCGGCATTTGATTCCGACAAGGATTTCACGCTTGAGATGTTGGCTACGTGGCAACCGGAAGCCGTGGATAGATGATGATTCATGTTCAAACTCCTATGAAACTATGAATGAAATAGTAGTATTAAAACATGTATATATACATACACACACGTGCTCCCAACACTCCTAAATATAAGATAAAGTTAACTTTTATGAAGAGATTAAAGAAACTATTTAAATTACTTTAGAGAATTTATATTTCTATTTTTTTCTCCAGAATAATTAATTTGATCAACAAACTGATATATAATCTAAAGATACACAACATATGATATGATTAAGTAACTTATTTAGCTTCCTTAATCTCTCAAAAAAAAAAAAAAAACTCAACTATATAATATTTTCCAGAGTTGAATCCAGTTGTCACCCCATTTTATGCAAAGTATGATCAATGTTATATGCAAGCACGGGACAGGTGATTAATGTTAATTATTTCCTAATTTAGGTTCCGTGGTCATCACAATGACACAAAGGCTATGAAACTATGAATGAAATGAATAGTATAAAAACATACACACATGCACACACATATCTTCGGAGTTGAATCTAGTTGTCACGCCATATTATGCAAAGTACTCAATGTGTTGTTTGCATGCACCGGACAGGTGACTAATAATGTTACTACGTATTTCCTAATTTAGGTTCCGTGTTCATCACAATGACACTGAGGTGAGTAGGTGACATTATGAACTTGGGTGACATTATGCATTGTGATTAGGACGGACATACAACAATCATCTGTCCTAGTTCAATCAAGAATACATGCACTCATGATATATTCTGAAAGTATTTTCAGAATATCTTAAATATATTTTTCACTTACTGTGCAAATTGCGTGAATCAGTTATATATATATATATATATATATATATATATATATATATATATATATATATATATATAATTTTTTTTTCTTTAGTTGGATGAATTGAGTAATATGGGGTGAGTTGTAACCAAACAGAATTTAAAGAATTAAATAAAGAACAAGAATTAAGAATCAAGAATTTCAAGAACAACGTTTTGGAAAAGATGAGTAATCAAGAAAACGCAACTAGGGATGAGAATCCCCTATGTTCCTCCAAGTATTTAAATCGAATCCCTAATTGATTATTATTCCCACGATTGACGATCAATTCTCTAAAGTTAGACTAAGTCTCAATGTCTTGATGCTACCTTAGTCCGTTATATATATATATATATATATATATATATATATATATATATATATATATATATATATATATATATATATATATATATATATATATATTTTTATTTTTATTCTTTTGGTTGACGATAATGTGATGAAGTTTACATGTAGAAGGAATAAAGTAATAAAAAGGCACATTTTCTCTTTTCAGCACAAGTTGGGTCATTCGTAGCAAAAGGCAAATCTCTTGTTTTTTGAGCAGGAAGGCAAATCTATCATGCTCACACATTAGGCTGGGCCAACACTCCACAGTGATTTAGATATCTGGTATTAATTTAATTAAATTTTGTAATAGATGATACAAAATCATTATCAAATTTTCGTATTAAAATAAATATTGATAATGATTTTACATTAATAATATAGTCAATTCTTAGCCATGTTTGTTCTTTTCTTATTTTGTGTTAAGATGAGCTGTTCATTAACTCCTTGTTTAGAGCTTTCACTTGCATGTTTGGATACGTTTGAATCATTTTAGGCCTAGCACAGTTCTATGGGGTCTTTGAATACTTTTATGTTGTCATTGTTTTGTGTCTAGGTCATTCTATTTATAAGACATGAACTTTAATTCTTAAGGAATTTTGATATTTTATAAAACAGTATTAATATGGAAACTGTATAAACTTAATGAATAAGTATGTATATTGATATATTTTAGTCAATCAAAAATTATATCAGCGAGTTTATGAGATTGGTTATAACTTATAATACTAATGAGCCAAGTCTCTGAGTAGGTTGTGGCAACAATGTTAAGAAGGGGCTAGAAGAGTATTGGAGGAGCCCTAATAACGTCTGCAAGCAGTTGAAGTTGTGAAAACGGTTCCATAACAATCTTCATGTCCGGATTGATAATGTTAGTACCAAGCTCGACCATGAACCTTCGGAAGATGAACTTGAATCCAGGAATCTAGACGCCGCAAAACCTCCTAATTATATCCTGTCGTCTCATGACTGCTTGCACCATGGAACCCTTCACCCAAAATAGGAGGACTAAGGCCCGTTTGGTACAAGGAAAATTTGAGGAGGGAAATGAAAGGAAATGAAGATTTGAAAGATCGATGAGGGAAGATGGCTTGAAAAAGATGAGTTGTTTGGTAGGAAGAAAAGTTGGTAAAGAATTAGGAAATGTCTATTTTACCCTCAAAAGAAATTAATTCAAAATAAAAAAGAAAAATATTTTTTTTATGCTAAAATATATTTTAAAAAAATATACTATTGTTAAGTTCGAACTCGTGTAAAAAAAATTTCACCAAATTCGAACTTTCCTGCCAAGTTCGAACTTCCCTCCAAGTTTGAATTTCAGGGGTAAATTTGTTCAAAAATGTGAACAATGACGTGAGAACTTAATATCCCACCAATTTTGGTGGGATCTAATCTTCCTACATATGAGGGAAGATTGGTGGGCCCGGGGTGGGCCTAAGAACTTGGGTTCTCGAAAAGATTTATGCAAAATGTGTACCAAACGGAGAAACTTGTCAAAGTTCCTTTCCCTACCCACCAATTCCTTGTACCAAACAGGCCCTAAGTTAGACATACAAACCATAAACAACTGCAAATGAATAAATGTAACTCCAAGAACTATGTTCATTTTGAATGATCACCATTGCATCCGATAAAACAACATTGTAAGTGATAGAGTGATAGCTCCTGATTTAGGGATATACTAAGCAATCACCTTGGTGTAAATGACCCGTAGGTTGTGGCTGTCATTAAATTCTGTGAACTTGGTCACATCCCAGGCAGCCAGCTCATGTGCCACATTATCACGACTATCGGAATCGGTGAGAGTGTGGTAGTAGGAAGGGATGAGAGCGGCGGCATTTGATTCTGACAAGGATTTCACGCTTGAGATGTTGGCTACGTGGCAACCGGAAGCCATGGATAGATGACGATTCATGTTCAAACTCCTATGAAACTATGAATGAAATGAGTAGTATTAAAACACGTATATACACACACACGTGCTCCCAACACTCCTAAATATAAGATAAAGTTAACTTTTATGAAGAGATTAAAGAAACTATTTAAATTACTTTAGAGAATTTCTATTTCTATTTTTTTTCTCTAAAATAATTAATTTGATTAATAAACTGATATATAATCTAAGGATACACAACATATGATATGATTAAGTAACTTATTTAGCTTCCTTAATCTCTCTAAAAAAACTCAACTATGTCTTATATTTAGGATCGGAGGGAGTATTTTCCAGAGTTGAATCCAGTTGTCACCCCATTTTATGCAAAGTATGATCAATATGTTATATGCAAGCACGGCACAGGTGATTAATGTTAATTTTTTCCTAATTTAGGTTCCGTGGTCATCACAATGACATAAAGGCTATGAAACTATGAATGAAATGAATAGTATAAAAACATACACATATGCACACACATATCTTCTGGAGTTGAATCTAGTTGCCACCCCATTTTATGCAAAGTACTCAATCACAATGACACTGAGGTGAGTAGGTGACATTCTGAACTTGGGTGACATTATGCATTGTGATTAGGACAGGCATACAACAATCATCTGTCCTAGTTCAATCAAGAATACATGCACTCATGATATATTCTGAAAGTATTTTCAGAATTTCTTAAATATCTTTCTCACCTACTGTGCAAACTGCGTGAATCAGTTATATATATATATATTTTTTTTTTTTTTTTTTGGTTGACGATAATGTGATGAAATTTACATGTAGAAGGAATAAAGTAATAAAAAGGCACATTTTCTCTTTTCAGCACAAGTTGGGTCATTCGTAGCAAAAGGCAAATCTCTTGTTTTTTGAGCAGGAAGGCAAATCTATCATGCTCACACATTAGGCTGGGCCAACACTCCACAGTGATTTAGATATCTGGTATTAATTTAATTAAATTTTGTAATAGATGATAAAAATCATTATCAAATTTTCTTATTAAAATAAATATTGATAATGATTTTACATTAATAATATAGTCAATTCTTAGCCATGTTTGTTCTTTTCTTATTTTGTGTTAAGATGAGCTGTTCATTAACTCCTTGTTTAGAGCTTTCACTTGCATGTTTGGATACGTTTGAATCATTTTAGGCCTAGCACAGTTCTATGGGGTCTTTGAATACTTTTATGTTGTCATTGTTTTGTGTCTAGGTCATTCTCTTTATAAGACATGAACTTTAATTCTTAAGGAATTTTGATATTTTATTAAACAATATTAATATGGAAACTGTATAAACTTAATGAATAAGTATGTATATTGATATATTTTAGTCAATCAAAAATTATATCAGCGAGTTTATGAGATTGGTTATAACTTATAATACTAATGAGGCAAGTCTCTGAGTAGGTTGTGGCAACAATGTTAAGAAGGGGCTAGAAGAGTATTGGAGGAGCACTAATAACGTCTGCAAGCAGTTGAAGTTGTGAAAACGGTTCCATAACAATCTTCATGTCCGGATTGATAATGTTAGTACCAAGCTCGACCAAGAACCTCCGGACGATGAACTTGAATCCAGGAATCTAGACACCACAAAACCTCCTAATTATATCCTCGCGTCTCATGACTGCTTGCACCATGGAACCCTTCACACAAAATAGGAGGACCAAGGCCCGTTTGGTACAAGGAAAATTTGAGGAGGGAAATGAAGATTTGAAAGATGAGGGAAGATGACTTGAAAAAAGATGAGTTGTTTGGTAGGAAGAAAATGAAGGGGTGGTAGTTGGTAAAGAATTAGGAAATGTCTATTTTACCCTCAAAAGAAATTAATTCAAAATAATAAAAAAATATTTTTTTATGCTAAAATATATTTTAAAAAAATCTACTCTTGTTAAGTTCGAACTCGTGTACTTTTTTTTCCACCAAATTTGAACTTTTCTGCCAAGTTCAAACTTTCCCGCCAAGTTTGAATATCAGGGGTAAATCTGTCAAAAAATGTGAACAATGACGTGAGAACTTAAGATCCCACCAATTTTGGTGGGATCTAATCTTCCCTCATATGAGGGAAGATTGGTGGGCCCGGGGTGGGCCTAGGAACTTGAGTTCTCGAAAAGATTTATGCAAAATGTGTACCAAACGGAGAAACTTGTCAAAGTTCCTTTCCCTACCTACCAATTCCTTATACCAAACAGGCCCAAGTTAGACATACAAAGCATAAACAACTACAAATGAATAAATGTAACTCCAAGAACTATGTTCATTTTGAATGATCACCTTTGCATCCAATAAAACAACATTGTAAGTGATAGGGTGATAGCTCCCTGATTTAGGGATATCCTAAGCAATCACCTTGGCGTAAATGACCCGTAGGTTGTGGCTGTCATTAAATTCTGTGAACTTGGTCACATCCCAGGGAGCCATGGTTTGGAAATTTTGGATGTGATTTTCATAAGATGATGCTTAAACGAGATATGAGGGCACAAAATGCTGTCATAATATATAGCAAATGAAGCTTGAAATTAGAGTTTCCCTCATCCTTCAAGAATGAAATGGGGTCCACGTTAATGACCAATAGAAAATGCTGGCTCCTACTCCACACGTCAGAAGTGTGCTTTTTCTTCAAAATATTTGTTTGAATATGCATTGTAATACCCGAATAATTATTTATCTTAAATACTATATTTTGATAAATAATACCTATTTAAAATAGGTGAATGTGTGGTCTCAAATTTATGTATTGTATTTATTTTATTTTCTAGGGCAATTTCTCTTAGAATTAAAATGAACAAAGAGCCAAAATCCCTAAAAACATTTATGGATCATAAAATACCCTAAGATTATTATAATTAAGTATAATCTTAATTATGTCTTAAGAGGCAGGTAAATGTCATGGAAATACCTAAATCAATTAGAGGAAATTGTCAACAACTAATGGGCAATTAAATTGCAAAACATTAAAATATTTATGTAATTTTCGTAATTAATTAATTAATAAATAAAAAGGCATGATTAAGAAGTGTATAGGATTGATTACATAAAATCCCAAACAAGTAAGCCTAATTGATCAACAAAGGATGTATTAAGCATAGGATTAAGACACTAATCAAGCTTATTAATTAACCTTGACAAGTCAACACAAATCAAAGGCTAGGATTAAACCTCATAAAGCTAGATCTAAAGGCTTTAATTTAACCATAAAGTTAAATCCTTGTGAACCCTAATCAAGCAATGAGAGAATTTTATTTTAGATAATTAAAAAACAAAATGAAGAGATAAAGGGGGGAGGGGGACGGTTTGTGAGTGTTTGTGTGTGTGTTGTGTGAGATGTGGGTGATTGTGAGCCTAGCATTTAGAGAGAGAAAAGTGTGTGTAGATATTTTGAGAGTTTAAAAGCCATTGGGTTTAACTCAAGACTCAAGTTAATGAGAACCGATAGAGAATAAATTGTGTACTGAAATATGTTAATCATAGATCAAATATAAGGACTTTTTGTGAACAAGTATATTTTTAGCTTGAAGTAGGTTATCTCCAAAATCATTTCCTTAACTTTTGGGATTAATCCTAAAATGATTAAAAGGCTAGTAAAAACCCCTGATTGAACCATAATTCTTGTCATTCCAAGTACTCTCAAGAGACTTACATAAACTTCAAAATGAACCTCTAAAAAATATTTGTGGTTTGTGAGCAATAGACTTAGAAAATAAAGCACCTAAAGTAACTAATTCTTGGAACATCTAGTTATAGAAACAAGGAAGAGGGGACGAATTAGGTGGCTTGAAAGAGGGTCCAAGAGTTGTTTGTAATATATCCAACACACACATGGGTTAAATAGGCACATGGAGGAGGTTTGGCCAACAAAGCAAAAAGCAAAAGATATGGAGTTGGAGTTGGAGGAGGCCAACAAGGTGTGGAAAAAAGTGGAAGAGATAAGGGAGAGAGAGAGAGAGAGAGGACGTTGGAGAGAGATGGAGGGTGAGGATGAGAGTTGAGATTTTAGCCTAGATCCAATGGTCAAGAATTGAGAAGAAGTTCAAAGGAATTACCAAACTTGCCATACCCTTTTCCTATAAATAGGCACCTTCCCCTTCAATTGAATTCTCACACCAAATTGCAATAGCAATTTGAAAATTAGAGTGGAAGTGGGAAGGAAGAGTCTTGGAGAAGGAGGAGCAAAGTTCTTGGTAAGTTCTTGATCCTTAGCTTTTAAGGTCTAGTCTTTTGTTTAGTAGTTCTTAGTATAAATGCTAGTTTGATCTAGGAAATAGGAAATAAAATTCCTATTCTTGTTTTTAAGCCTCACTGCAATGAAAGATGCCTGACGAGGTAAAAACATGGTAGGAAGTAAGTTTTGAAAGTTGAGAGTCAAAGTAGCGAAGCTCTGACGAAATTTTATCGGTTAACGATTTTGAAATCAGGGGTAAAATAGTCATTTGTGACTAAAATATCTGTTAGGATATTGTTTATAAATTAATAAATACGATATTACCCTTATAGGATATCTGTGATTGCAATCTGACCGTCAGACGTACCGTATTCATCGACGAAGGTACGGATGCGTACTGTAACCTTAACTCTTATGCTTGTTGTATGTTTATATATGATAGTTGTATTCATAGTCTAAGACTTTGTCTTAGATCTTTCATTATACATTCAACTATATACGGGTTGTGGTTATGATAATACCGTTAAGTTTTCCTAGCGATGAGGACACGACCAGTACATCGTGGCACTAGTGAATAGTGCAGACCGGGATAACATACATATACAGGAGCTGTGTATTGTTATTGCCTTACATATGTGATTATGTATTTCCTACATCTGTTATGGGCTTTTGTAGTGATTATTGCTGAAATGTCATGAATATTTGTCATTCATGTATTGTCTACATAAGCATGAGGTTAACCGTTACCTGAGGTCCGGTGGGCATTGGACCCCAGCTCTTACCTTAGCTTCAGGATCCAGGGGTCTCAGGATCGAGGACAAGCGTAAGGAGCAAGTGTGAGAACCAGACGGAGACGTTATTATTTTAATGTGTTGCTTTATTATATTAAACACTCGGATGAATGTACTGTCATATGAGCAACCAGATACACTATGACACAATGTTATTCAGTTACTCTTTAATTTGAAACAAATTTCCGACGCTCAACTCTGATCAAAACGTTATGAAAATGTTTATGAAAACGGGGTGTTACATGCGTGGGGAACATGTTGAAGACGTGCAAAATTTCCATGAGCAGTTAATAGTAGAATATGAAAAGGAGTGGTATCCTATTGCCTTTCAGCAACAAAAGGCTAGATGTCTCCAAAGGTTATTGTTTAGAAAAGACGTGGCCTTAATCACTATGACCGAATAGTTCAACCAATAAGGGCCTTCATCTACATATAAACTGTTGGGGAAAAAAAGGAGAAATGCATGGGGAATACACTAACAACATCGGAAATATACAAATTTTAAATGGTGAAATGTGGATTGAGTTTTTTTTTTTTTTTTTTTTTTAAACCAATGGTTTATTATAAAATGTTTGACCTTCATTACTCCTAATAAATGACTAACAAGTGAGGATCATTTATAATTGGGAAAGATTGACATCACATTAGATTTAATCGCCATTGGCTATTGATAAAATCGCCATTTGGGATGTTTACGTGGACCAATAACTGATTAGCTACAAGGTTTAGTAGTATATATTTGATATATTTGATGATTTGATTTAAGGCTTAAACCAAAGCGCTTCTCTGGATGGAAAGAAAATGAAGGTAAAAGAAAATTAGGAGGGAAAACTTATAAAAATGGTAAACATTTTTACAATTTATTAATGTTTTTTATAGTATTTCATCCCCTATTTTTTTCTTACTTTTCTCTCCATCCAAACATAGAAAGGAATGAGGTGAACGAATAATGGAATAGAAAGTACACTTGTTGGGAAAAGTCATAATCATTTGCCATCTAAATCTCAAAAGAAAAAGAGCTTGATCAAATAAAAAATATGACGCGTAAATTGTAAATTTGCACTAGAAGTTTTTGCTTAGAAATAAGTTGCCCAAAAGATTTTTTTGAGTTCAATATCACTCAACATAGCCCTTGTCAATATGCATGTTAAATTTAACCATTAGTTGATGAAATATGCTGAGATGACAATTTCACTTGGCATCACTTTTTTTTTTTTTTTGCTTTGGGTTATGAAGATGCAAATATGTCCCAAAATTTTTACTCAAGAGATCTAGGTATCATGATTGTTTTGGGTTTTATGTAGCCTTCGAAGTTTTCATAGTTATTTAAGTTAAATATAACAATTAGTTGACAAAATATGTTGAGCTAACAGGTCTACATTGTAACACCCCATATTCAATACTACCCATTATAATTATTAACAAGCAGTATATGAGAATATTATTAGAGTGGAGAGTTTGAGCGTATAGGTTGGGTTAAGTATGTGAGTAACTGATAAGCGGCTACATACTTAAACTTCTTAGCGGTGTATCCGTTCGGTACATAAGCGATACAATTATCCGAGTACTAAAATATTATACAACATACAATATAAGTACAGTCAAAATAAATCCTCCGGCGAGTCCTCACGCGGCCTGCTTACCCTTATCACCAGCTCCAGATCCTCCAGAACCTGAAGCTATGGTAAGTGCTGAGATTCAATACCCATCGGACCTCAGGTAACAGTTAACCTCATGCTCAAGTATTGTAAAACCCTAAAAATCGTATTTATGATAAATGTCATAAATTAGTAAAAATACCTATTGGAGACAGGTGAATATGTGGTCTCAAATCTTGAGTCATATTTACCTTATTTTTCTAGGGTATTTTCTATTAAATCAGATAAAATAAAGAGCTGAAAATCCCTAAATGCAATTATGGGCCATAAAATGCCCTGAGAATATTATGATAAATCCTGAGAGGCAATTAAATATTTATTAAAAATTAGAAAGTATGTTGTCTCTAATTTAGGTAATTTTTGAGATTATTTCCCTTGGAAATAAAAGAGGCAAAATTTAATATTATTTTGGGGAACATAAGTGGCCCCATGATTTTTAATATTTTACATGGAGCATAAAATACCAATGTCAGTGTAATAGTTGTGAAATAATGATTAATCCTAAATAAGAAAATTATCAACAATTAGTAAGTGATTAAATAAATAATTATTGGCTAATTGTTTAAGCATGAATAAATGTGATATTCAAAGTTAATTATATAAAACCCCTAATTTGAGATTAATGACCAATGGAGGGTCAAGATTAGCATAAGGGTAGATGCTAATTAATTGGAAATGATTAAGAAAATGTATAAGATTAAATACATGAAATCCCTAAAGCCTAATTACAAAACATGGTATATGTTAAAGATTGTTAAGCATGAGTTTAAGACACTAATCAAGCTTGTTAATCACCTTTGAAAAGTCAAAGTTTGAACCAACCAATGGGAAGCAACATCCTTGGCCAAAAATATGCTATGCATTTCGAAATGTTAGAAGAGGAAATGGAAGAAGGAAAATGAGTATATGAAGATGCAAGTGGATGGAAGGATATTTGTTAAAAGCATCTGTGATTGAACAAATGGTGATGTCGACCAAGCATAAGGGGTTTCCTTTTCAATTAATAAATCAAAAGCAAAGTTGAAAAAGTCAAATATGGGGGAGGGATTTGAATTGATTATTGTGTGTGTGTGCAGTCGAAATTTAAAGGGAAAAATAAGAGAAAATATGATTTTTATGCAAGTTGTAATAAGATAGTATTATAAAATGAGATATTTTGTGAATAAAGCCAACAGGAGAAATGAGAACCGATAGAAAATAAATCCTACCTTGAAATCCTTGGATTTAGTAGAAAACAACTGGACATATTATGAATCAGTGAATTTTTGTCCCGAAGTTGATGTTACCGGAAGTAATTTCTGTAACCGACGGCAGTTGTCCTGAAATCTTTAGCAGGCTAGGAAATACCCTTATTGGGATCAAAAATTTGGTTAATCCAAATATCTTGAAAGAGGAAGATTAGACCTTCAAGACTACGTTGTTGGATTTTTAAGATTAGTTAAGATTACGCGATTAGAACATCGATCATGAATTTTATCGGTAGGATGACCATAAAGCAAGAGTGACATCATTTTGATGATGTCAATTTGTTGAAAAAGAGGGCCAAGAGGTCGTCCAAGGCATCTAGTGGAGGAGGATGAAGCTTGAAACAAAAGTTAGATCCAATGGCTTAGATTAAATAGGCCTCTTTGTGCATTTGAAATCTCACACCAAAACCTCTTGAAGGTTTCGAAATATAGAGAGAGGTTAGAGAGAAGGAGGAGTCTGGAGAAAGTGTAGCGAAGTTCTGGGTAAGTATTTCGGCACCTAGTTTAAGTTCTAGTATTTTGATCGGTAGTTCTAAGTGTAGATGTTGTTTTGTTCTTTAATCTTCCAAGTATGATTTTAATATCATGTTTTAGGGTTAAATATGATATTTATTTCGAAAATATGTTGGAGAAAGAGTTATGGCAAAATTTTGGAAGATTAGAGTCAAACTAACGAAGTTCTGGCGAAATTCCGCCAATTAGTGGAGTCAGGGGTAAAATGGTCATTTTTGACTAAAATGACTGTTATGATGATTGATTAGTAACAAATACATTATTGTCCTTATAGGATACATGTGATTACGTTCTGACGAACAGTTGTACCGTATATCGTCAACGGAGGTACGTTCGCGTACTAGTAACACTAACTCTGATAAGTTATTGTATGCATATATGTATTTTCCTTTGTCATGCCTTAACCTTACATATGACTGTATTGTTATTGCCGTGCATATCTGATTATGTACATTGTCCATTGTGCCTTAACCTTGCATCTGACTGTATTGTTATTGTCGTGCATATCTGATTATGTACTTTTCCCATTGTGCCTTAACCTTACATCTGACTGTATTGTTCTTGCCATACATATCTGATTATGTATTCCTTACATCTGATTGTCACAATTATCGTTGAAAATTCATGAATGTCTGTAGTACATATATGGTGTATATAATTATGAGGTTAACCGTTACCTGAGGTCCGGTGCGCGTCGGACCTCAGCTCTTGACATAGCTTCAGGGTCGGGAGGACCGATGACCGAGAATAAAGGCAGGCAGGCCGCATAGAGACTCAGCTGAAGACTATCTTTTGTTGCCACGGCGTGGGTGTCGCCAGGAAGACACTTTTGTTGTCATTTGCATTCGAAAACACTTGGAACATTGTACCGTCAATGTAGTGACACTGTAAATAGCCAGACTTACGGCATTTTGAATATATATATCAGTCACTCTTATGCTTCGATGCTCTACTTTGATGAAGAAAAAAATTATACTGCTTTTGAAAATGGGATGTTACAAGTATAAACAATATATGTATGATAGATATTCGTTACATTTCAGCATACCATATATAGCACACAGCAGATGTATGGCTACAACAAAACATAGCACACAGAAAATGTAATGTTAACAACACAACAATACATAGCACACAACAAATGTAATGTTATCCACGTTTTCACTAACTAGTGCCATGACGGCCTCTCGTGTCGTCAGCGCTAGGAAAACAACACCACGGCGTTATCAAGACTATAACCCGCATAAAGCTGAATGTATTTGAACAGTGACCTAAGACTGAGTCTTAGCCACTCTATGAATCATCTATCACATATAAGCATACAAGACACATCATAGTTAAAGTTACAGTACGCGTCTGTACCTCAGTCCGTGTAGCTAGTGGTACGTTTGTCCGTTCGGTACCGTTTCTTGATTCCTCGGGTATCCTATAATGTTATCACCACATTATTTCCTTCATAAATAATATCCTTAGAGATACCTTAGCCACTATTGACCTTTTTACCTCTGGTGGATTTGATATTCCAATTATATCCTTACATTTGCGTAAAAACGGAATTTCAGCATTTCTACCCAGATTTTTCGGTAACTTTGAAAAATCATAATTAATTCAAAAACCTCGAAATGAGGTGCTGAAAAATTATACACAACCCTTGACATGTATATTTCATAATAAAAATAACGGCTTTAACTCAAAATCCTTGAGTCAATACCAGTTTTAATATATCCAACCACTGTTCTGATTATCTTCCCAAAAATGTGGCCCAACTTCAAGAATTGTTATCGCCTTCTACAGAACTCTAATTGCTACATATTTTATATCAATTGAACTCTATACATGTCTACTATAACCATGAGAACTTTCATAATTTTTGAAGACTAATTTATACATAAAATAATAGCCACTAAGTGGCTGACTTAATAGCCCAATTTTCTGGAAATTTTCACAATCTTGTTCCATTAATATAAAAAATTATTTCCCAACATGTTTTTACCCCTCATTTTGCGTTTTAAATGCAATGGAGGCCTAAAAAAATCATGGGAACTTTATTTACCATTTTCTAGATTAAACTAACATTTTACTAAAAACTAAAGACTAAAGCTCAAGAACTAGAGACTTACCTTAGAAGAACTTGCTCCTTCCCTTCAAAAAGAAACTCACGTCTCTCACTCTCAATCTAGGATCAGAGGAGATTGTGTTTGTTCAAGTGAATAATTATGAAGGAAAGGTTGGCTATTTATAGAGAAAAATTAAGGACACAAATGGCAATTAAATTTAACCAAAACTCATTTTAACCCTTGGATGGAAAATCACTTTTTGAAAGCAAATCTCTTCCCTTGCACATGCTGCCGACATGCCTCCCTCTAACAGCCGTTTAATATGTTTTTAAATAGGCAATTAAATTGATAGCTTAATTACCTATTTCGATAGTTGAAAAATATTGACTTTTCAACCCTAACTATTTAATTTCATCATTTTCTTTTCTCCAACTTTCGAAATCTGCATCCTTTTCAAGTATTCTCATATTATTTTCTTGCCTCTTTTAGTTATGAATTAACTATTATTTAAATTTGTTATTTATACCACATCTTATGATCCTTAACCTTAATCTTATATTTTGCCTTTTGTTTAATTACTTCCAAGGAAATTTTCCTTAAATTATAATCAACTAATTATAATAATTTGAGACACATATTTACCTTCATTTTTGCTAATTATGCTCCAAAATATAATACTTATATTAAATAGGAATTTTCCAGGTATTACATAAATCATCCCCTTCATTTTTATTCATGTCAGATTTATTTAAAAAAAATTAGAAAAAAGGCCTTACACATGAAGCATTGGACAAAAATGAACCTCAACAAAGAAAAAAGTTTATAGGGCAATATTTTACTTTTATTTTTTAAGAAAATAATGTGAACAATATAAAATAAAAATGTGAGCCTTTTTACCCTCTAAGTGGGAGGTTGTAGATTCCATCTCATATGTAACTTAACATGACCCTTGAGCTGTTGAAAAAAACGTATTTTGTTTAAGAATTATTAATTTATTATAAATATATTAATTATGTATATGTTTATTGACTCTTGATCTCTCATATCCTATTCATCATTAATAAATAGTAGTTCGATAACTAAAAGACTAATTAATGTACATTCATATGCAAAAATGTTGTGAAGGGTCACGTTGTGTACATTCATCTGTATTAATTATAACATTCGTTGTTTATGACTCTTGGTGGTGACTCCTAAAAACCTATAAATAGAGGTCATGTGCAAACATTGTAGCACATAAGAAACACAAGTGAATAAGAATTGCTCCATTGTTATCTCTCAAAATTTCTCTTCCCTTGCTCTTGCTCTCTTATCCCGTATATTTTATTTTTACAACATCTTATTAGCAAGCTCTAACGAATGTATGTTTCTCTCGTCGTGTCCTTACAATTTCATCTACCTACTTTTGCTATATTTTATTTTATCTGTCTAGGATAATTTGAGACACCATATGGAATTAAAAAGATACTTTAACCAATTGTTATAAGCATCGGGTTCTATGGCTAATATTTTAGATTGTTATTACTTTTATATCTTATTTTAATTTCCTTTACAAGTTTTTCTATATTATTAATGTTGTTATGGCTAGAAGCCATACACATCTGATTTCATATTCTAAAATTATATGACCAGTATTCATATCGCTCAAATTTCTTACTTTGATATAATATGGTCAGAAGCTATATACATGTTTCATCTTTTATCTTATTATATGGTCGAAAGTCATATACGACTTTTATTTATCTTAAGATAAATTACAAAAACCATATAATTTGAGATTAACATGCCTGAAATGTGGTAAAAATAAAAGACTTCGGACTAGAGAGCAAGAGAAAGAGAAAATTTGATACTCCCCATTTATCTCTCTAATTTTCTTCTTCTCTTTCTTTCCTATAGCATGTCTTTTGTTTTTACAACATAATTGAAAATTTTAAATCTAAGCCGTTAAAGAATTTGAAGGTGTCACCACAATGACAAGCATGATGCTCATCATTGCCATAAAGCACCATCATTGCAATGTCAAATCTCAATCTGATTTTAACATGTGATACCAAAAATTATGAGACCTTAGCCTAATAATCATATATCAAGGTATTCTTAAAGATTGGGTACCAAATATAACAAATTTTTAATACTTAAAAACTCATAACTGAATCAATTTAACTCTATAGTAGTGGTTCAAGAAAATTGTTAGCTTTAGAAACCTCATATTCTAGGGAAAAAAAATGCTTTACCTTGCTCTATGAAACTATACCTGGAAGTAGGGCTGGAAATCAGGGCTGGCCCTTTTAGGCCTAGGGTAAGAAAACTTTTTGTTTTTCAAAGCCTGGACCGAGAGCACGTCGGCCAAAGTCGGCCCTACAGGGCCGAAAGCTGTTTTGCTAAATTTTAACTATTTTTCCTATGTTTTTTTTTGAAAGAAATATAATTAGTAAATTACATCAATTAAAATTCTAATTTATCAAATAAAGGTTGTCAATATGAAGGTCTAAACAACATGTATCATGCAATAAATAAACACAGTCACTAATTCATAATCAAAAGTAAACTATTATTCATCAATAAGTAACACAAAACATAAGATGCTTACCGCTAAACAACATGAGTATGATGACTATCATTTTCATCTTCTTCATCACTATCATCAATTTCAAAGACATTTGATCATACTTCACTTTGAGTAGTAGGCTTTGCTTCATGGGGAAAAATATCAAGAATATCTTCTCCTGTATCATGAATACATCCATAAGACATTTCTAATTCTACACCGTTGGAAAAGCTCGGTAGGCCAGAAGGGAAGGGTGAAAGATCAGCGATTGTGAGGAATCTTTGGAAAATCGGAAGGCCGGAAGAGCAGTATGTCAACTGTCAGCACCTCGCGGACTTCACGAGTTGAAGTAGTGAAGCACTAATGATGATGCACCGATGTGTGACTGTGTGTGCGTGATGCCCAGACAACGAGACAGAGGTGAGAGGCGTGAAGTGAATGACAAAAATGAGTGATACTGTGAGAGTGACTGAGTAAGTGAGTATTAGGCAACAGGGCAATCATGTAGCTTAGCTTCCTTCATGGTCAGACCTGGTCAATAGGGCAAGTGGCCATTTTCCAACTAGGCAAGTTAAAAAATAAAAATGGCCTAGCAGGCCGGCCCTTTTAAGCCCTCGGCCTACAAAGTTGGCCCTTTTAAGCCCGACTTAATTTGGAGGTTTCATTTTATAAGCTTGGCTCTTGATGGGCTAGGGCTTAAAAGGGTTGTCCCGATGGGTTCAACCTGATTTCTCAGCACTACCTGGAAGTACCGAATGACTGAAAGAATAATGCATATTGTAGGGAATTGTAACATACATGCATACCATAAATATCAGAGTTAGGGTTACTAGTACGCGAATGTACCTTGGTTGACGATATATGGTACAACCGTTGGTCATAACGTAATCATAGGTATCCTATAAGGGTAACAACGCATTTGTTACTAATCAATCATTATAACAGTCATTTTAGCCAAAAATGACCATTTTACCCCTGACCCCACTAATCGGCGAAATTTCGCCAGAGCTTCGCTACTTTGACTCTAATCTTCCAAGTTAGTTTAGATATCATGTTTTAAGGTTAAATATGATATATATTTTGAAAATTATGTTGGAGAATCCTTAGAGGCAGTAAAATATTTATTAAAAATTAGAGAGTATGTTGTCTCTAATTTAGGGAATTTTTGGGATTATCTCCCTTGGAAATAAAAGAGGAGAAATTAAATATAATTTTGGGGAGCTTAAGTTGCCCCATGATTTTTAATATTTTATATGGAGCATATATGATCAATGTAAGTAAAATAGTTGTGAGAAAACGATTAATCCTAATTAAGAAAATTGTCAACAATTAGTAAGTGATTAAATAAATAAGTATTGGCTAATTGTTTAAGACATGAATCAAGGAGAAATCCAATGTTAATTAGGTACAAACCCTAATTGGAGATTATTGACCAATGGGATAATTACTTTAATATAAGATAAATTAATTAAAGTGTAACTTCTTTTGTAAAAAAACCTTCATGAATTTCAAAAAATGGGAAAGAAATAGAAGAGGAAAAAAATATGTCAAGTGTGAAAGCAAAATGAGGTTTTATGCAAGTTGCAATTAAACAATAATAAAAATGGGATGTGACACTTTGGTATCAGAGCAGTTGTTCTGGCATAGATCTGACTAAGTTATTCCAAACCTTTTGGTGTCGAAGGCAGGGCTAGTCTATGTGGGTAAGTCAATCAGACGCCGTGAACTCGGTTAGACTCCCATGATAGACACCTACCTGGCCAATTGGTTTGAGTAATGGAGTTAGGCTCTACGCCTTTTTAAAGAGCATGTTTTGAAAATGAGTACTGATATAACCCTAGGTCGGTGTACCACCTTACTTCGGTATACCAGTCTGAACCGGTATACCATCCTGAACCGGTGTACCACCCTCTGTCGGTGCATCACTCTAACCCAGAGCCGGTGTATCCATCGTCTGTACTTATACCGATATCAGTCCCTGATAACCCTGATATCTCTGATATCCCTGATAACCCTGATAACCCTGATAACTCTGATAACCCTGATAACTCCGTACCCTTCTAGAGACTGGATCAGATCCACTCTTCATCATTTTCTCTGTACCCGTTTTGAGTAGAGAGATCCAACGTGATTCGTTGTCATGGTGTATGGGCGCCATGGAAACATTTATGATATCGTGTGTTGTCATGGTGTATGGGAACCAAGGAGATATTTTGGTATTTGTGGTGTTGATCATGGTGTGTGGGCGCCTCGGGAAACACTATATATCAAGGTACGATATGACAAGATCTTTGTGATCGAACCTGAGATAGAGTAAAGATCTGGAATTTATTATCCGAAGTCTAGTAAGTACGGGGTTTAGATGGTAGAGTGCAAATTTCGAGGACGAAATTTTCTTTAACAGGGAGAGAAATGTAATACCCTAAAAATCGTATTTATGATAAATATCATAAATTAGTAAATAATACCTATTGAAAATAGGTGAATATGTGGTCTCAAATAATAAGTTATAATTATCTTATTTTCCAAGGTAATTTCTATGGAAATTAGAAGAGATAAAATGCCAAACAAGCTTTAAGTGAATCTATGAGTCGTAAAATACTATGATAAATCCTAAGAGGCAATAAAATATTTGTTAAAAATAGGAAAGTGTGTTGTCTCCAATTTAGATAATTTTTGGGACTATTTTCCTTGGAAAATAATAAGGCGAAATTAAATATTATTTGGGGGACGTAAGTTGTCCAATGATTTTTAATATTTTACATGGACCATAAAATACCAATGTAAGTAAAATAGTTGTGAGATAATGATTAATGCTAATTAAGAAAATTATCAGCAATTAGTAAGTGATTAGGTAAGTAATTAATTGTTAATTGTTTAAGCATGATTAGGGGTGATATTTAAAGTTAAAATCCTAATTAAATATCAATGATCAATGAAAGGTTAAGATTGAATCTTCTAAGGCTAATCTAATGGTCCTAATAATTCAAAGCTTAATCCATGTGAAAATAGATTGGCCAATGGGAGAATTTTGTTAATAAATATAAGATAATTAAAGGATAATGTGAGATAATTAGATAACAAAATAAAAGATGATGAAGAAGGGAGGGGAGTTCGAAATTTTGTAAGGGAAAGGAAAAGGAAAATTGAGTGGAATTGAAAATAGAAAACTTAGGGAAGAAGTGTTGAAAAGTCAAGATTTGCAATTGGCCAATAGAAAATATATAAACAATAGGATATTTGATGCAAGTGGAGGCAACATCTTTTGTCAAAAGATGCTAGGCATTTCGAAATTTAGAAAGAAAAGGAAGGAAAAATGTTGTAGTGTGAATGCAAAAGAGGTTTAAAGGAATCTAAGAATATTCTCATGGATATTTTAGTAAAGGCTAACAGGATAAATGAAAACCGATAGAAGTTAAATCCTATCTTGAAATCCTTGAACTGAGTGTTTAACATCAGGACTTATTATAAACAAGTGTATTTTTATCTCGGAGTGGGTTATCTCCGAAGTCATTTCCGTAACCGGCGGAACGTTAAAGAGAAAAGACGAAACAAATATTTTGTGAAGAAGGGCAGAAAGGATAAATGAGAACCAATTGAAATTAAATCCTACCTTGAAATCCTTGGATTAAATGCTAAACATCTGGGCATAGTATGAATCAGTGGATTTTTGTCCCGAAGATAGTGTTACCCGAAGTAATTTCCGTAACCGACACGGTTTGACCTAAAATGATCAGCAGGTTAGGAAATACCCTTAATGGGATCAAAAATTTAGTTAAACCAAATATTTCTAAAGAGGATGAATAGACCTCCGAGGCTATGTTGTTGGATTTTTGAGATTTGTTAAGATTACGCGATTATAACACCGAACATGGGACTTTATCGGTAGAAAACTTCTAAAGCAAGGTGGTGACATCATGTTGGTGACAAAGGATGACATAGGGGGACGAAATTTGTGGTGGAAAATGGAGGATAAAACTTGTTAGCTAAGGTTCAAATGGAGGGCTAGGATTGAGTTCAATAAAGTTGATCCAAGGGTTGAGATCCAGGGAAATTCTCTCTAAATAGGCCTTGAATCCATTGGAAATTCTCACATCAAATCCTCTTGCATATTTCGAATTCTAGAGAGAAGTTAGAGTGAGGAGATCTGGAGAAAGTTGTAGCGAAGTGCTGGTTAAGTTCTTCGGTCCCTAGTTTCAAGTTCTAGTTTTAGTGCGGTAGTTCTTGAAGTTCTAGGGTAGATGTTGTTTTGATCTTTAATCTTCCAAGTTAGTTTAGATATCATGTTTTAAGGTTTAAATATGATATTTATTTCGAAAATATGTTGGAGTAAGAGTTATGTTGAAATTTTGGAAGATTAGAGTCAAAGTAACGAAGTTCTGGCGAAATTCCGCCGATTATTGGGGTCAGGGGTAAAATGGTCATTTTTTACTAAAATGACTGCTATAATGATTGATTAGTAACAAATGTGTTGTTACCCTTATAGGATATCCCTGATTACGTTCTGACCAACTATCGTACCACATATCGTCAACGAAGGTACGTTCGTGTACTGTAACACTAACTCTGGTGTTTATTGTATACGTATATGTGATATGTTATGCATGTCTATGTGTAATGGATGATAACACTGTTGTATGTTATGTACTGTTGGTATGTTTACGTCTGCTAAGGGCCACACATTTTATGTGCTATTGGGGTACTTCTGCTAAGGGCCATGCGTTTGCTAAGGGCCATACGTTTGCTAAGGGCCACACATTTTGTGTGCTGTTGGAAATACGTTTCTAGGGGCCACACATCTGCCTGGGGGCTTATGTGCTGTTGGGATGCGCTTGTTGTATGTGGCACTTATGTTGTATGATCATATACTGTTACTGATATAAATGTCTGTAATGCATATGTTGTGTATATATGTGAACATGAGGTTAACAGTTACCTGAGGTCTGAATGCATCGGATCTCAGCTCTTAACATAGCGTCAGGGTCAGGAGGACCGAGAACCGAGAAGAGAGGAAAGCAGCAAGCTTAGGAATCCGGCTGCAGACCATCTTTTATTGCCACGGCGTGGGGATCACTAGGGAGACACTTCTTTTTTGTCGTTATTTATTTTCAAAAACTCTCGGATCAATGTATAGCCAGTTGGCATTTTGAATATATATCAGTTACTCTTATGCTCTGATGCTCTACTCTGATGTTTTGATGAAAAAAAAAATTATACTGCTTTTGAAAATGGGATGTTACAGGAATTATGTGTCAGAATTTAAAACGTGGCTGTGAATAGTAGTTAATTAGTGAAGATTGAAGAGTTAAGACGCCTGGAATTTTTGTTGTGTATATATTTAATACTCCATCTGGTTCTAAATATAAGATAGATTTTACTTTATTTTGAGAGATTAAGGAAGCTAAATAAGTTATTTAATCATATCATACGTTGTATATCCTTAGATTATATATCAGTTTATTAGTCAGACTAATTAGTTTGGAGAAAAAACTTAAGATATAAATATTCTAAAATAGTTTAATTAGTTTCGTAAACTCTCCAGAAAAATCAACTTTAATTTGTCTTATATTTAGAACCGGATATAGTATACTTTACCGGGCATGTACAAGACATTCATATTTTCAAGTACTATTATTATTTTCATTGGGATCAAATGGTAATTTTAATGGTATCTTTAAATGTTTAATTTGTTCCTGTTTATTATGTCTGTATTTTCTTGGACTCTCAATTGAAGCATTTATGTTAAATATGATCAGAACCAATGCTCATCGCAGTGATGAGCACTGAGAATCTTAACTGTAGTGAAATCCGCAGAGTTCAAATAAAATTTCAACGGTCAAGATTTAAGGTTTTCAACTAATGAGTTTTCAATTGATAAATATTTTTTTCTTAAAAATGACAGTTAAAAAATATATGTATGTTAGATTTTGTACAAGTTAAAAAAAAAAGTAAAAGTAAAAGTAAAAAAAAAAAATCAATCTAAACCATCTAAATTAGATTTAAATTGTTTACAATAATAAAGAGCTCACAGTGCTCACCATTGGGTGAGCACTGAAACTGGTTCCTGATATGATCATTTGTGTGTGATTGCGCAATCAAACCGGAACTAGTTTTGATGCTCTTTGAAATAATGAGCATCATGGTGGTCATCGTTGTGGTGATATTTGCCCCATTTAAAAACACAATTCTAATTATCTAGATCTAAAATTTTCAACTAATTTTTTAAATGAAGATCATTTTTTAAAAACCATATAGTTAAAATATTATCTTTATTTTAAATTTTCTACCCATTATTTTTTGAAAAAAAAAAAAGGGAAAATCCACCATAGGGCTTAAGTCAAAAAAGGCCCAAGAAAAAGTCATATGTCAAAAAAAGCCCTAGAGCATTTTCTGGTATTATTTCATAAAATGTTAGTTGTTAACGTGTACATATATAGTTGTTAACGTTTACTGATTCAGTTTTTACGATATTGTTGTTAATGTCTATTGATTTAGTTGTTAATAATGTTATACTGATATAGTTATTAACATTTATGAAATAATATCAGAAAATGTCTTGGGGCCTTTTTTTACATGTGATTTTTCCTTGGGCCTTTTTTGATAATTTTTTGCTAATTTAGGCCTGAAGGGGATTTTCCCAGAAAATATAGTGATACTACAACAACTTATACCATTATGTAGAGCCTGCTACAAGGATCACATAATGTTATACTCTATCAATGACCAAATCTTTATATAAATTATTGATTAAAATCTTGCTTAATAACTTTATTGAAACAAATTAAATGGAAAAAGAAATTTATTCCTTCAGATTAAATCTGAATATTCGAGATCCAAATCACCCACCCAAAAACACTTCCCCCAAAACCAGACAGACATCAGCATAAATTTAAACAATTTATTCCATTATTCCATAAACGGTCTAGGTGACATAACATTTATGGTCACATACACAAATATATAAAAGAGTTTAATTGGGAGCATTTAATTAATTAGTAATTCGAAAAGCGTCCAAGGGTCTGGGCATCTCAGGACTCATCACCTTTAGTTGAAATGGAACAAAATCCTCGTACTTGTATCTCTTGAACAATGGCTTTTCCTTCTCCAAGAGCCCAGGTGCAGGTCCTATTTCTTTATCCACTTGTGGTCCATGCACAGCTAAAACGCTAAGTCTAGTCTCTTTCTCATTCACAACCGCTCGGTGCCAAATACTCTTATACTTCCCATTGCTCAAAACCTATATATATATATTCATCACAAAAACACACAACCTGCAAATTAAACCTCGCGAGAATTTGCATATAGCCTTTGACAACACAAAACAGCAAAGTAGTAGCATTCTCTCCTGTCCTTTTTATAAGATTTTTTAACATCATTATGTGGTTTAATAAATCGGTAAAAAGTAGTTAGAATAATACTTAACTCCTTCACTTTTTCATTTATTCAAGTGTGCCTTTGTTTATAAGGAGGCAAATAAAAGAGAGAAATAGCGGTGAGAAAAAGTATGAAGGAGAATATATGTAAGGGTAAAATCGGTGAAAATGTATAATGATATGACTACCCCAAATTGGATCAAAAACAGTTTGGGTGGTATAAAATGCATTTAATGTTCAAACCAATTTGGGTATTTGTCAATTTTTGTGAGCACTCAGCAAACCTCATTAGATCTTTACTATTCAGATTTGATTTAAACGATCCTTATTTATTTTTGTGTCTTCATTTTTAATAATTATTTTAATTAATATGAAATTTAAAATAAAGATAACATCTTAAATATCATTTTGTTTCAAAAACTTATTTAAACATCATTAATTCAAAAATGCTAAATCAGGACCATTTAGATCTGATCTGGATGGTCTAGATCTAATGAGGCTTGGTGATGAGCATCCAAAGCTAGATCTTATTAAAATGACCAAACCAATTAATAAACTAGGATATTATAAATAGGACAGGAGAAAATAGTAAAAGTGAAAGTGAAGAAAATGACCTCAAGGTCATCGCCAGTGTTGACAACTAAGGAATTAGGAAGAGGATTAACATTAACCCATTTTCCATCATGCTTGACTTGAAGGCCAGTGAGTCCGTTTTGAATGAGGATATTCAAGAAGCCATTGTCACAATGAGGAGGTAATCCCTGAACAAGGTTCGGTTGAGGACATGGAGGGTAAAGGTTGAATTGCATTTTCTGGTACCCATAATCAAAACCAGAGTGCTCAATAATGTCATCAGGTTTCAATCCTAAACTCTCTGATATTCCTTCAAGTAGAGTCCTTGCCACACCTCTCATTTCCTTGCTATACGCCATAGCCGTCTCGCTGTAAAAACAAACATATTATTTGAGGTATATATTTGTTGCCCCATATCTACTGCCCACTCTGATGCCTCTTAATTTTCCTTAACTTGTTTTTTTTTTCATTATTATATTCTACATAAAATGAGTGATAAAGAGTGCATTTATACAATCTTTCTAAGGGAAAAAATATTTTTTTTATTTAAAACTGTAATATTTGAAAAACTGTAAAAGAAAATTAAAAACCGTACTACTTTTTGTCTATAAGATATCAAAATGTCACTTATTTCATGTAGAATCTAACCAAAAAAAAAAGCATTTGGGAAGTCAGGAAAAACTAAGGCGCAGTAGAAGGGGCGGTAGAGAAGGGGCAACCAACACTCCAAATCGAAAAGCAAAAGAATATTTAGAAAAAAAAAAAAAAGTTGACATAAAAAAGGAATGACTTTTAAGTCCTAACCAAGATAAATAATACATTAACAAGTCTCATAAATTGTTAATAGTAATTGATTCACTTATTAATTAATCTCCTATGTTCATTTGTCAATGAAGACTTTAATTATATTATTTCTCTTAATTGTGACCTAAAAATCATTCTCCCCTAAAGAAAATGGAAGCGGGTGTTGATGATGATGTTGAACACACGTACCTTACACCAGGTGGTTTATTGGGACAATTGCATTGGTTGGGATAATTGTAAAATAAGAGATAATCTATCCAATAAAGGTCATTCTCTCCTATACTTCGAGGAGGGGCACTTGTGGCGTACTTTATGGCTGGGAGTCGGTCATGAACACCAGAAAATTCTTTCTTTTCCTCCAGAGGTAAATTATGAAACTCTAAGCCCTTTTTCATAATATCTTTCATTAAATTCTCTGAAACCCCATGATTTGTGACCTGAAAAATCACACACCCAGATTAAAATAAAAAATAATAAATAATTGTATCTTTGCAACCAAAGAATACCCTTTGGGTACAAATGTATAAATGAAGCACAAGTAAGGAACTCTCACCAGTCTTAATTATAAGATAGTGATGATTTTTTTTTTTTTTTAATTAAGGAAGCTAAATAAGTTATTTAATCATATCATATGTTGTGTACCTTTAAATTATATATCATTTTATTAGTTAAGCTAATTAGTTTGGAGGAAAAAATAAAAATAAAAATACTCTAAAATAATTTAATCAGTTTCTTTCATATCTCCAAAAAGGTCAACTTTGTTGTCATATATTTAGCATGGAAGAAGGAGTACTATATATGTTTTCATGATGTAGGGGCATAGTAAGGAAGAAGGATGAGAATTTACTATAAAGAAGCCCCAATCTTGGCAAGCTTGGCCGAGTTGACTAACCGCGGCGGCATGGATTTGAGGATCAGTGGAGGTGAGGAGGGAGAAGTCAATAATGGGGATGTGAGCAGCCAGCTCATGTGCCACGTCATCACGACCATCGGAATCGGTGAGAGTGTGGTAGTAGGAAGGGATGAGTGCGGCGGCATTTGATTCCGACCAAGATTTCACACTTGAGATGTTGGCAACGTGACAACCGGAAGCCATGGATGACAATTCAAGTTCAAACTCCTAAGTTGGGACAGATAAAATCAAAACAGAGGCTATGAAACTATGAATGAAATGAGTAGTATTAAAACACACACACACATATATACACACATACTCATTCCGTTCCTAAATATAAGACAACAAAGTCAACTTTTTTGAAGCGATTAAGGAAACTAATTAAATTATTTCAGAGAATTTATATTTATATTTTTTTCTCTAAACTAATTAGTTTGACTAATAAACTGATATATAATTTAAGGATACACAACATATGATATGATTAAGTAACTTATTTAATTTCTTTAATTTCTCCAAAAAAAGTCAACCATGTCTTAGATTTAAGACTGAAGGGAGTATTTTTCAGAGTTGAATGCAGGTGTCACCCCATTTTTTGCAAAGTATGATCAATATGTTTTATGCAAGCACGGGACAGGTGATTAATGCTAATTATTTCCTAATTTAGGTTCCGTGTTCATCACAATGACACAAAGGCTATGAAACTATGAATGAAATGAATAATATGAAAACACACACATATGTACACACATATTTTCCGGAGTTGAATCTAGGTGTCACCCCATTTCATGCAAAGTATTCAATATGTTGTTTGCATGCACCGGACAGGTGATTAATGCTAATTATTTCCTAATTTAGGTTCCGTGTTCATCACAATGACACTGAGGTGAGTAGGTGACGTTATGAATTTGGGTAACATTAGGCAATTGAATGCCTGCACGCATGGTAATGAAAAGTAAACTAAACTAGATTAGGACAGACGTACAACAACCATCTGTCCTAGATCAATCAAGAATACATGCACTCATGATATATTTGAGTCAATCTGAATTAAATGAATGTTTGTATCATTCTGGTCTTATTTATGAGTCAAAATTATCTAATTTTTACTTATCAAAGAAAATTAGTTAACTCAATAAATATGAAATAAATCGATAATTTTTTTTTTCTAATTTTGCCATTTTTTTATAAATGAGTATTTTTCACCTATTTCTTCTCTTTTTACCTTTTAATATGGGAAAAATTGTAACACTCTCATTTATTACTCTGAAAGTTGACTTATAATAAGGACCAACATTTTTTCTCAACATTTCTAGACATTTTCAATGTTAAATTTATTTATATGTATTTTTATATTTTAATATTTTAGTAATGTAATTATAAAATATTAAATATAAGCCATTGAAAGTTGATATAACAATGGAGGTAGTAATTGGCGAGGACCCTCAATATATCTTTGTCGTGCCATTGGCTATAAAAGATATGCATATATGTGTGATATAGAAAAAGAATTATCGTTATATCGACTATAGTTTTAGACGATCTGGTCGTTGTATTTCTTTTTGGGTTATTTAAAATGACCGTGTTTCTTAAACAGTCGTTGATAGGTTATTGTAACGACTAATTGTTTAAACTGATTGTTGAATATTAACACAAAATTTTAAAAATGCCTCAACCTCTTTTTCTGTGCTTGGTTTAAAGTAAACGGTCGTTAATTAAGCGTTGTTAAATCTACTATTTATAGTACTGATCCTACCTATTTTTATTTGATTTATTTTTCAATTTTTTTTTTAAGGCACATGGATCCTCATTGGAGGCAATTCTGATTGAGACACTGTTGCGCACTAAATGTGGTGCCTCTTCCACCATGGATTTGAACCTTGTAAAGAAGCAAGATGAAGAATCAACTGCATATTGTATATTATTAATAGAGCAATATAATGATGCTCAGACAAAGAGTAATAGTGAAGGCCTAATGCCCAACACTTGGTTACTTATCATATTAGCTAGGAACCCCTATTTATAGATGAGGGTCCTAACTAACTCTAACTAATATAGACTAATTAACTACCTATATATTCTAACACTCCCCCTCAAGTTGAACACTATTTATCTAAAAAGTGTTCAACTTGAACAACACAAAAATAAAGGGGTAATTAACAATGATCTCTTCAAAACAAAAACAAAAATACAATGATACAATGATCTCTTAAAAACAATCTTATCTCATTCACTTCTTCTGAAAATCTTCTCTTGTAGGCAACCCACAAAAAAAAAAAACTGATTTGCCTCTCACATATTTTGCCATTTGAAGGACTTCCAAAGGATTATAGCCCATCTCTGCAACTTCCTCCAACCTCATTTCATTGTACACATTTACAACACCAACTATGAATTGCCTCACAATCTTGGTAGGGTTTTACCCAAATGTTTGCCTTGAGCATCCTGTCTCGGGATATGTCTGGAGGCGACAAACCAACACTCAACAGAACATATAAAGGTCGAATAACAACACTCAACAGACAAGTAAGATCACGAACGGGATATGTCTGGAGGCGACAAACCAACACTCAACAACACATATAAGGCCCGAATGTGACCGGAATACGAAACAAGAGCAAGGAGGCGACAACTCTGCTCTCAACACTGCTCTAAAAATACCGTATCCCTATAATCCCCCATATCCTGTGAAGATTCAAATGATTGAAGAGGAAGATGCAAATTCGAGATATAGGGGCAACAATTTAATTGGCAAAATCGAAATACCAGAGGTAATAATTTCCAAAGGAGACAAAAGCAAGACACCAGACCAGAGGAGCAGATACATCGATGAGGAAAGAAGTCGGCGACAATCTCAGCAATGATCCTTCACTGAAACGCATCGACTAGGAGAAATCCACAACAATTAGCCCCATTATTCCCACAATAATACAGGTAGGAATATGAATTAGTCTTAGCCTTTGAAAGGATCAGAGTAGAATGCAGAAGCAAGCAGCGACTGAAATCAAGAGTGGCGGGAGAAATCTTCGAAAAACAGGATCCAAAGACACCGAACAAAGAACGGAAGAAATCTTCGAGCAACACCAATTGAAGACAGACAAATACAACCAGAACTCTTCCTCATTCCATTGCACCCGACGGAGGATCCAAAACACTCCCATCCAAGAGGCAAATTTCATCCTTTTGGTGCAAGATCATGGCCACCACTCCCAGGGCGTCTCATGACAGAAGGACCAGCCAGTGAATGACCTGGCATTGTACTAACAATAGGCCTTGACATACCAACATTGCCCATTGTACTGGCTTCTCCAGAATTATATGAAGCGCTTGCGCACTCAAGGTAGCGATCATAAGCGACAAGATCATTTTGTGTCTTTTATAGCAAGAGAACCAGTTCGATCATCATCTCGAGCAACATAACCCTGCATCTCATTACCTGTAGCCATGCCAGAGGTTGACATCTCATATTCAGTGCGAGGTCATTTAAGCATGGAAGAGGATGGGAGCATCGTTGGCTGCATCGCCTGCTGCATCGCTTGCTGCCGATTCCAGTAGCCGTCCGTCATGGTGAAAGATTAGAGAAATCAAGGATCCCAAATTGGGGAAAGAAGACTGAGTTGGACTTTGATTTGAAAGATTGCCAAAACCCTAAACTTTCTTCCTTTTCTGGGTTAGTCACAACTCACAATTTCGCGCTTCTTCGCTCCTGAGTCTCTTAATCTTGTATATCCGATTGATTTTGGCCCCCTTTCTTGACTCCGGGCTTCTTTATTGGGCCACCGGTTCTTGAAATGACACCCACTTCTTGGACTGGTTCATGGCTTGATTCAGAAACTTCACTACTGGTTGTGGGCTACCATGAGTGATCAATCTTGAATAGTGGGCCGTTAATCTTGAAATAGTAACCTGGCTTATGATACCATGTAAAGTAATATATAATCAAAGAAGATAATGGGGAGAAAGAAGCAAGATGAAGAATCAACTGTATATTGTATATTATTAATAGAGCAATGAGGCTCATACAAAGAGTAATAGTGAAGGCCTAATGCCCAACACTTGGTTACTTATCATATTAGCTTGGAACCCCTATTTATAGATGAGGGTCCTAACTAACTCTAACTAATATAGACTAATTAATTACCTATATATTCTAACAAACCTCAATAGCTTCACACCTTAAAGATTCAAGTTGCCAGAGGAAAATCCATAACTAATTGTAGAAACTACAAAACTACATCTTTCATTTGAAAAAAAATAGTTGAAAAGGAAGATATGTAAGGGGTTAGATATCCAGACGTTTACTTGAGAATGTCTTTGATATGTTTAAGAGAGAATACACTAACACGTATAAAAAAGTCATATTATACGTTGCATATGTCAGGATGACATGATTATACATCATGAAATGGTATCTCCCAAATGAGTAGACCAACATAGATTCTATGCCATTAGCCCTCACCTTTGTGCCTTGAACCAAAAGCACAATAAATTTTTTTTTTTAAGTGTATTCCTTACACCTGGCACTTGTATGAAAAATTAAAAATTTCTCGAAACCAATGCATCCCTTCAACTGCGTGGAACGCATACTTTAACAATTTTAAGTATATTACATAGCAAGCTTTGAAGTATCAAGCATCTAAAAAGGGAAGAATAGATAAACATTCTAATATAAGGACAACGAATTAATCTAAGTAATAGAACCAACAAAATATATATGGAATTACTTTAGTAAACTACTTACATCCAATTACAGATGAGCTTGTTAAGTTAAACGAAGTAGCCAAGCAAAGGGATAGCATATCACCTTACAGTGTTGATGAATTATCCATCCAGTTCCAAGGTCGATTTCCATCATTTTCGCAACCTCTTCAACCTGTCAGTAATGACAATTTTTCCATGAAAAGTCAATATCGGGTCACTCTGTAAGACCAAAATGACTCGACCCCTTTGATATTAGGCATATGAATAATTCTTTCGTTAGTCCATCCCTGCATAATAAAGATAACCATCCAAATGATGTCCAGCCAAACATGTCACCCTTGTTCTAGTAGTCATTTTTTGAGTGAACTTACTTTAAATGGAAGCCCTCGAGTGTGAGTTTTATGAAATCCTTTGTGCGCTTTCTCATCCTCTATGCATCTGGAGCGAATTTGACATCGCAAGTAGAACAACTGAGTAACAAGAAATCAGATTGACCTCACTCTAGATGGAACTGAGCATATCTCCTCTTCTTATTCTTGATAATTGTCCTTCCTGTTACAAGGGATTCTTGTTTTGGACACGATTCTACTGGTATGATTTTCTTTGTTTGGTGAATTTCCTCTGTATTGCCTTGGATTCTTGTTTGACCAATAAAAATAATAATAAAAAAAGCATATATCAGAAAGAGGAAAAAACTGATCTCCCAAGAAAAATGCAACGCCTTGAGAAGAAAAATGTCTTGTTTGGTATCTGAGAAAAGGAGAACATATACCTTTCTTCAAATTAAATAGCCAGAGTTTCTCAAAATTCCTAGTAAGAAAATAAGCAGATTCTCATAAACTAAAACGAGAAAAAACAGTTTGCAAATTATAGAAGCTTGAAATCAAGGACTCTATCAAGGGCGTACATTTTCGGATTGGAACGTCTTCGCTGGTAGGTATTAAAGATATGATGCCCTTTCTTCTCCCAGATTGCTAGTACATCATGTTGTTGTCGATATCCGAAGCTGGGACAACGGATTTTGGCGCATGAGCTGGAGATTTTAATAAAGCGATCATTTTGTGTTAACTTCTTTACCGCAATCTCTCTTCCATCTCCAACGTCCCTTGCAAGTGTAAAAATGAAAGAAAACAAAAGAAAATAAAATCAACAAAGGAGTTAGAACAGGTCTCAGTGTCAGGATTTCGGTTTACTGCAATCTCTCTTGCATCATCCGTCTCGTTGAACATTAGCCACCCTAGGTTCAACCACTGCAAGCAAATGTCAGAATTTGAAAACGGCACGGAGCCAGAGGAGGTGAACGGCTCACCAATGGAGCCATGCTGTGAGCCGTGCACTGTTGTTTTGAGCAGTAGTATAAGAAACAAAAAGAGGGAAAAACAGTGCATGGCGTATTCCCCTATTCTTATTAAGTTTATATTGATATTGATGATGATGATATATTGATTCCTATTAAGTTTATATTGATGATGATTAATTCATATAATAATTAATGGAACACTATAGTCCATTGACGATTCAAACTAACCTTACATTGGGTGCATTCACTTGATGATACGTCCTTGTTATTTAAATTCATTTTTGAGTGACCTGGTTGAAGTTGGTTTATGGTGATATTTTGTGTGACCTCCATTGTAATCAGAAAAGAAAGCAGTTTCCTTAAGTCCAATAATCTTTTATAGTGGGTGAAGACAAGTTGACTATTACTTGAATAGATAATTCAAAAGTAGCAGTTTAAGTGAAGTTCGGTTTTGTGGTAAACCAAGCAATAAATGAAGAGGAATCAAGTATGTTTGTGGTATAAAATTCATTTTAATTATATGTTATTTTTCTTTCACATTAGTATATAAAATTGGATATCAACTCCTCGAAGAGTTTCACCGTTTTTCTAATTTCTCAGATTTGCAAATAAAGGTGGCTAATTTTTTTCAAATCTGACACTGACATAAAACCGTCATTAGTATTATTTGTATTATTTAGTGCATCACCTTAATATTCACTCTTAAAACGCCTTTGTAGAGTTACTAAATTATTAATATCCCAATACATGTTATAAAATGTTGCCACGTCAAAATTTGACAAGCTTCAATATAATGTCATCATGCAATAAATATTAGGACCAAACCCCACAGGGTATATAATAATACAGTTATCCAAAATTAAGTCTAATACGATATATATAAATCTCTTCCAACTCATTTAAACAAATATAACTACACTATTACAAAAGTCTTTCCAAAGTCAGCTGCCCCGTCAGCCCTCATCATTGCTCAGTACTCACGGATTTGCCTTTTGATCTAGTGTCCCTACCTTGTGCCCTTCCTAAATCTTTTAAACGATCTGGGATTCAAATTGAATCTTAGAGTAACAGTTTATATCATATTCAAAATATATTTAGTATATGTTAGTATACCTGGAAAGATTTATTGACGTATCTCCCAAAACAACCAAGTTCGAAAATAATTTGCAGAATTAGGGAACCTGGGTCGTTTCCCAACGAACTTGCAGCGGGCTTGATTAACAACAATAGTGAAACAGAATGGTAAAATGGGGGGTTTGGTTTAACAGATTAGAACAAAACGCAATAACATAAACAAAATGAAATAAACAGAGTCAAACAGAACGAAATTTGCAGAAACAGAATGACAAATGATCAACCCAACATTCGGATTCCAGAAACTTCCATCATTGAACGAAATTTAACTAACTCACGTTTGGTTCCGGATGAACCGAAATCTCTGCATTCATCCGAAGAATCCCTCACCTAGACGATCGCTTAGAATGTCCGGACAGTGGCGTCTCACTGTGCAATCGCACAGCAACACTGTAACCTAGTCCGAACTCAGTCCTTGGGATGAACCAAACCGAATATTAAATCTAATATTCGAACTATTTTCAGAAATCGAATCTGATAAGATGAAAACAGAATTGGGTAAGTTACCGATTAGGCACAAGTTCTCTGGACGAATCATGGAATCCTCATCGTTGGGTTAATCACAGGAGTTTAGCCGATCATGGCTGGGAAAATCGAAGAACGGACGAAGAACACGAAGAACGCGAAGAACATGAAGAACAGATGATAGAAATTAAAAACTTCTATTTTGATCCACTCTAATGTTAAAAACGTGAATGAATGTTGTTTGTGGCTACTGCCTTACTTAAAATAACCTAAAAACAAAATGGGCTCTAATGGTTTTAGCCCAAAACAGAAATAAAATGAAAGTGGACTTTAATTACAAAATTCGAGTCCAAATAAAATCTAGAATTGTTCATCTGACTTTGTCTCCAAATTCGACCGCCCTCTTGTCCAAATTTGCTCTTTATGTCTTCATAACAATTGTAGCTCTCTGAATCATCTGAAATATGAGACAAAAATGAGGCAAATCCGATGTCTGGTTCAAGAGTTATGGTAGAAATAGTGAAGCAATATAAAACTGGAATTTTATTATTTAAAATGGTTAAAATGCAATCTAAGGCCCGAAGCCAAATGAACATAAAAGCCATTATTTATTAACTAAAGAGTCCTAAATTATTAATCAAGAGATAAAAAGAAGTGTATAAAATATTCAATTATCAATACCATAATCATGAAAACAAATAATACAACATTCAACATGTTGGAAATTATGCCTTAGCGGCAAATCATTATACTTTAAATGTTATTGTTAATTTAAATTATTTCTCTATTTTGTTATCATACCATTTGCATGTTTATTATGATAACTCTATCCTTGGATGTATCATAAAGATTATCCTAAATGTCTCTGGTCGGTCATCTATGCAGGAGCAAAGATGAAATAAGACTCGTATGACCTTGATGAGGTATGGAGATACGAATCAAAGTCATAGGCACTTTGTAATACCCGGATAATTATTTATTTTAAATATTATATTGTGATAAATAATACATATTCTAACTAGGTGAATATATGGTCTCAAATTTATGTATTGTATTTCTAGGCAATTTTTCCTAGAATTAGAAGAACCAAAGGCTAAATTCCTAAATGCTTTTATGGATCATAAAATACCCTAAGATTCATCATAATCAAGTATAATCTTAATTATGTCTTAGGAGGCAATTAAATATATATTTAAAATAGGAAAGTATATTTTCTCTAATTTTAGTAATTTATTGGGTTATTTTCCTTGGGATTTAAAGAGGCAAAAACCCAATTGTATTTTAGGGAACATAAGTTGCCCTATGATTTTTAAAATAATGCATGGTGCATAAATGACAAAAGTAAACTCAAAAGTTGTGAGAAAATAATTAATCCAATTAAAGAAAATTGTCAACAATTAGTAGATAATTAAATCTCCATTTATTAATGGGAGATTTTCTTCTAAATAATGTTAAATAAATTGAAATACAAAATTAAAATAATAAAATGGGAGGGGGACGATTTTTGTAGCTTGAGAGAGGGTGCAAGAATTTTCTACCAAGCACATACAACTTAGATATTTTGGTGTATGTGTGTATGTGTGTGTGTGTGTAAGAGAGAGTTGTGAGTGTAGTGGAGGAAAGAGAAAAGGGATTTGTGTGTGTGTGTTGTGAGTGTAGTGTGTAGGAGAGAGGAAAGGTGAGTTGTGAATGTGTGTGTGTGTAGTGTGTGGTGTGAGAGAGAAGAGGGATGTGGAAGAGTGAGAACCAAGGTATTGGAGAGAGAAAGAGTGAAGATATTTTGTGAAAAAGCCAATGGGTTAAATGAGAACCAATAGAAAATAAATTATATATTGAAATATGTGAACTAAAGATCAAATGTAAGGACTTATTATAAATAAGTGTATTTTTAGCTCGAAGTAGGTTATCTCCGAAGTCATCATTTCCTTAACTTTCGGGAGTAATCCTAAAATGACTAAAGGGTTAGTAAAAACCCCTAATTGGACCATAATCCTTGTTATTCCAAATACTTCTCAAGAGACTACATAAACTTCAAACTTTACCTCTAAAAGTATTTGAGATTTTATAAGCACATACAATTAGAACACTGAGCAGGGGAATTAATCGGTAAGAGGAAATCCAAAGAGATAAGATTTCATTGAAAAAGGAAGAGATAAGGGTGAGAGAGAGAGATAGGGATGTTGGAGAGGATTGGAGGGTGAAGATGAGAGCTAAATCCTAACCCTAGATCCAATGGCCAAGGATTGAGAGGAAGAAGTTCAAGGAAATTACCAATGGTGCCACAACCTTTTCCTATAAATAGCCCTTCCATTCCTTTGGAATTCTCACACCAAATTTGAAATCCTAGAGAGAAGTGAGAGCTAGAGAGAGAAGCAGGAAGGAGGAGCAGAGTTCTTGGATATCTGTGATTGTGTTCCGACCAACAGACGTACCGTATTCGTCAACAAAGCTACGTTCGCGTACTAGTAACATTAATTCTGATGTTTATTGTATGCGTATATGTGTTATGTGTATTGTATGCGTATATGTGTTATGTTTATTGTATGCGTATATGTGTTAGAAGATAACTTTACATTTGCTGTGTGCGATACATTTATTGTGTGCGATATATCTGTTGTGTGCTCATATACTGTTAATATTGTGAATATCTGTAGTCCATATACTGTCTTATTTAAGCATGAGGTTAACCGTTAACTGAGATCCGGTGGGCATTGGACCTCAGCTCTTAACATAGCTTCAGGGTCAGGGGGACCGAGGGCCGAAGAAAAGGGCAAGCAGCACGTTTAGAGTTCCGTTCTGAAGATTTTCTTTTGGATATGTATTATCGCACCTTTAAATATTCGAACAAGTTGTACCGCTGTTTAAGCAACCAGATACACCAACAGTGAATGATGATCAGAAACTCGCTCTTTTAAATTGTTCTGATGCTTTACTTTGATGAAAAAAATTTTATTCCACTTTTGAGCATGGGATGTTACAATTATGGTATCAGAGCAATCATTTTGACATGGATTTAACGAAGTTATCTCAAACAGTTTTGTGCCGAAAGTAGGGCTATTCTATGTGGGTTAGTCAATAAGTCGCCGTGAACTCGGTGAGACTTCCATGATAGACACCTACCTGGCCAGATTGTTTGATCAACGAAGTTAGGTTCTAAGCCTTTTCAAAAACTTGGAGCATATTTTGAAAACGGATACTGATATAACCTTGGTGTGACGTTGTAGTGATAGACGGAGATAGATCTCCAGACATAAACCACTATGAACGAGTAGGACGTACCGCACGAAAACCAGTGAACCCTAGACTAGGGTACCATACTAAATCGGTATATCATCCATAGCCGGTGTATCCACTGCCTGTACCTATGCCGATACCAGTACCTGATAACCCTGATAATCCTGATAACCCTGATAACCCTGATAATTCTAATAACCCTGATAACCTTAATAACCTTGATAATTCTAATAACCCTGATAACCTTAATAACCCTGATAATTGACATCACTCATCGGTAGGCGACAACTTCGACTATCCAGAGATCAGAGATATTGACATCAACTTTGACGTAGACACTTATCATCTCCAGTTTGTCCTGGACAATAACACCATCCTTACACAAAGCTTACATGTGGAGCTGGTTTGTGTCGGACTAACCTCTGAGACTGACAAAGATAAGTACATGCAGTATTTGACTCATGTTGAGAACTTCTATCAGAGGAACTTCCATTATGTATTTCCGTACCCTTCTGGAGTCTGGATCAGATCCACTCTTTATCACTTTCCCTGTACCCATCTTCGGGTGGAAAGAACCAATGAAATCGTGAACGAGAGAGTTATTACAGATGTCTGTTCGTTTGTAGAGTAAATACTTGTGTGATGGAGTTTTGTGATGTACTAATCGTTGTTTTCATTAATCGTTGTTTTCCCTCTATATGTCTAACGTTTTCCATAATAAAGGAAATAGAACGAGAAATGGCAAATTTAAGAGGAGCCGGAACTCCCAGAGGCCGAGGCAGAGGGCAAGGTAGACAACCTCGAATGATCCCTATACTAGTATTAAACCCTGAGAAACAAGCTCAAGACCCTAACCAACTACAACAACATGCCTGGCAAGATGTAATGGATATAGTACGTGAACAGCGAGCAATGATAGAAGAACTCCGTGCTGAGAGGCAAGCAGAAAGACATGGAGCAGAACCACAAACTGAGGACGAAGAAGAGCGGGAAGAAGACGAAAGACAAACTGAGGAAGTTGAGGGGTCAGAATGATCTCAATCACCACCTATTCTCGAGAGAGCAATAGCAAACTTACCTCAACCTCCCAGAGAAGCTGACACTTCACAATACTGGGTTACTCAATTCTGTAAGCTGAAACCACCAGTGTTCCGAGGTAAACTAGACTCGGCTGAAGATTGGTTGATGAGGTTAGAGAAGATCTTCGAAGTGATGGAGTGCCTGAGAATCGCAAAGCCCAACTCGCGATCTACAAATTAGAAGGAGATGCAGACCGATGGTGGAGAATCATGGCATCAACACATGAGAAAAATTTCTAGAAAAATTCAACGATCAATACTTTCCTCCCTTAGTACAAGTGACCAAGGAGTCATAATTCTTTCACATCCGACAAGGTCACAAGGAGACATTCGATGACTACTATGCCCGTTTCACCAACCTATCACGATATTCATCACACCTGAGGTGGAATGATGATGAAAGCAGTATGGCAAACATACTAATATACGGGCTAAAGTACGAGATTAGGGAAAGACTGGTATCTCAGTGGTTTAAAGAATTGATTCAAGCGGTAGAATCTTGCCGGTTAATTGAGCGTAACCTAAAGGAGTTGAGTAGATCCCTAAATTTCAACAGTAGCAGTACAGGTCGTAGCGAGTTTAGTCGCGGAAATTCCTCGCGGAAGAGAGAGGCACCATGGAGTAACCCTCAAAATGGAAGCAAGATGCCATTCCAATCTGGGCAGCAGAACACCCAAGAATGTCGGGATCCCGACCATGTCCAAATTGCGGAAGGTACCATCCGGGTGTTGACTATGTTAGGAGACGGATTTGCTACAAATGTCGGAAGCCGGGACACATTAGTTGGGACTGTCCTAAGAAAGCTGCGGAGTTAAGGCCACAAAACCCAGGCCGGGTGTACGCACTAACCAATTCAGAGGACAGAGAACTCCCGGAGATGGTCCAAGGTACTATCTCTCTTAGTAGGGAATCCTCTCCAGGCATTGTATGATTCGGGTGTTAGCCATTCGTTTAAATCATATGATTATGCGAATCACCTAGGAATGCATGCCTATAGATTTCCCTATAACTTGATCATAACAACCCTACTTGGCGTAAAAACTTTAGTTTCTAATGTATGGTAGTGTTGCAGGTGTGCAAGTTTAGCAAGCATCCGTAGGAATGGAATAGATCATAGGTATAGATTACTTCTCTGAAGTTATACGATCAAATTTTGAGGACGAAATTTTATTTAACGGGGGGAGAAATGTAATACCCGGATAATTATTTATTTTAAATATTATATTGTGATAAATAATACCTATTCTAACTAGGTGAATATATGGTCTCAAATTTATGTATTGTATTTCTAGGAAATTTTTCCTAGAATTAGAAGAACCAAAGGCTAAATTCCTAAATGCTTTTATGGATCATAAAATACCCTAAGATTCATCATAATCAAGTATAATCTTAATTATGTCTTAGGAGGCAATTAAATATATATTTAAAATAGGAAAGTATATTGTCTCTAATTTTAGTAATTTATTGGGTTATTTTCCTTGGGATTTAAAGAGGCAAAAACCCAATTGTATTTTAGGGAACATAAGTTGCCCTATGATTTTTAAAATAATGCATGGTGCATAAATGACCAAAGTAAACTCAAAAGTTGTGAGAAAATAATTAATCCAATTAAAGAAAATTGTCAACAATTAGTAGATAATTAAATCTCCATTTATTAATGGGAGATTTTCTTCTAAATAATGTTAAATAAATTGAAATACAAAATTAAAATAATAAAAGGGGAGGGGGACGATTTTTGTAGCTTGAGAGAGGGTGCAAGAATTTTCTACCAAGCACATACAACTTAGATATTTTGGTGTGTGTGTGTGTGTGTGTGTGTAAGAGAGAGTTGTGAGTGTATGGAGGAAAGAGAAAAGGGAGTTGTGTGTGTGTGTTGTGAGTGTAGTGTGTAGGAGAGAGGAAATGTGAGTTGTGAGTGTGTATGTGTGTAGTGTGTGGTGTGAGAGAGAAGAGGGATGTGGAAGAGTGAGAACCAAGGGATTGGAGAGAGAAAGAGTGAAGATATTTTGTGAAAAAGCCAATGGTTAAATGAGAACCAATAGAAAATAAATTATATACTGAAATATGTGAACTAAAGATCAAATGTAAGGACTTATTATAAATAAGTGTATTTTTAGCTCGAAGTAGGTTATCTCCGAAGTCATTTCCGTAACTTTCGGGATTAATCCTAAAATGACTAAAGGGTTAGTAAAAACCCCTAATTGGACCATAATCCTTGTTATTCCAAATACTTCTCAAGAGACTACATAAACTTCAAACTTTACCTCTAAAAGTAATTGAGATTTTATAAGCACATACAATTAGAACACTGAGCAGGGGAATTAATCGGTAAGAGGAAATCCAAAGAGATAAGATTTCATTGGAAAAGGAAGAGATAAGGGAGAGAGAGAGAGAGATACAGACGTTTGAGAGGATTGGAGGGTGAAGATGAGAGCTAAATCCTAACCCAAGATCCAATGGCCAAGGATTGAGATGAAGAAGTTCAAGGAAATTGCCAATGGTGCGACAACCTTTTCCTATAAATAGCCCTTCCATTCCTTTGGAATTCTCACACCAAATTCAAAACCCTAGAGAGAAGCAGGAAATAGGAGCAGATTTCTTGGATATCTGTGATTGTGTTCCGACCAACAGATGTACCGTATTCGTCAACGAAGGTACGTTCGCGTACTAGTAACACTAACTCTGATGTTTATTGTATGCGTATATGTGTTATGTGTATTATATGCGTATATGTGTTATGTTTATTGTATGTGTATATGTGTTAGAAGATAACTTTACATTTGCTGTGTGCGATACATTTTCTGTGTGCGATATATCTGTTGTGTTCTCATATATTGTTAATATTGTGAATATCTGTAGTCCATATACTGTCATATTTAAGCATGAGGTTAACCGTTACCTGAGGTCCGGTGGGCATTGGACCTCAGCTGTTAACATAGCTTCAGGGTCAGGAGGACCGAGGGCCGAAGAAAAGGGTAACCAGCACGTTTAGAGTTCCGTTCTGAAGATTTTCTTTTGGATATGTATTATCACACCTTTAAATATTCGAACAAGTTGTATCGCTGTTTAAGCAACCAGATACACCAACAGTGAATCATGATCAAATACTCGCTCTTTTAAATTGTTCCGATGCTCTACTCTGAAGGAAAATTTTTTATTCCGCTTTTGAACATGGGATGTTACACACTTGTAAGAGTACAAGGTGTTGGACCGACCCACTATGAGAAAGCTGCATGGATTAAGGCATAAGCTTATCTCATGTATAACCACGTCACAATGCCCTTTGACTTGAGATCATCATGGATTTCTGTTGGTTTTGATTAGTTTTGATGATGTCCTATATAGATGTCATTCTTAAGAGCAAAAAGGTTGCATACTACATTTATCTTCTACTTTGACTAATTCTTATATTTAATGTAGATACAAAGTTTAAAACAGTTGGAATGAAGCTTCATCATATTTGAGCTACAATGGAGTATACTTGAATGATGGAGAATTATCAAGAATGTTGATTGAAGAAAGAAGCTATTGCACAATATAATGGGAATATCATAAAATCAAGAAAGCAAGAAGTTATCAAATGATTTTGGGGGATAATCTAGAAGGAGAGAAGAAATTGAAGAAGGAAGAACTTGCAATGTAGTGGAACATCTTTATTCAAGTTCTTATATTGATGCTAGAAGTCTCCAATATCATATGGAAGCTGGAACGGATCAATTCAGAGTTAAAACCAGCAAAAATCAGTTCCAAGATGAGCAAACTCGAGTTCAGATCTCCAAACTCGAGTTTCCTACTTCGCTACAATGGTTTGCTCCTCTGGTATGAGCAAACTCGAGTTTATAAGTACAAACTCGAGTTTACGCTGTCTTCAGCATTTCAGGAACTCTGTTCCACGTTCAGCTTGGGTGAGGTCTGGTAATTCGATGATATCACCCAAACCAGACATCGGAATGAAGTGAAACCAGTGGCATATGAAACTAGACTCCCAATGCGTCATTTTGATATATAATTAAAGTCCAAATGAGTTCAGATGAAGGATATATGAATTTATGAAGTTGACAGTGATATTCACGTCACACAGAAAACCAAGATTCAATGTTTTGAGTATATCTCACGCATTACAAGTCCGATTGAGATGAAATCGGTGGCATATGAAATAAGACTCAAAGGGCTTTCTGTCAAGATTTGAACAGACCAAAACGGAGTTCACACCAGGGAGATATGTCCCTCGAAAGTTGACTGTTTATTCACAATGTTGCTCAGTTTGCTATCAAATGAAGCAAACTTGAGTCATTAAGTTGGAACTCGAGTTTGTCGGGACGAGAGCAAAATCTGATTTCTGGGAAAGACCTAAACTCGAGTCATTAAGTTGGAAACTCGAGTTTCCATCACACAGAGAGCAACCAACGTCAGAGCATCTTCAAAACTCGAGTTTGTGATTCAAAACTCGAGTTTGTGATTCAAAACTCGAGTTTGCACCTCTGCTTCAGAAAATCAGCGTTTCGAAATCTCGTTTTTCATCAAGAACATCCAGATGATTACCCAAATGATCTATAATACTTCCTAACATCATTTATATCATTTGTGTACATGTTTTAGATGATTAAAACGAAGGATTAGAAGCAAATCTCAAAATCTCGATTTGGGTCGAACATCAAAGAAATCAAGATCTATCAAAAGTGTGAAGATGAACTTTGCTGCACATTTTCGAAATGGGAAAGATGATAGATTTGAATTTGCTTTAAAGTCAAATAAAGTAAATTGATGACAGCTGGAAAGAATCAAAAGCATTAATCTTCCGCGTCAAATAGAGGATCAGTCAAAATGATGAATTCCCTCGATTGGAAACAATTGCTACAACTTTTACTCGAATGATTTGTTGCAGAAATCAAATAAAAGGCATTCAATGATCTTCAATGCAGAGCAATCATTGGATAATCAAGAAACATTATGACCCAACGGCTATATTCCACAACAGCTAGAATTTCGAATGAAGACAATGCATAATTGAGAAGCAACGGTCATATGAAGGTTTACTGCTATATATAGAGTTGCATACAAGTCTTCAAACAGAGACACAACAAGCAGAGAAACAAGCCTACCTCTTCAACATGCTATTACTCTGATATGCTTATCATTTACTCTCTGATTTTCAATGTCTATATATCATAGAGAGTGAAATGTTTTGTATTGTACTTCAGTGTTCATCCATACATTTCTGAGAGAGAAGATTCATTGTAAACATCCTATCTTTATATTCATGAGTTACTCAAGATTGGGTGATCTTGAGTGGGAAACACATTGTGTTGATTACAACTTGTAGGGGAGTGAATCCTAGTGAGAGGATTACTTCGAGTGCAGAGTGTGTAATCAAACAGGTGTATTAATTACAGTTTGTAAGGGGGAGTCAATCCTAGTGAAGGGTTTACTTCGAGTACAGAACGTGTAATCAAGTTGAAAGAAGATAGTGGATTGAAAATCTCAAGTGGAGCTTGGGGACTGGACGTAGGTCAAGGATTGGGCCGAACCAGTATAAATCACAGTTTGCATATTCTCTTCCCTTATCTCTTACTTTCCAGCATATATGTTTGAATGATTGCTTATCACTTTATAAATTATTATTGTCATTCAAACTACTTTCAATAAGTTGCAGAAAGTTTTTAAAGTTCTAAGTTGTTTAATCAAATACCCAATTCACCCCCCCTCTTGGGTGATAGCCAAGTCTTTCAATTTCTACATGAGATTCGTTGATCTTTGACCTAGTCAAAAGTCACATTTGAATGGGTGATGATAAAGGCTTCGATCGGGATTAGTGGTTTTCATGCGGAGGAATGTTAATAGTCAAGATGAGATTTGTCCCTCACATTTGTAGAGAGATATTACTGGGGCCCTCGATGAGTAAGTCTAAGAAATGTATGACCATACTACAATGGAAATGAGTTTCCATTTCAATTGCTAGACTACTAAAGAATCGAGAAAGTAATGGTCAAGAACAGGAGGATAACACCATCCATGCTTCATCCTTGACCAAATTATCGCGTGACAAAAGGGACGTGGCATGGTTGTATGATAGGTTAATTACATCGTATGATCGATCATCATATGAATTGGGTAGTCGTAATGTCTTGCTAGAGGCCGCTTGCGATTTGTGGGCTGGTACAGTATTGGCCCGCTGCCAATCTCATGTGGGCCTACAGGGTTGTACACAAGAATAGCCTAACAAAAACAATAATGTCCAGATTCATTGAATCTTAGATATGTCAAAGATTTAATGAATACAACATTTAATCTAGGATATATATATATATATATATATATATATATATATATATATATATATATATATATATATATATATATATATATATATATATATATATATATATATATATAACTTTGAAAATAATAATAATAATAATATATAGTATTTAATTTATTTGATAAATTAAATAACTAAAACAAATAGAGATATCCTATCTCAGATTTAGTTTTCGAAGAGAGATATCGTATATTAGATTTAATTTAAATTGAGATATCATATCTCATATTTAATTAAATAGATAGATATTATGTCTCAGATTTTATTTATAAAGATAAATTAAATCATCTGGCTTTTAATTTGGATTAAATAAATAGATTAGATTAGATTCGTTGGACATATTTGATTAACATTATTTTAATCCAAATTCGAATTTCAAAAGAAATTGAGATTAATTTTGAATATTGTAATACGACCCATTAGGGTTTGAAAAAAACCCTATAAGATAATAATCAAGTCGTATTAAATGTAAGGGAGCCGCGAAAGAGAAACCCTAGAGAAAAGAGAAGAGATGCACAACGCTAAAGGCGCTAGTATGCTGTCGTCTGTGTTGGAGTTCAGTTCGGTGTGGATATCGGTAGAGAGAGTGGATTCGCTTAGTTGGCTCCTAGTGATCGTATCTAACAAGACACACACACAAACATGAAAGGTATGGTTTTGACTACTTTAATTTAAACGTCGTTGACAGATCCTCCTATGGGATTCGTAAATTTATTGGATAAATTCCTTCCGCTGCGTATACGATTCCCAACACAACACACAAGCAGTGATATAATGCAACATAGCATCACAACCAACGTAGACTGCGAAATGCAGGACCCTACAAGTCTCGGATCCACAGCGCTGCAGGGAAAAACAGCAACTGGGCCTCGAATCCAGAACAACTAAATGCAATAAACACGTGTCCCAAACACGGATCATAATTCATGGTACAAACATGCAATACACAGATATATAAAGCATATGAGATTAATGTTACTACTTGTTTGCTCGATAACAAAATATTGTTCAAGTTCTTTGTCGGGTCCTGGCCACTTGTAAATTCCTATAATTACAAAATGATGTACGGTGCTTCAATATATATACTGCAAGTATGATAAAAAAAATTTCCTAGTTATCAAGTAGAACTTATCACAACCCTTAAATGATAAGTAGTATAATATTGACCATCATTTATGTCATTTTCAGACTTTGACCATAAATTCTAGAATTTTCACCAAAGTTTGAAAATTCATATCTAATTGTATAGGTGTCCAAATTAGGTTATTCCAAAGGCTATGTAAAATTCGTACTGTTCCAAAATAATTTAAATATTACTACTGCCTAGATTAAAATTCCAGAATCATGCAACTTCAAAAATCAATATCTCCACGTACAGAACTCAAAAATAGGCCCATGACCTATCAAATTAAATCTTATGATGTCTACTTCAATTCTAAAAATTTTCATATCCTTTGGATACCATTTACTTACCGAAAAATAGGTCACAAGTCGACTTCCACACAGAATCTCAATTCTAGCAGTTTTAACCTTTAATGAAATTTATGTCCTATGCTTCCCAAAATAATTTCCAGCCATCACCCCACACTATTTTCCCTTCTAAACACATGGAAAACATCAAAACACATAAAATCACATCATTTCCTTAAGTTTTGGGTTCAGGCCGAAATGGATCTTGGGAAGATCTCAAATGATTTTCCAAACTACACAAATATCATAATCTTGACTCTAGATTGCCTCCTAGCTCATTATTTAAGCCTTAAACATTATTTAATCCATTTTTATAATTTTGGGTAGAACCTCCCCTTAGGGTTATAGTCTCCCAAATTACATAAAATCATGGAGAAATCAATTCCCAAGATCAACCAACATTACAAATAAGTGCAAGAGACCAAGAGTGACACTTACTTGACTTGCTCTTGATCTTTTTTGCAACTTCCTCCTCTTCCTTTGGTCTTCAATGTTTCAGCCTTCCCTCCAAAAATAACATGCAAAATTTATGTATTAGAGCCATTATCTTATACAGGAAGATGGAATGAAAAGTTGCAAATTTCACCATGCAACTTACCTTTGATCCTTAGTTTTTCCTTTCTCTTTTCCTTCCTCACTTTTGGCCAAGCTCCCTCTCTTGTGTTCCTTGGTGTTTTAGATGAACTCTTGCATGGAAAGAGAGGTGAGAGGTGTTTTATAATTGGTTGAAAAATCACCTAAGGGTCCTCTTTAATAATTGACAAAAATACCCTTACACATTTTATTCCTCACATGGGGACCAATTATACATGCTTCATGAAATTCCACTCTTCTCTTGTTTTGGCCGAAACTTTGCTCATATTTGGGACTCTTAATATGTCTTGCACATGTGTCAATCTGTTAGGATTCATACTCCCACCTTATTGGCCGAAAATCCCAAGATTTTTTGGAGGATTATGCTTGATTCATGTTGACTCTTTTCTCTTATTTCTCTTTCTCGAGCTCACACTTCTTCCCTCTTGTCTTCATTTTGTCCGAAATTTATGGCTCATTGGTGAAGCATATGAGTCATCAATTTAGTCTTAAATGTCTATGCTTATGTGTCCATTTTCAAGTCAACCTAACACCCTATCAAGAGACATGTGGCAAAAGATAATTAATTATGTTGACTTTTACTGCAACATGTGTTAAATACCAAGCTTAATGAATTTTCCTCCTTTCCTTCTCTTGGATGACATATAGGGCCTTCATGGAAGGCCTTTAATTCCTTTCTTATCTTAGAGACACATATGCATGTAATCTAATACAAAGTCAACCTTTTTAACCTAGCCTGACAAGTGGCAAAAATCCAAGACAAAGAGAATTTAATTGCCTTGACTTTTATGTGGACATATGGTATGTTCTTGCATCAAGTTTCATTTATCCCTTTTCATCTCCTTGTTGGCCGAAAATACATCATGCTTAAAGGGCTCAATATTTGCTTTTAGAACTTGTTATTTTCCTTTGTCATTCTTGCCTTATCTTGTGTATACTTGGCACAAATCAAAGTCAAGAACTTGTGACTTCTTTAATACCCTTATTGACTTTGATTCATATATCTTTTACACATTGAATATTCCATGATCCTTCCATCAACCTTTTGGTTGAAGCATGGCCCCTTTTCAATGGTCTTCCTGTTAGAATAACTTAACGATCTAAACATGTTAAACATAGATTAACATATAGATCAATGCGGAAAACTGAAGTAAGAGATCACAAATACCTCCTGCCATTGATTTGTCTCCAGAAGCACTTAACGATCTAAACATGTTAAACATAGATTAACATATAGATCAATGCGGAAAACTGAAGTAAGAGATCACAAATACCTCCTGCCATTGATTTGTCTCCAGAAGCAAACAGGACGAACTCTGAGTCTCCAAACAGGAACGAATCCAAGCCGCCAGCGAGAACAAACTCCGAGTCTCGGTCCTTCCGATCCTTCAGAATTACACCGTTCGTTTCCCTCTGGCCATCACAGAGTTTAAAAAAGGAAACGTATTCAATACGCACTTATTGCGTATTAATTAGGCCGTTACGGTATTAATGGACGGTTACAAAACCAGCAATAATGTGGGCCATAAATAGAAATAACGGAATATTGAATACAATAAATAACATCGTTCTTACAACGAAAATCACATAAGGGAACCAGTCCCATTCTTTCGCATGATCCCGAAATTTCAATGTAGGCATGCCTTTAGTTAAAGGATCATCAATCATCAATTCGGTGCTCATGTGTTCAATAACCACTGTTTTATTTTTAACACGGTCTTTTATGGCTAGACACTTAATGTCGATATGCTTGATTCGACTACCACCTTTATTGTTCTTAGCCATAAAAACATCAACCGAATTGTCACAATATAATCTTAATGGCTTAGAAATTGGATCCATAATTCTAAGCTCAGAAATGAAACTCTTCATTCACACACCATGTGAGATAGTCTCAAAACAAGATACAAACTTAGCTTATATAGTGGAAGTAGCAATTAAAGACTTCTTTTCACTACTCCATGATAAAGCTCCATCGGCTTAGCATGAAAATATATCCTGAAGTGGATTTTCTTAAGTCCATGCAGTCTCAACACCTTCTTCACAGCTTTCCAGTGGTCCATACCTGGATTACTCTGATATCTCCCCAAAGATTCCAACAAACAAATGCAATGTCAGGTCTCGTCAGACATGAGCATACATAAGGCTACTTACTGTTGAAGCATAAGGATTGTTTTTCATTTGTTCCCGCTCAAAGTCATTCTTTAGGCACTGGTCCAAATTGAACCTGTCACCTTTCACAATGGGAGCTACACTTGGTGAACAATATCTCATCCAAAATCTTTCCAAAACTTTGTTGATATAGGTGTCTTGAGACAAACCTAGAATACTTAATGTATGTCTCTATGTATCTTAATACCAGTGGCGTAGGATACAACTCCCATATCCTTCATGTCGAAGTTTTTCAGAAAGGAATTGTTTCACCTCATATAGTAAATCACTATCATTGGTTGCAAGCAAAATATCATCCACATATAGAATAAGAAAACAAATCTTGCTCCCACTAACTTTCTGGTTTATACATTCATCCATAATGTTCTCTACAAAACCAAATGAAGAGATAACATCATGAAAATTTAAATACCATTGACGGGAAGCTTGTTTCAATCCATATATGGATTTCTTGAGCTTGCACACCAAATGCTCACCATCTCTAGAGGAAAATCCTTCGGTTGTTTCATGTAAACCTCTTCCTCTAGTTCTCCATTGAGAAAGGTCGTTTTCACATCCATTTGTTGCAGCTCATAGACAAAATGTGCAACCAATGCTAGAATGATGCGAAGAGAATCTTTCCTAGATACAGGAGAGAATGTCTCATTGTAGTCGATTCTAGACTTTGTTAGATGCCTTATAATTCGTCGCATCATTCACAGCATCATACCATGATCTTGACTCTCTACAGTTCATGGCTTGTGAAACGTTCCAGGATCATTTTCAGTTTCTACATTATAGTCAGATTCCACAATATATTCACTTGTTATCCTGATCTTCTTGTTCCAGCTTCTTGAGGAACTTGTTGTTCAACTAGTTACTCAACAATTTCTTATTATTCCTCATCAACAACTCGATCTTCCGGATCAATCTCAAAGGGTTGTGTATCTTGAATGACTGGTTGTACAATATTCAATTAAACTGAAGGAACATTGTTAACAACCAATCTTCAGCTCGAAATGGAAGGTCGATTATTTGAAATTTTTTTTTCAGAAACATGGTTTCTGAATTGATCGCTCCCACTAATCAAGTCATATTCAAGAAATTCTCCCATTTGCATTTTCAGCCTTCCCTGCTCCTGAGCACACATGGTCAAAAGTTCATTAATTGACCATTTGTTCTTATGTGTGTTGCAGGATATCCTAAAGGGTCTATATGGTCAGGAAGAGTGTTTAGAATATAGTGTACATAAAAGGAATCGACATATCAACCTCTAGTGATTTTAGTTGAGCCGCAATGTCCCTCATATTTATGATGTGCTTACACACATCTTTACTATAGTGAGTCTCAAGAATGAAAACTTCATAATTGGGGTGCCGACAAATGCCTTATCCAAGTCTGAAGTTGTTCATCAATTAACCTTCAGAAGTGGCCTAATCTTGTTATGTAGTTTGACAGAACCATGAATGCCAACAGAGATTGAGGTCTTTATGAACATAGCTGAGAGGTGATTAGATCTCTCCCACCTTTCATACAGATCAATCTCATCTGGAGTGTTGGTCTCAGTGATAGAAAGTGGTTCATCTTTCCTAATAGCATAACCAATGTCCATCCACCCCAAATAATGATACTTTATAGTTATCACCCCTCAATTCGGGAATGTCGCATTTCATATCAGAGAAAATTCGTAGGTTGTATGACTGTGTAATATTGAACATACATGCTTATAACAAAAATTTAAGACTAATAAACCATATCATGTTTTACCAATGTAAATCATGCTTTAAAAATATAAATCTACTGACATACAACTTGCCTGTGGGCTAAAGTTATAATTCAATTAGATCCATACATATAACTTTATGATAAAAATATCAAATTATTTCCTTATTCTTAATTCTTGCGGGTACATTAAGAATATAATTTGATATTAATTAATCATATAGTTAAAAAATTCGTATCACTAAAGTCTACCTGTGGGTAAAGACATTAGCATAGCATGAATTTATCTCAAATTGATGAAACTAGAATGCATGTACATATGATCATAATTTTGATACGGCATAACCTTATGTGATTGAATATGCATACAACATGTGCATAAGGATATTGTAACTATTCCTTAAGCAAATATGTACGCTAATCACTAATATCAAATCTATACAATATAAATACCACACACACAATGTCAATAAGAATATTAATTTAATTAATTTAATCAACTAAATCATTAATGTGAATAAAGTTTCATTTACTCACCTTTCAAAGATTGATATTCTAAAATATATATGTGATTATTTATGCATGTTATAAGAGCGCACTGAAACTACCACTCTAGCATGCGAGTTAATCACAAATATCAGAAATGTGCACTTCAAAGTCTATATATGCACGGCTTTATGGGGGGACTTAACCAATTAATTTAATCAACATAAATGACTAAATACAATCCTCCCACTTTGATTAAATTAATATTACCAATATTAATCACCAAAATTGTGCATTTGGATTCCAAATATGCATAAATCTTTAATGAGAATTTAATTGATTAATTTAATCAACAAAATGTGATTAAACAATCATCTTAGAAAAATTCTCCCACTATTATGTCATTCAAAATAAATCCAATATGTGCACATCTTAATGGAGGGATTAAATGATTAATTAAATAATCAAATTAAAAGAAAAATCCTCCTTTGTTTTATGTATCCAAATATTGTTTAAAGAATTAATTTTGGCATAAGTCATCCAAAATTTGGCTTCATCAATTTGAAAAGTTATATAATTGTCTAAATTTAATTTTTCCAAATATTTAGACAATTAAATAATAGTAATAATTTTTTCAAATTTTTCCAAAATTTGAAAGTTGCCAAAATTAAATTTTCTCAATTTAAACAATTCAACTTGATGTAAGAAAATACATTTAACATAAAACAGGTTGCCAACTAATGTCGCTATGTGATGATATAACTCAATATATAATTTTGACTAATTAAAGATGCTGTGACTATTCTCTAATTAATTAAAATATATAGATCACTCAACATTAATATTTAATATTGCAATAAACTATAAGCAATACTAAAATGAAATTGGATATTCATGTTTTGCATATTATTCAACTTAATATTGCATGTATAATTAAATAATAATTAATTCATGCAAAAAACAGAATATATAATGCATATATCTCAATCACATGAAATCCCAATTTGAATTAAATTTTATATTATTATATTTAAATAGAAAAATAATTATATGTAAATATAAAATCCATCAAAATGACACAAGGGTCACCTTAGCCCGATGGTCCAGAGGTTGCACTTAAGACTCTGGACCAAAGGAGTGGGTTCGAATCCATGTTAAGACACTTTAAAAACCTTTTATTTTCGCTGAAGGAAATTAAATCAAGATTTAAATAAACAAATGTTTGAAAATAAAACCACAAGGGTTCGTGTAGCTCAGCTGGCAGAGCGTCAGGGCTTAAGGCTTACATGCGCCCAGAGGTCAGCTGTTCGAATCCACTCAGGAGCATCTGCGGTTTTAATTTCGCTGAAGGTTTGTTTGTTTGTTTGTTTTTTTTAAATGCCTCTGGGCCAAAACCGTCGGCCCAAAACCCAAACGAGGGGGAAAAAAAAAACCACAACAACAAACAAAACCTGAGAGCCCAAACGCAAGATCCGACCCAACGTACGATCCGACCCGCCTGGCCCCCGCCTCCTCCTTAAGTGAAACGGTGCGTTTCACACGAGCTCAAAACGGCGCCGTTTCAGGCCGTCTCCCTCACCCGTTTCAGGGACCGACCCGACCCGAGACCCGGACGCAACCCGGTTCCAGTTGCCGCGACCCGCGATTCCGGCAGCGTTTTCTGGCGGCTTTTCCGGCGATCTGAAGGCCAAAATCCGACGATTTTGACGGCGGAAATCACGGAAAATCTTTTATGAGCCAAATCTTGACTCAATCGGCCAAACAATCATGAGATCCGAACCTCCAATCATGGTTTCGAAATAAAAAAACAAATCTAGGTTTTCTTTGTTCGTTTTCACTGATGAAAATCCGACGGCATCGACATAATTCAAGAACATTCAAGAACTACAACGTCCATTTACCCGATGAAAACCAAACTTCAATTCAAAACCCAACGGATTGAATCGAAAATCAGAATTCGAACACAAGAAATTGTTTCTCATGAACCTTCGAAAACATTTTGTTGCTTCTCCAGATTATCACAGATCAAAAAAAAAAAAATCAATTAACCTATATTGATTCCAAACGATAAAAACCAGAGGAATTTTTCAAGGAAACCCAGATTGAATAACCCAGATTGAGGTATATTCATGCGAAAATCATATGCATATACACAGACTGAAAAAGCCCATATGACTGATTTCTTAATGAAATACATATACATATATTCATGAAAAATCCAGAAACGAAAAACCCAGATTTTACATTCCATGATGAAATACACATACATATATTCAAGAAAAATCCAGAAACGAAAAACCCAGATTTTACATTCCATGATGAAATACACATACATATATTCAAATGAAAAATCCAGAAACGAAAAACCTAGATTTTACATTCCATGATGAAATACACATACATATATTCAAATGAAAAATCCAGAAACGAAAAACCCATATTTTACATATATGCATACAATTTCATCGAACAAACATCAAGGCAGAGGAATCATGGCTCTGATACCAAATGTTAGAATAACTTAACGATCTAAACATGTTAAACATAGATTAACATATAGATCAATGCGGAAAACTGAAGTAAGAGATCACAAATACCTCCTGCCATTGATTTGTCTCCAGAAGCAAACAGGACGAACTCTGAGTCTCCAAACAGGAACGAATCCAAGCCAGCAAGCAGGAACAAACTCCGAGTCTCAGTCCTTCTGATCCTTCTCTCTAAATCTGCAGATGGTGTGCTTTCCTCAAGATCAGAGCAGTTCGGGGACCGACAAATTACACCGTTCGTTTCCCTCCGCCATCACAGAGTTAAAAAAGGAAACGTATTCAATACGCACTTATTGCGTATTAATTAGGCCGTTACGGTATTAATGGACGGTTACAAAACCAGCAATAATGTGGGCCATAAATAGAAATAACGGAATATTGAATACAGTATTGAATACAGAATCAAATATTCCAACACTTCCAAGTTGTTTTTATTATCCCTTGGTGCATGTCCATATGATAAAGACATGTTGCCATTTATGCACAATATTACAATATAACAAACACTTTGCCATTCATTCTCCTATAGTCAAAAATGGTTTTAAGAAAGTGACTTCCATGTGGCACTTTCCACCCATTTAAATGTATTCACACAATTATTAAATTCCCCTTGTTAGTCAAATATGGCAAGTGACTCAATTTAAATAAGAGTCATTCACTACTAGAAAATGCAATATTTGCGACAGAATTTGCGAGGGAACTACTGTTTCCTAGCAAAAAGGGTAATTTTTGTGACCTTTTTGCAAGGGAAGAAGTTTTCCCACGCAAAATGGGTGATTTTTGTGAGGGAAGAAGGGTTCCCTGGCAAAATGGGTATTTTTGCGAGGGAACCCTTTTTCCCTCGCAAAATGTCTCAAAGTTTTGTGAGGGAACACAAATAGGTATTTTTGCGAGGGAACCCTAGCTCCCTCGCAAAACTTTGTAAGTTTGTGAGGGAACAACGGTTCCCTCGAAAAAATCCTAATCTATTCAATTAGAACTTCGCATTAGGTCCGCCATTTTGTGCGACTCTTCGGCTATCTCCCTCCGCTGCTGTCTCCCTCGATCGGCGTCATCTTCTCCCTCAGGCACGGCGACTCCGTTTGTGTGCAACCATCGTTGACCTCCTCTAGTCGTCCCCCTCGGTCCATCGCTCTTTGTTCGGATCTGTTCCTACTTCGGTGTTGTGGACCACCAGTCCTCCCCTCCTCTTTGCTACACGGTTTTGCATCTCCGGTACGTCATCCTCCTTTTCTTCTTTTTTGTAGCAAGTTTAACTTTCTTATGTAGCAAAGATTAGGTTTAATACTCAATGATCAATTTGTAAGGAAGGATTAGCATGAAATTGTTTATTAGGGAGATTTCTTCAAATGGTTCGTTTCTGACTATAAAAAAAAAACAAAAAGAGAAGATATAAGAAAAATTGAACGCGGTGAGGACATGAATTATTGTTAGTGGATTAGTATTTGATGACTTAGCTTGCTTTTACAATATAGAGACATAAGAAAATGTGTAATCTTTTTTTGGGAATGATTTCAATTTCGTGATTGATCAATGGGGATGATGAAATTTGCCATCAATTTTTGTTAGTTTTCCTTAGATAATTTGTTAGGTTAAATTTGGGCATTTCCCTCTTAATGATGCTTGCCTAAACTCTAGCCCCTCTAATTGTTTGGAAACGTCGAGCAGTTATTTCCTAATCCTTCCATTGGATAATATTTGAGAAGTTTGTTTGTGCATATGCTGGATTGGATGCATTAGGAAGAATGTTGCCTCAAATTATTGCAGGGCTTCTTAATTCCATTTATTTTCCATGATGTTTTATGGAAGATCACTTCTGGAACTGTAGAGCTGAGAGATGGGTTTGGATTAGTTCTGGTTGATATTAAACGAACACAGTTTGGAGCATAGTTATCGAGGTTGTTCCATTCACAATGTGAATTTTGTGATTCCTAACGAGTCACGAAGCTAATGACATAAATTATTGGCTGAATTGAAAACAATCTTGAATTGTCTGGGAATCATATTCCACCTAATATGTCGAGATTGCATTATACGATGCCATAGATATATGTTAAACAATTTTAAGTAAGGCCTTTAACTCTTATAAAGAAATAAAAGGAGGATATTGTTTGATTTATTTCAAGAAATAATTACTTACAAATTGATGACTAACGGGCTTCTTTATGATTTATGTTTAGGTATGTTTTTAACTCTCAGGTTATATTTACCGTCTTGAGTAATTTATGCATATGAGTAGCGCATACTCATGTCATATTTATATTTGAAATAAATGAGTATGGGCTTTTAGTGTTTGTAAACAGTATGTTAACTATATTGACAAAGCTAGAAGAATTATTCAAGTTTGTTAATTAATTGTTATCATAATAATTATTGTAAAGCCAATGGTGAGAACTTTGAAGAGGATGCATCTAAGAGAGTTGTTTGCAGAGTGAAGGATTACACCTGTCATGCTTATTACTAGTTGCATACTGTTCATGAATCATTGCTAAGGTCCTTTTGGTTTGGATGACTCCATTTCTGCAAGTTAAAGTGGTCTCGTGAGATGTAGTAAACCCTTAGATGTTAGCCTTGTGGCAAAGGAGGGAGATGATTTGTTACATTTAAGGCATATTGTTCTTGTCTTTAAATTGAATCTTGCGAAGGCTGAGGACTGAGATAGTTGTGGTCAATGTATTTCACACAGTTTGATGGACACCTCTATTTAATATAATTTGTTTCGAGTATTGGATGAGAATTGTTTGCAATTTCCACTTTTTTGTCCTAAAGGGTGCGGTGGTGAAGAGGTGAAGTTTTGGAGGTTTGTGATGTTGGTGAATTTGGTTGAATTAAACTGTTTGTACTTTCTAGGTTAGAACTGTAATGGGACAAGATAGTGCTACGAAATTTGCTGCTACCTTTGTAGAACCCTGTTCCTGGTCGTACAGTTCAAATTGTTGGCCTTTCCTCACTGGTTGAAAATGAGAGTGATAGCTTCACTAGTTCAACTAATATCTCCTAATAAGGTGGCAAATTTGTTATGGAATATGTTGTTTGGTATTCTTTGCGAGTTATGTATTCTTGCTTTCTAATTAAAATTTAATTATCACTGCGTATCTGCATTATGTTTTCATTGCAGAAGATTCTACCATCTTTGTAAGCAAGTTGATGTTTCCACTTGGATAGAGTTTGATTTTTTTTCATTTTGTATATCTTTATGAAAATATGCCATATAATGCCCTCTTCTTTATTCATATTGGCATTAAATTATGGGGTTCTTTGTTTTTGAATTTAGTTTTGTCTTGTGTGTTTTGTTGATTGAATAGCTAATGTAAGAAGAAGCATAAAGAATGATAGCATCCATTTTTAACCGTGGTAGTGATAACAATGCTGGTGATAATGATGATCAGAATGCAGTTTAGACTTTTTCTTAGTTCATTTTGCTCACAACATTATAATTTGTAATATTTTGTTTTTGCTATGTAAACTCTTATGATTGTTACAATTTATTTTTATGATATACAAGTCTATTTATTTTCTAATTTTTTAAATATTTTTTTTATGTTTTTTTTCCCGTTTTTCTATATATTTTTTTAAAATAAATTGGATTTTGTGAGGGAAAAGTATTCTTTCTTTCAACCACTCCATTTTGTTGAGGAGTCCTTGGAGCTGAGAAGTTGTGATATATTCCATGTGTATCACAAAATTCTCCAAAGGCTTGATTTTCAAATTCACCTCCATGATCAGTTCGAATACCTGAAATGCAGATACCTCTCTCGTTTTGCACCTTTTTGTCAAACACAACAAATAGATCAAATGTTTCATCTTTTGAAGATAGAAAGATAGTCCATGTAAATCTTGAGAAGTCATCGACAATGACTAGAGTATACAGATTACCACCAAGACTCCTAACTCTTGCTAGTCCAACTAAATCCATATGGAGTAGTTGATTCGAGGTCGATTGGTTGATATTTCAGGCTTGTTTTTGAAAGAGGATTTAGTCTATTTACCCTTTTGATGTAACATCCCATTTTCAAAAGCAGTATAAGTTTTTTTCATCAGAGTAGAGCATCGAAGCAAGAGAGTAACTGATACTTATATTTAAAATGCCGTAAGTCTGGCTAATTACAGTAGCGATACATTGTTCAGAACGTCTAACATAAACGTAACTACATAAACAGAAGAAGTCTTCAGCCGGGTCTCTATGCGGCCTGCCTGCCTTTATCCTCGGTCCTCGGTCCTCCCGACCCTGAAGCTATGTGAAGAGCTGAGGTCCAACGCGCACCGGACCTCAGGTAACGATTAACCTCATGTTTACATATACAATATATGGACTACAGACATTCATAACATTAACAGTTTAAGAGCATACAATACAAGTATCTCACAAACAAGCGTATCCCGACAGCACATAGGCCCCCTACAAACATATCCCAACAGCACATAGGCCACGAATGAGCGTATCCTGACAGCACCTAGGCCACTAACAAGGGTATCCTGACAGCACATTGTAATATCCCAAATTTACGATCTAAAGACTTTTAAATTAGTCTATTTTTGGAAGACTATTAGGCCCTATTTTTGGTGGTGACAAATTTAGAATCAAGTTTTCATAAGTCATGAATAGTGTTTACTATTCACAAATACGTTTTTACTATTTAAAAATACGTATTTACTATTCATAAGAAATGTAATACCCTAAAAATCTCACTTATGATAAGTATAATAATTTAGTAAATAATACCTTTTGGAAATAGGTGAATATGTGGTCTCAAACCTTGAGAGGTATTTACCTTATTTTCTCTTGAAATTAGAAGTAATAAAGGGCCAAAAATCATTAAACACATCTATGGGTCATAAAATACCCTGAGATTATTATAATAAATCCTAAGAGGCAATTAAATATTTGTTAAAAATAGGAAAGCATGTTGTCTCTAATTTTAGGAATTTTTGGAATCGGTATTTTATGGGTCATGAATAGTGTTTACTATTCACAAATACGTATTTACTATTCATGCGGGACCCACGTCAAAATTAATCAATCTGCGGACAGTTTTATCCGTGAGTTTTGAAAAAAATGTTACGTGGGACCTACGTGAATAGTGATTTAATATTATTTTAATAATATAATATTCAAAGGTGAATAGTGATTCATTATTTTATTATTATTATATTTAAAGGTGCGGGACCCACAGACAATATTTTCAACTCTCCCGACAGCCTTCATGTGAAGTTTGAAAATTTGGCAAGGGGTAAATTACGTAGAATGACCCAGAGGAGTAAATTACAGTTAAGAACCCATTCCTCTTTTACTATAAATAGGCCATCCTTCCTCTTGAAAATTCACACCATTGCAAAGAGCAATTAGAAGAGTTAGAGAGAAGTTAGAGAGAGGAGCTCTGGAGAAGAGAGAGCAAGAAGGAAGAGGAGGTTCTGCAAGGGTAAGTTCTCTGGTCCTTAGCTTTTAGATTCTAGTATTTAGTTTAGTAGTTAGAGTAGAAATGCTAGTTTAGTCTTTAATCATCCAATATATTGTTGATATCATGTTTTATGGTTAAATATGGTATTTATTTCGAAAATATGATGGAGATAGAGATATGGCAAAATTTTGGAAGATTAGAGTCAAAGTAACGAAGCTCTAGCGAAATTTTATTGGGTAGCGATTTGCTAAAGTCAGGAGTAAAATTGGGATAATGATCCACCCTATACTCGGATGAATAGTGAATAGTACTGTATACGTGAATAGTACCATATACGTGAATAGTACCGTATACGTGAATAGTAAATAGTATCGGACATATGAATAGTTCCAATATTATTCGAAGCGAAGTAATGTGGTAATAATGTTATAGGATATCTGAAAAGTCGGAGAATTGTTACCAAAGGAGGATCGTACTACTGAAAATATGCAGACCAAGGTACGTTTGCGACGTACTGTAACACTGATTCTGATGCTTATGTTATGCTTGTTTATGTTGTGGATACTTTCATAAAGCCTTGAACGGGACTCTGTCCTAGACATGCACTGTGACTAGGGAACCATATCTAGATCACTAAATACAGCTTTACACGGGTTATAGTCATGATAATGCCGTTATGTTTTCCTAGCGCTGAGGACACGACCGTACATCGTGGCACTGGGTATGTGCAGACCAGGGATAACTTTGCATGATAGTGTAGTTGTTATCAAATGATCATACGACGTACTGGCTTGATCATTGCTGTAATATTAGAAGATATCTGTTATACATATGTTGTTAATATAAGCATGAGGTTAACCATTACCTGAGGTCCAATGTGCATTTGACCTCAGTCTTGAATGATAGTACAGGTAAGGACCAGGAACAAAAAAGGCACCGGTAGATGGAGCCATAGATATGAACCAAGGGGGAAGAGTCGTAATAATGCACCGGTCAAGGCAAGAGCCGGAAGAAGATCATCAGAGCCTATTGTCAGGCATGGGTCTAATGAAGTTATTTCGAATAGTTTGGTGCCGAAGACAAGGCTAGTCTATGTGGGTCAGCCAATCAGTCGTCGTGAACTCGGTGAGGCCCCCATGATAGACACTTACCTGGCCATTCTGTTCGGTTGACGGAGTTAGGTTCATTGCCCCAAGTCTAGTCAAGGCTTGGTCTAGGTTGTATAGTTACTTTTTGTGAAATGTAATTGTACAAAGCTCTGTATATTGTATCGCACGATTATTCCTTCGGGAAATTTTTAATATACCAGCATACGCTTGGCATCATCATATGTCGGGGTATTTTTATATCATTTACTCATATATTGTCCAATTTTTAGTGCATTGCTCTCCGTTTCCACAGTACTCTGATGTAGCACCTCAAACTCTGTCAAATTTTTCTAAAACCGAGTGTCATCCAGCACAATTTGTAGTACGAAATTTGGGGCGTTACACACATAGGCCACTAACCAGCGTATCTCAATACCCAGCAAATATAATCATAACAACAGTACATGAACATACCACAGAGCTATCAGCTATCTCATATAGGCATACCATACACATAGCACATATACGCATACAATAAACATCAGAGTTAGTGTTACAGTACGCGAACGTACCTTCGTTGACGGAATTTCGGTACGACTGTTGATCAGAGCGTATTCACAGATATCCTATAAGGATAATAACGTTTCTATTAATGATCAACATCAAAAACAGACATTCTAGTCCCAAATTACTATTTTACCCCTGACTTCACTAACCGGTGAAATTTCGTCAGAGCTTCGCTACTTTGACTCTAATTTTCCAAAATTTTGCCATATCTCTATCTCCATCATATTTTCGAAATAAATACCATATTTAACTATAAAACATGATATTAACAATATATTGGAATATTAAATATCAAAACAACATAAGCTATGAACTTTACCTAGAACTTCAAGAACTAGGGATCGAAGAACTGACCTAGAACTTTGCTACTTCTTCTCCAGAGCTCTCACTTCTCTCTACCTTCTCTCTATTTCGAAATTGCTCTTGAATTGGTGTGAGAAATGAAGTGCAATAGAGGTTCTATTTATAGGGAAAGCCTATGGATCTCAACCCTTGGATCATCTTTATTGAATCCAATTCTAGCCCTTCATTTGAACTCCTTACTTAGCTAACAAGTTTTCTCCTACTTCTTTGACAAGTTGATGATGTCATCCCATATGCTTTATGGGTTTCTACCGATAAAATCCCCTGATCGGTGTTCTAATCGCGTAATCTTAAATAATCTCAAATGTTCCTTAGCATAACCTTGGACGTCTAAGCTTTCCCTTGAGAAATATTTGGATTAACAAAAATTATGATCCCATTAAGGGTATTTCCTAGCGTGCTGATCATTTTAGGACAAACGTCGTCGGTTACGGAAATGACTTCGGCTATAACCAACTTCGGGACAAAAATTCACTGATTCATAATATGTCCTGATGTTTAACACTTAGTTCATGGTTTTTGAGATAGGATTTAATTTTTGTCGGTTCTCATTTATCCTATTTGCTTTTTACAGAATATCCTCTTTTATATTATTATTTAACTATCCACTTGCATTTTGCTTTCACACACACAATCAACACACATTTTCTTTTTCCTTTTCTCTTCATATTTTCGCCCCCCCTCCTTTTTGTGTTTTTATTTAATTATCCCACATTATCCTTTATTTATCTTATATATATTAGCTAGAAATTCTCCCATTGACCCTTTACTATTAACATGGATTTAGACATTTTAAATTGCTAGAATTATTGTAAGCCTTTGATCTTGCTTTAGGATATTCAATCCTAACCATTGATTAATGTTTGACTTGTCAAAGTTTCCTAATAAGATTGCTTAGTGTCTTAATCTCATGATTAGTAATCCATTGTTGATCAATTAGGCTTTAGGGATTTCATGTATTTAATCTTATACATTTTCTTAATCATTCCAATTAATTAGCAATTCTCTTTATGCTAATCTTGACCCCTCATTAGTCATTAATCTTTAATTAAGGTTTATACATAATTAACTTGGAATATCACCTTTATTCATGTCTAAACAATTAGCAATTAAGTACTTATTTAATCACTTACTAATTGTTGATAATTTTCTTAATTAGGATTAATCATTTCCTCACAACTATTGCACTGACATTGGTATTTTATGTCCCATGCATTATATTAAAAATTATGGGGCAACTTATGCTCCTCAAAATAATATTTAATTTTGACCCATTATTTTTCAAGGAAAATAATCCAATAAATTATCTAAATTAGAGACAACATACTTTCTAATTTTTAATAAATATTTAATTGCCTCTTAGGATTTATCATAATATTCTCGGGGTATTTTATGACCCACAAACTCACTTAGGGACTTTTGGCACTTTATTTCTTTTAATTTCAAGGGAAATTACCCTAGAAAAATGAGTTTTTTACCTCAAAGGATTTGAGACCACATATTCACCTATTTCCAATAGGTATTATTTACTAAATTATGATATTTATCATAAGTGAGATTTTAGGGTATTACATTTGACAAGAGTCACAAAGCATGTAATTTTTAAATTGAAGTTTGGGTAAACCAAGGACTAAGTCTTTTCTTAGCAACTTGTCTAATTGGATCATATTGACATGAGTTAGTCGCTTATGCCACAGCCAGCTTTCATCTAAGTTGCTGACAAAACATTTTTCAAAATATATCGTAGGTAAATCTAATGTATAACAATTTCCTTCACGAGGAGCTTTGAATAATACCTTAAGTTTACCTTTGTCAATTGGTAGATCATTTTTGTTAACAACGAGACATTATTCTGAGTCAAAATTGATCCAAATGTTTTTGTCAGCACTTTGGCTCACGCTTAGGAGGTTGTGACAGAGACCTTCCACAAGGTAGACGTCTTTGATGTGAGAACCATCTTTTGCACCAATTTCACCAATACCAGTGATTTTTCTGGATTGATTTCCTCAAAAAGTGACTTTGCCACCATCTTTTGATCTCATTGCAACAAATTTCTTTGCATCTCCCGTCATGTGTCTAGAGCATCCACTGTCAATATACCACTTATTAATTCTTGATGCTCTCAAACATACCTGCAAATCAAAAGAGATTAAGTTTTAGGTACCCATCTTTTCATGGGTCCTTTCGGGTTAGTTTGAGTTTTAGGAATCTTATAGGATCCCTTCGGTACCCACTTGTAATTACCAACAGGTTTGGTTTTTCTTTCCTTCTTATGGAAACAAGAGGAAGTGGTGTGTCCTTTGCGATTACAGTAATTGCAATGGGCAAAAGGATTTGAAAAGTAAACTGTTTTTTGAAAATAGTTCAAATAATTCTTTTCTTCAGTTTTTTCTTTCCTTTCTTTTTGTCATATTCGGGCTTGTAGCCAATTCCCGACTTATCGTTTGTGAACCGTTGTTGTTTTAAAATTACATTGAGCATGTCACTGCCTTTTGTAAACTTTTCAACAGTTTTTGTAAGATATACGTTCTTTTTGTCTAAATCAACACAATATTCACAAACAATATTTTTGCAAGAGAAGTTTTCAACTTGTTGCTCAAGAGTTATGTTCTTTCTTTTTAGAACCATGTATTTTTCAGCAAGTTTTTCAAATTCGAATTGCAACTCAATGTATTAATCAAATAATTCATCATAAGAAGGGTGTGGATCATATACCTCATTGTCATTCTCAGGTTGCTCTTCTTCTTCTGCAACTAGAAAAATGTTTGCGGTATCTTTCTCTTCCTCACTTTCTTCATCAGAGGAACCATCTCCCCATATGGCAGAGACGTAGGCTTTCTTTTTGAATTGGTTGAATTTCTTCTTCTTCTCTTTTTCGTTTTCTTTTAGTTGAGGGCATTATGATTTGTAATGACCGGGTTTCTCACATTCATAACATACAACTTGATCTTTATCTTTGAACTCTCGTCGATTACTCGAGGTTGCTTTCTGAAATCTGTTTCTGAAGCCTTGATCCTTTCTGTAGAATTTTTTGAATCTTCTTACTAGCATCCCCATCTCTTCATCGTCCTCATCATCTTCATTTTGATCTTCTTTTTCCTTTATAGTATTAAGAGCAATGCTTTTGCTTCTACTAGTGTTGACTTCATCTAGGCCTTTTCTGAATTTCAGTTTGCTTTCATAATCGGATAAACTTCCAAATAGGGCGGCTACTGAAGTAATTGATTCTCCATGGGCCTCTTCTATTGCCGTAACCTTGGCTTCCCATTCTTTTGTCAGAACGTTGAGAATCTTCATAACTTGAGGACATTGTTCATATTTTTTGCCAAGAGACTCCAATTGACTGGTCAAGTGTGTGTAATGGAGTTGAAATTCAACATTGGTTTCTCCGGTCTTCATTCGAAGTAAATCATTGTAACATCCCGACTTTTCCAAAGCAGTATAAATTTTTTTTTTCTAAACATCATTTCAAAATGATCAGAGTAGTGCACCGGAGCGATTGAGTAACTGATATATATATTAAAATACCCATGGTAGCATGTCTTGCTGTTTAAACAATGTACAAGAGTGTTTCAAAAGTATAACGAAAGAAGTCTTCACCGCTACTCCTAGGCGTGCTTGCTTGTCCTTCTCCTCGATCCTCGGTCCTCCCGAACCTGACGCTATGTTAAGAGCTGAGATCCAATTTACCACATTGGATCTCAGGTAACGGTTAACCTCATGTTTATATACAACATATATGTACGACAGACATTCAAATATCTTGGCAACATTTACTATGATCAGACATAGGGAATACATAATCAGATATGTATGGCAATAACAATACAGTCGGATGTAAGGTTAAAGCACAATGAGGAATGTACATAATCAGATATGCACGGCCGAACAATACAATGGATGTAAGGTTAAGGCATAATGGATAGTGATACAATCGGATGTATGACATGACAGAGAATAATACAATCGGATGTATAATGTATAACAAGATAAATCAAGTACGTGACAACAATACAATCGAGTACGACAAAAGTACAATCGTAGTACACACATGACAGAGGAAACACACATATTCATACAATAACCATCGAGTTAGTGTTACGATGCGCGAACGTACCTTCGTTGACGATTACGGTATTTCTAGCACGTTTACGGAAAATACTTTTACGGAAAATCGTGAAACAACGGCACGTCGGGCAACAGAACGGCAGCAGAATCAACGTTTCAGATATCCTATGAGAATAATGTCACTTCCATTAGTAATTTGACATTATAACGGCATTTTAGGTAAAAATTACCATTTTGCCCCTATAACCCTACTTGGCGGAATTTCGCCAGCGCTTCCGCTACATAGGCTATTTTCTTCCCAAAATTTCGCCAGAACTTAGACGCATTTATGATTCTTGAAAATAAAGACTAAAATAGCCCTCCCATATGATACCCAAATCATAAAAATAAAGACTATTCTAGCCTTACTAACTATTAAACTAAAGACTAAAAACTAAAGACCGAAAGACTTACCCGTTGAAGACTTCGCAGAACTTCTCCCGAGCTTCTCTCTCTACTCCTTCCTCTCTCTAATTTTCGGCCAAAGGCTTGGAAAATGGTGTGAAATTTTCAAGAGAAGGCATGGGTATTTATAGAAAAAGTAAGGGACTTGTTTGGCTAAATTAGGGCTTTGTTTGGAAAATCAAGGTTGTAATAACCCATTAATGCAACTTGTTCAAGAAGCCACTTCTTCCACACACACACACTCTTGGCCGAACCCTAGGGCTGATGTGGCAGCCCCCATTGGCCCAAAAGTGGTGACTTAGCTCACTTTATGCCCTATAACCGTTTTCTCCGATCGGTACCCGATTCGCGTGATTTCGGAGAAATCTCAAAATTATGGATTTACAACTCTGAAGACATGTTCTCACTTAGTAGAAATGTCCAAGTTAACCTAAATTTTGGTTCCATATAGGCCTCCAACAGTCCAGTTGAAGTTTCCTCGAAAAACGTGTCCGAACGCGTCCGGTGTCGGAATTCGTTTTTGGAGATATCAATCTCTTTGAAATAATTCACTGACTCCAAATATGTCTAAATAAATTCAAACCCATTCCTAAATGTTGAGTTAGAATTTATTTTCCTCTTTTCCAAAATTATGCCTATATGCATTTTTCCCTATTTTGTTTTATTAGGAAAATGCACAAACGGCCTCGGAATTAACTTCCTAAGAGTCTAATGGAAGATAAAATTCCACTGATCAATAATCTACTTTGATATTGATAATCCCATTCCTAGATCTCTAGATAGGGTCCGTTTCCTAATTTAAATATTACTATTCACATATTTTACTTTAATTAAATTATATTATTATAAAAATGTGCAAGTTGCCAACTTGGGTTCTATTTCATTTTCATTTTTATTTATTTATTTATTTCGTTTTTCCCCTTTTATTTTCTGCCTTTTCTCTTTTTTTTTTAATTAATTATTTAATTAATTAAATAATTATTTTTACATAATTTCTCACAACATTTTCCTATTGGTCAATTCTTGCATTTAGGCTTAAAAATACCTAAACTCATCCATTTTCCTTTAAATTTTCCAATTAATTAACCAATATATTTATGCTAATTTTTAGCCATTTATCACTAATTTTGGAGCTTTACATAATTATCTCCGAATTTTCTATACTTGTGCTTAAGTAATTTGCTAATAAATACTTAATCACTCAGTTATCACTGCTTAGTAATTTTCTTAATTAGAATACCACATTACCTCTTAACCTTTGCTTTAACATGAGATTTTTCATGCATTCTCGTATTATTCGCATTTTTCCATAATCGCAAGGGTATTATGGTCATTTCCTTACTTTTTGAGTATTCTTCTACAATTTCTCTAAGTTTGTAACTTAATAAATTACCTAATTAGAGATAACATACTCTCATTTATTCAAATAATTATTTCACCGACTTTTAGGATTTTTCACAATTTTCCTAAATCGCTTATGTCCCTTAGGGGCATTTTGGTCATTTGGCACTTTGGCCCTTAAATTCTCTAATTTCCGAGAGATTTTTCCTTAGAAAATAAGATAATTATATCTTATTATTTGATACCCCATATTCACCTACTTTCTATAGGTATAATCTTACCAAATTAAGATACGTATTTTTGGGGTATTACATTTCTCCCCCTGTTAAATAAAATTTCGTCCTCGAAATTTGCACTCTACCCACTTAAACTCTGTCCTACTCGGACTTTGGACCATACGCGTCGAATGTTTGCTTCGTTTTCCTTTTGCTCCTCTTGGTGCTCGAAAAATTCGGTTTGGTTTGACCGCAACGATCTTGTCATATCGTATTTTGATATATAGTGTCTCCCGAGGCGCCCATACACCGCGGTCAACACTACAGATACCAAAATGTCTCCATGGCGCCCATACACCATGACAACACAAAATATCATACATGTCACCATGGTGCCCATACACCATGACAAAATAAGATACCTCCTACTCAATGACATGATCACGGTCGAAATATAGTAACGAGGAAACATGGAATACGTCACGAAGATGGTTCACGTATCATACGATTTAGTTGCATAACTAACACATAGTTAACGTACAGAGGAAAAATTCCTTAAGAGATGGTACCTTGGACTCTCTCTGGAAGTTCTTTGTCCATGGTATCGGTTAGCGCGTACATTCGGCCCGGGTTCTGCGGTCTTGACGCCGCAGCTTTCTCCTGGACAAGACACACCGATGTGTCCAGGCTTTTGACACTTGAAACATATCAGCTTCCCATCGCAGCCCGTACTTTGTGGATGATACTTCCCGCATTTTGGACATGGTCGGGTCCCGATGTTCCCGGGTTATACTGCGCCTAAATCGGGCCGGCCTCTTGCTGTCCCTTTGAGAGTCATTCCATGGTGCTTCTCTCTTCCGTGAGGAATTTTCACGGTTGCCCTCGCTACGATTGGTATGGCTACTATTTTGATTCCGTAATATACGTAATTCCTTCAGTTGCGCTCGGTCCTTCTCAGATTCCACCGCTTTGGCCATTTTAGAAAATTTCGAGATACCAGCCTTGCCCTTATGTCATATTTCAGCCGGTTACCGGTCGGTTAGCCTTCCAACTTTCATTCTTGTAGATTTTCGTGTATGATGAATACCGCGACAGTTTGGTAAAGCGGCGAAGTAGTCGTCGAATGACTCTTCATTTCCCGCTGAATCTGCAGAAACTCTTCTTCCTTGATTACCCGTATCGAGGAAGGAAAGTATTGTTCATTGAATTGCTCCAAGAACATCTCCCAAGTAATGTGGCTCTGTAAAGTTGTGGAAACACTCTTCCACCATCTCGTGTGCGTCACCATCGAGTTTGTAAATTGCCAGTGAGCTTTCCTGGTTCCCTGACATTCCATTACTTCAAAGATTTTATCTAAGCTCATCACCAATCTTCGCCAACTCGTTCTTTCCATGAAAAGTAGGTGGCTTGAGCTTGCAAAGCCGTGTGACCCATTGTTGTGTGGTCTCGCATGCCTCTCCCTCGTCGTGGAGGTGATTGGGACCTTTCGATCCCTCCGATTCCTCATCGTGCCCGTCACTTTGCTCGTTTTCCTCTTCTTCATTATTATGCTCTTCCTCATTCCGTCGTCTTTCTAGTTGTCTCTCGGCTTCTCGGTCTTGTCGATTCTGTCTCTCCGAAGTGTATTGATGAGAGCCTCGCTGCTCTTGCAAGGTTCTCCTCATCTCCTGCATCTCATTCTGCTCCGGTTGGTTTGGTTCCGGATTTACCCGAGGTTGTCTACCTCGTCCTCCACCACGGCCTCTGCCTCGGCCTCTGGGAGCTCCGGCTCCTCTCGGATTTGTCATGTCTTGTTTTTTTTTTTTCTTTTCCTTCATTAGGGAAAACACTAGTTATACTCGGAGTACAACGATGATCATATCACAATTTCTATCGCACTTCATATCTATACTACTAACAAATAGACACCAAAGAACATGTCCCTCGCTCGAATTTCGTTGGTTCGTTCTTCTTAGAAACGGTATGGGAAACGTATCGGAAGTTCCTCTACATGAGTCAAATACTGCATGTACTTATCTTTATTGGTCTCGGGGTTTCATCCGCGTGGCCTATCATCGCATGTAAGCTCGATGCTAGGAAAGAATCACCGTCCGAAGACAAACCGGCGGTTATCGAGACTGATATCGAGTTATCGAGATCGATATCGAGTTATCGGAGATGATATCAGGGTTATCAGAAACTGATATCAGGATTATCAGAATTGATGTACCGACATAAAGTGGTACACCGGTTCAGAATGGTATACCGGTTCAAACTAGTACACCGAAATGAGGTGGTACACCAACTCGGGGCTATATCGTACTCATTTTCAAAATATGCTCCAAATTTTTGAAAAGGCGTAGAACCTAACTCCGTTAACCGAACAGAATGGCCAGGTAAGTGTCTACCATGGGGGCCTCACCGAGTTCACGGCGACTGATTGGCACACCCACGTAGACTAGCCTTGCCTTCGGCACCAAACTGTCCGTAATAACATAGTTAAATCCATGCCAGGACTACTGCTCTGATACCAAAATTGTAACATCCCGACTTTTCTAAAGCAAGATAAATTTTTTTCTAAACATCATTTCAAAATGATCGAGTAGTGCACCGGAGCGATTGAGTAACCGATATATATATTAAAATACCCATGGTAGCATGTCTTGCTGTTTAAACAGCGGTACAAGAGTGTTTCAAAAGTATAACAGAAAGAAGTCTTCAGCCGCTACTCCTAGGCGTGCTGCTTGTCCTTCTCCTCGATCCTCGGTCCTCCCGAACCTGACGCTATGTTAAGAGCTGAGATCCAATTTACCACATTGGATCTCGTGTAATTAACCTCATGTTTATATACAACATATATGTACGACGGACATTCAAATATCTTGGCAACATTTACTATGATCGACATAGGAATACATAATCGATATGTATGGCAATAACAATACAATCGGATGTAAGGTTAAAGCACAATGAGGAATGTACATAATCGGATATGCACGGCGAGAACAATACAATGGATGTAAGGTTAAGGCATAATGGATAGTGATACAATCGGATGTATGACATGACGAGAATAATACAATCGGATGTATAATGCATAACAAGATACAATCAGTACGTACAACAATACAATCGTAGTACGTACAAAAGTACAATCAGAGTACACACATGACAGAGGAAACACACATATTCATACAATAACCATCAGAGTTAGTGTTACAGTACGCGAACGTACCTTCGTTGACGGATTACGGTATTTCTAGCACGTTTACTAAAAATCTTTTACGGAAAATCGTGAAACAACGGCGTCGGGCAACAGTAACGGCAGCGGTAATCAACGTTTCAGATATCCTATGAGAATAATGTCACTTCCATTAGTAATTTGACATTATAACGGCATTTTAGGTAAAAATTACCATTTTGCCCCTATAACCCTACTTGGCGGAATTTCGCCAACGCTTCCGCTACATAGGCTATTTTCTTCCCAAAATTTCGCCAGAACTTCGACGCATTTATGATTCTTGAAAATAAAGACTAAAATAGCCCTCCCATATGATACCCAAATCATAAAAAATAAAGACTATTCTAGCCTTACTAACTATTAAACTAAAGACTAAAAACTAAAGACCGAAAGACTTACCCGTTGAAGACTTCGGTAGAACTTCTCCCAGAGCTTCTCTCTCTATAACCGTTTTCCCGATCGGTACCCGATTCGCGTGATTTCGGAGAAATCTCAAAATTATGGATTTACAACTCTGAAGACATGTTCTCACTTAGTAGAAATGTCCAAGTTAACCTAAATTTTGATTCCATATAGGCCTCCAACAGTCCAGTTGAAGTTTCCTCGAAAACGTGTCCGAACGCGTCCTGTGTTGGAATTCGTTTTCGGAGATATCAATCTCTTCGAAATAATTCACTGACTCCAAATATGTCTAAATAAATTCAAACCCATTCCTAAATGTTGAGTTAGAATTTATTTTCCTCTTTTCCAAAATTATGCCTATATGCATTTTTCCCTATTTTGTTTTATTAGGAAAATGCACAAACGGCCTCGGAATTAACTTCCGGAAGAGTCTAATGGAAGATAAAATTCCACTGATCAATAATCTACTTTGATATTGATAATCCCATTCCTAGATCTCTAGATAGGGTCCGTTTCCTAATTTAAATATTACTATTCACATATTTTACTTTAATTAAATTATATTATTATAAAAATGTGCAAGTTGCCAACTTGGGTTCTATTTCATTTTCATTTTTATTTATTTATTTATTTCGTTTTTCCCCTTTTATTTTCTGCCTTTTCTCTTTTCTTTTTTTTTAATTAATTATTTAATTAATTAAATAATTATTTTTACATAATTTCTCACAACATTTTCCTATTGGTCAATTCTTGCATTTAGGCTTAAAAATACCTAAACTCATCCATTTTCCTTCAAATTTTCCAATTAATTAACCAATATATTTATGCTAATTTTTAGCCATTTATCACTAATTTTGGAGCTTTACATAATTATCTCCGAATTTTCTATACTTGTGCTTAAGTAATTTGCTAATAAATACTTAATCACTCAGTTATCACTGCTTAGTAATTTTCTTAATTAGAATACCACATTACCTCTTAACCTTTGCTTTAACATGAGATTTTTCATGCATTCTGTATTATTCGCATTTTTCCATAATCGCAAGGGTATTATGGTCATTTCCTTACTTTTTGAGTATTCTTCTACAATTTCTCTAAGTTTGTAACTTAATAAATTACCTAATTAGAGATAACATACTCTCATTTATTCAAATAATTATTTCACCGACTTTTAGGATTTTTCACAATTTTCCTAAATCAGTTATGTCCCTTAGGGGCATTTTGGTCATTTGGCACTTTGGCCCTTAAATTCTCTAATTTCCGAGAGATTTTTCCTTAGAAAATAAGATAATTATATCTTATTATTTGATACCCCATATTCACCTACTTTCTATAGGTATAATCTTACCAAATTAAGATACGTATTTTTTTGGGGTATTACAATCATACTCGGTGGTTAGAGTATTGATATGATTTTCTTTAATGCCGGAGGTTCCTTCATACGCGATTTCCAACGCCTTCCATATTTCTTTTGCAGTAGACAGGTTACATATCCGGAAGTACTCCTTTTGGCTAAGAGCACTCTGAAGCATCAAGACGGATTTTCTGTTAAGGGTGATTTTCCTTCCATCAGTCTCATTAAATTCTTCTTCTGTCTTAGGAACAACAGTTCCGCCTTCAGTTCTTGTAGGGATGTAGTCCCCATTCTCTATTACTTGCCAAAGACCATATTCGGTTGCCAGCACAAACACTTTGAATTTTGCTTTCCAAAATGAGTAGTGGTCGCCATTGAATCCAGGTGGTCGGTTGATTGAAGCACCATCAGGTAATATTCCTTCAATGATCTATCTCGGGATGTTAAGCCCCAACAGAGAAACCTTGTTCTGATACCAAATGACGGTTGAATATCACCTAGAGGGGGGTGAATAGGTGATCTTAACAAACTTTTCGCAAGATACACTTGAAAATAAATAACCAGAGTAAGGGAAGAGAAATGGACATGAAGAGATTTATACTGGTTCGGTCTAATACTTTGACCTACGTCCAATCCCCAAGTACACCTTGAGATTTTCACTAACTCTTCAAACACAAGTACAATTACCCACTATGTAACTTAGGATAATCCTTTCACACTTGGACTCACTCCCCCTTACAAGTTGTAATCGTACACCCTTACTTAAGATTCCACAACCTTAAGTTTGAGCAACTGAAATAATGAAGGTGTTTAACAGCTCCTTACGAGTGAATAAAATATGAACACTGAAGTACTAAAGGCATCCGAAGATACTAAAGATAATTGAAGTAGTTGATCACAGTAATACATAAATGTATATTTCGTATTCTTGGGTGCTCGTTGAATTGAATCAGATGGTCTTTTATAGTGTAACCCATTTCATGTTGTTGAACTAGCCATTGAGATTTGTTTCTTCTGTTTTCCATTTTTGCTCGATATTTAAAGTTTATGACCGTTACGCCATTTAGTGACTTTGCTTTGTTTGTGCAGATAATTCCTATGAGTGATAGCTTTGTCAAATGTTTTCTATATGGGAGAGCTCTTACTGTTTCACGAATGTTGCTCCGTTCGTTGACGCGTGAGGTTAATGCTCTGATTTGTTTCGCCGTCAATCAAGTGTTGATTACCTGAAACTCATTTAAACTGACTGATTAAATATGAATTAAACGAGTTTGAATATGAACAATAGTAATGGTAAGGTGACCCAATAATTATTAGAGATATTTAATTAATGATAGCGTATCGTTGCTCTGTTCGTATCGTTGATGCTCGAGCATGAGGCTTTTCGTTGCTCGGGCAAGCTCTCTCAAAAACAGGATTCATCGCTGATGCTGAAGCATGACATTATGCTTGCTCGAGCAGCTTATTTCTCCTGCTCAATCATGGTGCTCGAGCATGAATATAGCATGCTCAGGCAGACATCATTTAGAGGGTAAATAAAAGGTCTTGAGAGATGTTGCTTGAGCATTAGTTTACCTCTGCTCGAGCATGATACTGACTTGTATTATTTTGCTTCTGCATCGATACTGCTCGAGCAAGGAATTTCTCCTGCTCGAGCATGAATGCTCAATTCACTGCTTTGTTTGGGAGTTTGAAAGGAAAGGGAAGGAAAGGAATGCAAGGAGAATGGAGGGGAGGGGATGGAAGGGAAATGAAGGATATTTCCTTCCCTTGTTTGGGAGTTAAAAAATAGTAAGGGAGGAAGATGGAGGATTAATGAGTTATTTTTATCATTTTATCCTTTTCTTTAATAATTATTATAATTCTTATATTTTTCAAATAAATTTAAATTTAAATTTTCTAAAAAATTTATTTATGTAATTTTTATATTCAAAAAATTATTTATGTGGTGGTGGTGGCGGCGGCAGTGGTGGTGGTGGGTGGGGTGGTGGTGTGGCGGCGGTGGGGGGGCGGTGGCGGTGGCGGCGGTGGCGGTGGTGGGGTGGTAGTGGTGGCGGCGGTGGCGGCGGTGGCGGGGTGGTGGTGGTGGCGGTGGAGGCAGTGGTGGTAGTGGGGTTGTGGTGGTGGTGGTGAATAATGGTAATAAAGTAATTATTCTATTTCCCCTCTTAAAACCCCCCATATTGGGGGAACTTTATTTTTGTGAAGAAGGAGGGTTTTGGGGGATTTGTAAAAATCCCTGATTCCCTCCCCTCCTATTTTTAAAACTTGCAAACAAGGGAAGGGACTACCAAAACCCTCCCTTCCCTTTCCTTTCCCTCCAAAATGGAACTCCCAAACATAGCCTTAAGAAGGTTCTTTGACTCGTCGTTGCTCGGGCAAACACTAAGTGCTGCTCGAGCAAGATTCATTCAACTTAGTTCCTAGGTCCTGAATCCCGATGATGCCCGGGCATGATAAATGAGCTGCTCGAGCAAACCCTGAACTACATATTTTTCACTCAATTTAATAACTTATAAATTGTAATCACTAAAACACTGAGAACCAACACCATGAACTCCCCAGAATGTATATTCTTTCGAGAATGGCTTCAGAAGAAAATGTTCCATAGCAACTTCTCGTGTATGCCACTTCTTAAACTTGCATCGACAACACGGACACACGATCTTGCCATTAATGCTAGTGTGAGAGAAAGAGAAATCTAAGAAAGTGTTCAGTCTCGCCATATTTGTGGGAGAATTGCGTGGCAACTTGATCCATGACTTATCCATATGCAGTAAACAAAGCTAGGATTGAATATAGATGAAGAGAGAATGTTTAATTATCATAACAACAACTTCCTTACATGCAATACTGCAACAATTTGTAGCGGTTCAAAAGCCGCTACACTAACTGCTACAAATATTAATTTATATTTGTAGTCGTTAAAAACCGTTAAAATTTCAATTTCAAATTGAAAAAATCCCACCAGATATTTGTAACAGTTGTTGAATGCTACATAAACCGCTACTAAATTCAGGATGTTGCAAATTTGTAGTGGTTATCTACCATAATTGCTACAACTATTTGGCGGTCTTTTATCAGTTTGAAATTCAAATTTGTAACGGGTTTTTGTCCAAAATAACCACTACAACTTTCCAAATGTCATGATTTTGTAGCGGTTTATATATCAAAACCAATACAAAAAGTCAAAGATATGTTTTTTATTTTACTCCCTAAATTTATTATATTATTATATGTATAATAAATAGCAACATTGTTTTTAAAGATAACAAATAAAATAAAAAATAAAAAATATTTTAAAGAAATAAAATTGTTAAAAATCCAAATAACCAACAAAGATAACAACCATTTTAAGTACGCACGAGTGTCTACAAATATAAATAAAAACTAACTATCAAGAGCCTGCTGATCAGGTCCGGTCTTAGGGGGTTGTCTGAGGGGGGCTATCTTAGGGGCCTGACTGAGGGGGCCTATCTCAGGGGGGCAGGATCAGTAGGATGCACAGAGAGAGAGAGAGAGAGAAAGAAAGAGAGAGAGAGGATCAAAGCTGAACATAAGAGGAGGCGGGGGAGTTGGAAACCGCCTGTTAGGAAACATCTCTATCAAGGAACTAACAATAGCCTCCCAGCTCTGCCTTTGATTAACGTACCAATTGTCATCCTTGTCCTGCATCCGCCTTGTAATCTCTTGAGTCCTGGCGTCAACCTGCTCGGCAACCTTCTCCACAATTATCGCCTGAACCCCCTCCGCTGTCGGCCTTCTCGAACTGGAGGTTTCGGCCTCAGAGGCAAAGCTCTTTACATAGACCATGCTAGGCCTGGCTCCTAGCCCCATACCCCTAATGCGACCAGGATGCTCGACTAGGCCCACGGAAGCTTTCAATGTGGCCTTAGGATCCACAAACCCCTGTGACTCCGGGGCTATAACGCTCGCAGCTCTACCTGGTTCTGCTTAATCCGCCCCTGGTGAACACATTTCATAAAACATTAATCAAACAATTTATTTCATTTTAAATATATTAAATTAACTATATAGTTAATTTGTTTGAAACTTACTTTCATCTCCTCTGATTCCTCAGAGGTCGCTGTCCCATCACGGTGTCTATGGGTGTATATGAACAATTGCTTATAGTATGTTTTACGGTTCTCCTCCCGAGCCAAAGAATTAAAAGAATATAAACTTTGTTATTTCAAAAATAAAACAATCAATAAATTAAACCTAAAATTAATTTAACTTTAAATATACCTGCTCACTGTAGGTCACAACAAACGTCTTGGATCTTTCCATGTGATAGATCCTCTGTGGTTGCCGGCTTATAGTTTAAATGCTGCTTAAATTAATTGTTATTTTGATATCTTGTAAACTATGTTTAAACTTTAAATTAATTTAAAATATATTTAAACTATAAATTATTTTAAGGGAAAATGACAAATAAATACCATATGAATTTACAAAACCCCCAGAAGTCTTCTGAATTTGTAAAAAGACTTAGAGGTACCAAGGACCTATGAGGGATATGCAAATTCGGGTGAAATTATCATTTTGTCCTTAGTTTCAAATAGATTTAAAAATAAAATGAAAATACCCTCGCCGGAGGGCCGCCGACACAAGCGAGGGGGTTGGGTTAAAAATAAAAAAAATAAAAAAAAATAAATATATATATATATATATATATATATATATATATATATATATATATATATATATATATTCATTAAATGTGTGGGGTGGGTTCAACCCCTACCCCCACACATGAATGGGGCCAAGTGGACACATGGTTCCTTTAATATATATATACATTAACAAATATATATATTCTTCTTAACACTTTTTCAACGGTATTTAGAAAAATTGCAACACTATTTACAAATTTAATAATGCCATTTACAACTTTTTTTGAAGTTTACAATTTTTTAAGTCTTCAATGCCCCTGATTGAAACTAAAAAATATTCACTATCACAAATGTTATAACGCGATTTACAAATTGATATATATATATATATATATTCATTAAATGTGTGGGGGGTGGGGTTCGAACCCCCTACCCCCCACACATGCATGGGGCCAAGTGGACACTTGGTTCCTTTAATATATATATACATTGACAAATATATATATTCTTCTTAACACTTTTTCAACGGTATTTAGAAAAATTGCAACACTATTTACAAATTTAATAATGCCATTTACAACTTTTTTTGAAGTTTACAATTTTTTTAAGTCTTCAATGCCCCTGATTGAAACTAAAAAAAATTCACTATCACAAATGTTATAACGCGATTTACAAATTGAATAACGTCATTTACAAATTGTATAACGCCAATTACAACCTTTCTTTTCAACTTCACATTTTTTAAGTGTTTAATTCCCCTGATTGAAACTAAACAGAAAAAAAAAGCACTATCACAAATGTTATAACGCGATTTACAAATTGAATAATTAACGCCATTTACAAATTGCATAACGCCAATTACAACTTTTTTTTTTCAAGTTTACATTTTTTAAGACTTCAATGCCCCAGATTGAAACTAAAAAAAAAAAAAAAAAGAGAAAACACTATCACAAATGTTATAACGCGATTTACAAATTGTATAACGCCAATTACAACTTTTTTTTTCAAGTTTGCATTTTTTAAGTGTTCAATGCCCCTGATTGAAACCAAAAAAAAAAAAACACTATCACAAATGTTATAAAGCGATTTACAAATTGAATAACACAATTTACAAATTGCATAACGCCATTTTCAACTTTTTTTTTTCAACTTTACATTTTTTAAGTCTTCAATGCCCCTGATTGAAACTTAGAAAAAAAACACTATCACAAATGTTATAACGCGATTTACAAATTGAACAACACCATTTACAAATTGCATAACACCATTTACAACTTTTTTTTTTCAAGTTTACATTTTTTAAGTCTTCAATGCCCCTGATTGAAACTAAAAAAAAAATATGCAGTATCACAAATGTTGTAACGCTATTTAGAAATTGAATAACACCATTTATAAATTGCATAACGCCAATTTCAACTTTCTTTTTTCAAGTTTTCATTTTTTAAGTCTTTAATGCCCCTGATTGAAACTAAAAAGAAATGCACTGTCACAAATGTTATAACGCGATTTACAAATTGAATAACGCCATTTACAACTTTTTTTCAATTTTACATTTGTAAATGGCGTTATTCAATTTGTAATGGCGTTTTTCAATTTTTAAATCGCGTTATAACATTTGTGATAGTGCTTTTTTTTTAGTTTCAGTTAGGGGCATTGAAGACTTAAAAAAATGTAAACTTGAAAAAAAGTTGTAATTGGTGTTATGCAATTTGTTAATGGCGTTATTCAATTTGTAAATCGCGTTATAACATTTGTGATAGTGCATTTTTTTTTAGTTTCAATCTGGGGCATTGAAGACTTAAAAAATGTAAACTTCAAAAAAAAAAATTGTAATTGGCGCTATGCAATTTGTAAATGGCATTATTCAATTTGTAAATCGCGTTATAACATTTGTGATAGTGTATTTTTTTTAGTTTCAATCAGGGGCGTTGAAGACTTAAAAAATGTAAACTTGAAAAAAAGTTGTAAATGACATTATTCAATTTGTAAATAGCATTGCAAGTTTTGTTAATACCGTTGAAATTTTGTTAAGAAGAATATATATATTTGTTAATGTATATATATATTAAAGGAACCAAGTGGCCCAACTGGTAGGCCACTTGACCCCATGCTTGTGTGGGAGGTGGGGGGTTCGAACCCCACCCCCCACGTACACATTCATGGAATAAGTTTTTTTTTAACAAAACCCCACCCTCCCCCCTCCCCTAAAAAAAAACCCCACCCCCTCATCGGCGGCTGATGGCCCTCTGGAGAGGGTATTATTATTATTATTTTTTAATTTAATTAAAACTAAGGGTAAAAAGGTAATTTCACCCGAATTTGCATATCCCTGATAGGTCGTTGGTACATCTTAGTCTTTTTACAAATTCGGAAGACTTCTGGGGGTTTTGCAAATTCATATGGTATTTATTTGTCATTTTCCCTTATTTTAAAGTATAAATTAATTTAAACAAAAATTAATTAATTAAAACAACATTTAAACAATAAATTAACTTTAAAAATATTTAAAATATTTTTAAAATAAATTTATAATTTAAAATATTTTAAAAATATAGTTAAAAAAATTAAACTATAAATTAATTAAAACAACATTTAAATTATAAATTAACTTGAAATATATTTAAATTATAAATTAATTAAACTATTTTTAAATTAAATTTATAATTTAAACTATATTGAAATAAAATTAATTAATTAAAAAATTTAAACTATAAATTAATTTAAACTATTGATTAATTAAAACAACAAAGTTGTCCCGCTACACTCCTCCTGAGCTGGACAAAACCTGCCCAGTCATTTGGGTCGACGTCTTCTAGGATGCTCTTGATCAGCTGCTACAGAGGAATTGTCCCATCTTCATTCATCTTCGTGTAGAGGCGACCCATCTGGTTCTTCTAGCCGTCCCCTATCTTCAGCAGTGTGTACCTCTTCGCATGTCTTACACTTTAAACTTATGTTGTATTATAATTTAATTACTAATTAATTATTTAATAAATAAACCATAAATTATAACTATTTACATGTAAAATCTAATTAAACAACATAACTTACCTGCACGACATCCTCAAACGCTTTATCTTTGTTCACCTTCGGAATATGCTTCCAACTCTAGAAGTTGAAGGGGAACCACGCCCAATTCCCGCCAAACTGCTTCAGGAATCGATTGAATAGGTGACCACCATTGCCAACTGACGTCCGTGTCCTCGTTCTGGGGGACTACGACGTGAGGCCCCTCCTGCAAATTGACCTCGGGATCATCCAACATCCTCCTGCTGATGTTCCCCTAAGTATTTGCACAATTATAAAAACATGGTTGTATTATGTTTAAATATAATTTAATTAAACGTAAGGAATTTAAATTTTGTCACAAAATAATTACTTTTACCTTTGACATCCACCTCAAATCCGGTGGAATGTGAAGATGACGGTCGAGGGTTTCCTTGGTCCTGCTCGTTCTCCCGGGCAATAAACCGCTCCGCCTTGCCGATGAGAAATTCAATCTCTATCTCAGCATTTTTATCGAGGTCACTGACGGACAGACTTATGCCTTGTGGTCCCCCCACGGTCTCTAGGGTCTCTGGTGGTGGGATTGGCTCATCCGCGAAGAGTTGATCTAACTCTATCCCCACCTGAGGTGGCAGATGGATATTTTGACCCTCACACCCCATACTATGACCCCCTCTACTACTACTTCCCCTGACAGACACTTTACCCCACATAATTTCTTTCCCTTTCACTCCATCTCCCCTAGAAACCATAACTACTAAATATTATAGCTAAATGTAAGAGGTAAAAGTTAAAAAGGCGGTGATAAATCAAACCTTCGTGGTTTGAAATGAGGGGAGGCGCTGTTTAAAAAATGTTTCATTTTGTAGCGGTTCTATTAAAAACCGCTACAAATGTCAGTCAATTTGTAACAGTTAAATGAAAACCGCTGCATAAACTACTACTAATAGCAAAACTTACCTCGTTCATTGTGACATTTTGTAGCGGTTATATAACCACTACAAAATGCTTGACCTTTGAGATTTTGCAGCAGTTATTTAGATAAAAGCGCTACAATATGACTGCCATCTTCTATTTTGTAGCGGTTGACAGTGATCCGCTACAAAAATTATTTATTTAGTAAAAAAAATTCCAGCATGCCGCATGAAGATTTGGATTCGGTATAGATGCCCATCTCCTATTGCATGCTGGACTATCTTGGGAAAAATATTTTAGGCTGGGGGTATTGTAAAACTTCCACCTAGACTTATGGAGTTTTTTTTTAAAAAAAGAATATTCGAACAAAAAATGGATTCTATTTCTACCATTATTATGATATCCATATTCGAATCCAATTTGATTGGATACCATAAAAATAAATGAGTTGGGAATTTGATATGTTCGATGAGATAAAGACCTAATAATCAAAAACAATATAGAATCTCTTTTTTTAGCACTTAACCTTTTCAATGATTCGATTATTCAAAAAAGAATTCAAATTTGCAAAGAAGAGAGAAAATTATACCTATTTTTTTAGTAGAATCTGTAGAATATATAGGATTGAGCAGCGTAATAAGACTGTAATCTAGGTAGCTACAAATCACACATGAAGAACATGAGTCTTCATGTCAAAGTTCTACGTAAATCTTCATTGTCACTAAATAACTATCTCAGATGCGATGCTTCAACTTCCAAGCCGAGATAGTTCATTCAGCGACAATGCAGATTTACATAGATTAAAATATTTATACTGGAAGTTTTCCCTAGCTTTATATTTACTTTCTCATTGAGAACGAATATCTCACGAGTCACACATGCTTGTATTTATAACGTCAATATTTGTAGCGGTTTAACTAATAACCGCTACAAAATGATAAGATTTGTTGCGGTTGACGTGTTTCTTTTCTCTAACTACAACAAATATTGTGTTGTTTCGCATTTAGTAGCAGTTATTGTCATATAACTGTGATAAAATTAACCGCGACAACATTGGCTCCATTACGCGGCAAGCTCGCGCCAAATTTGTAGCGGTTAGATTCGTATAACCACTACAAACTCCCTGCAACAAACCTTCGTGCCATTTGACATCAAGCTGGTGCCATTTTTGTAGTGATTTTTTTTATAGTAACTACTACAAAGTTGGCGCAAACAAGCGCGGCTTTGGCGCCATTGCTCTCACTACAAATTTGTTGTGGTTCATGCTTAAACCGCTACAAAAACCACTATTTTTAGCGGTTATTTTTACCGCTACAAAAGGAGTTTTTTTTGTACTGATGACTACTTGCACCATGTACCCTTCACACAGAATAGGAGGACTAAGTTAGACATAAAAAATATAAACAACTGCAAATGAATAAATGTAACTGCAAAAACTATGTTCATTTTGAATGATCACCTTGCCATCCGATAAAACAACATTGTAAGTGATAGGTGAAAGAGATTTTCTGTGTCCCTCAAAATAACCAGATTCAGTAAAAGATTTGCAGTAATAGGGAACCTGGATCGTTTTCCCAAAGAACTTGCTGCGGGTTTGATGTAGGCAGTAACAACGAAACAGAAAAGTAAAATGGGGGGTTTGGTTCAACAGATTAAAAAATGAAATAATAAAAAAAGAATCAAATAAACACAGATTAAATAGATAAACAGAAGATTAACCCAGGATTTTGAATTCCACCACTTTCCTTCCTCGAACGAAAACAGATTTGAAACGAACTCGTGATTGATTCTGGACGAACCGAAATCTCTGCGTTCGTCCAGAAAATCCCTCAACTAGACGAGTGCCTAGCGTTTATCCGAACAACGGCGTATCACTCTGCAATCGCACAACAATACTTTAACCTAGTTCGAACTTAGTCCTTGGGATATCTCAATCTAGGTGTTAAATCTAACACCCAATCCGAAAGTAAATCGAATCCAAATTTACAAAACAGAAATGAATTTGTTACCATTAAGAACGAGTCCTCTGGATAGTGGAATCCTTAATCTTTGGGCTAACTACCGAAGTTTAGCCCATCATGGCTGTGCAGAACGAAAATGGAGCAGAAATGAAGAAGTTCATCATGAACACGAAGAACAGTTGAGAGAAAAGAAAACTTTTGTGTTTAATCCAAAACTGAGTAAAAACTTGAATGACCATGTGTTTGTGGCTGCCATCTAACTTAAAGTTAACCTAAAATGGAAATGGGCTCCAATGGTTCAACCCAAAACAGAAATAAAACAAAAGTGGGTTTTAAATTACAAAATTCGAGCCCAAATAAAATCCAGAATTGTACATCTGACTTCGGCTCCAAAATTGACCGCCCACTTGTCCGAATTTTCTCTTTATGTCTTCATAACAATTGTAGCTCTCTGAATCATCTGAAATATGAGACAAAAATGAGGCAAATCCGATGTCTGGTTCAAGAGTTATGGTAAAAATAGTGAAGCAATGTAAAACTGGAATTTTATTATTAGAAATGGCTAAAATGTAATCAAACGCCCAAAGCCCAAAGCCATTATTTATTAACTAAAGTGTCCTAAATTATTAATCAAGAGATAATAAGAAGTGTATAAAATATTCAATTATCAATAGGGTGATAGCTCCCTGATTTAGGGATATCCTAGAAACCAGCAATCACCTTGGCGTAAATGACTCGTAGATTGTGGCTATCATTAACTTCTGTGAATGTGGTCTTATCCTAGGGAGCCATGGTTTGGAAATTTCAAGAGTGATTTTCATAAGATGATGCTTAAGCGAGATATGAGGGAACACAATACTGTCATAATAAATAGCAAATGAAGCCTTAAATTAGGGTTTCCCTCATCCTTCAAGAATAAAATGTGGGCTCCAACTCCACACGTCAAAAGTGTGCTTTTTTTCACAATATTTGAATGAATATGGATGGGGAACATGTTTAAGACGTGCGAAATTTCCATGAGCAATTAGTAGTAGAATATGTGTAACACACCTACTGGCCTCACCCTTTCAGGAGGCCGGTAGTGTGATCCTTTACTTTAGTTCAAATTTTAAATTATTTTCCTAGGTTATTTTACGTCATTCATCAGAGTATTAGCAGCAAAGCATACACCAATTTGGACAACTAAATACTGGTAAGAACAAATGCAGGAAGATACATTTCCCTGGAGCGATTAAATATATACAGTCATCCCACGTTACAGCTCCCAAAACAATTATATGAAAATATAGTCATCCGAGAAACCAAAATAAATATCCAAAAGAAATCACCAACACCTCCACCACTCTAGTCCAACTCCGGAGCCTTACCTCTGTCTCCCTACTCAGATCTAGATGAACTACCAGAGGGCTTAAAAGGGGCTGGGATTCATAATTGAATCCCAAAATAACCATTAATCTCATATAGAATGTATAAGCAATGGATGTAAGAAAACCAAGAATAAGAACACAAACCACATAGCATTTAGTCTCATGCACACAGCAAGACACATAACCAATCTGGAACTAGCAGTCCTAATAGCACACATCACAGACTGCCGGGCATGGCACAAAGCAAGGCCCATTTATGCACATAGCATATTCCGGTTCCAGAGTGCTTGGAAATAAATGATAACCAAATGTATGCAATATACATGGTAAAACATACATACTCAAGTCACACAGAGTATATGAGGATCAAGGTTACTATCTGATAGTCAACCATGAATATAAATGAATTTTCCCGGTTCACAATATCACAAATGGTCCTAAAATGACAAAATATAAATTTAATTAATTCCTCATCAGTAAATATTTCCTTTGCTGATTTAAAATAAGCCAATTCCAAGTGTTCATATTCATTAAGTTGCTTTTTTTATTACGGAATTCAATATTGGCTTAAATCCCTCTTATTTTCGCCCTTATACAAAAATTTCCAGAAATAAATACCAAACTTTGGAAATTCATAACTAATTCAAGAAAAATTCAATTGGGGGTGGTTCAAAAAGCCATGTGACCCTTAATTTGTCTACTTTTGACTAAAAATACTGTTCATGACCAGCCACACGCATATTTTTCCCAGATTCTAAAAATATCCTCTCTGGTCGCAAACAAAGTCTAGATTCAGGTTAAGGTACAATTCAATCCCGGAGCTTCCAAAATTCCTACCGAAACTCTATCCTACAAAATTTCTCGTTTTGAACACAATGTAACCATCAAAATGACCAAATTTGTAACATCCCGTTTTCACAAGCAGTATAATTTTTTTGTCTTTAAAACATCATTTGTAAACATCAGAGTAGAGCACCAGAGCGATTGAGTAACTGATATATATATTAAAATACCCATGGTAGCATGTCTTGCTGTTTAAACAGCGGTACAAGAGTGTTTCAAAAGTAATTCGAAAGAAGTCTTCGCCGCGACTCCTAGGCGTGCCGCTTGTCCTTCTCTCGATCCTCGGTCCACCCGACCCGAAGCTATATTAAGGGCCGAGGTCCATGCATCGAACCCTGTAACGGTTAACCTCATGTTTATATACACCATATATGTACGATGCATTCATAGAATTTTGGCAACATTTACTACAGTCAGACATAGGGTATACATATCAGATATGTATGGCAAAAACAATACAGTCGGATGACAGACAGTAGTACAGTCGGAGTACAGACAATAGTACAGTCGGAGTACGGACTGTTGGTTTTATATTAGTTTTGATGATGTCTTATATAGATGTCATTCTTAAGAGCAAAAAGGTTGCATACTACATTTATCTTATACTTGGACTGATTCTTATATTTAAATGTAGATATGAAGTTAAATTATGTAGAATCATCAGAGAAGAGAAGAAGGAAAGAGTTAGAATGATGATGGGAGCTCAAGAAGAAAGGAATTGAATCAGAAGTGAAGTTCAAATGATGAAGAATAATCAAGATGGGAGTTGGAAGATGAAAGAACTTGCTCAATGGAATAAGAAAATCATCATACAAGTTCTTAGATTGACTCTAGAAGCCTCCACGATGATATGAAAGTTGGAATGGCACAAATCGGAGTTAAAATAAGCAAAATCACATTTTGGGATGTTTTCACTCGAGCTAGAGAAGTTTGCCTCGAGTTTGGCTCAAAACTCGAGCCAGCCACAACAGACTCGAGCCAATCAGCACTCTCTTCGCTTTCAGCCGGCAACCTCTCGGTAAATCAACGATATCTCTCAAACCGAAGTCGGATTGAGGTGAAACCAATTTTTTTGGAAACTAGACTTCCAAATGGTCCTATTCGCACAAGATTCAAGTCCAAACGAGTTTAGATGAGAGAGATATGAATTTTTGAAGATGAGAGTGACATCACCGTGTCACACTGCTGACCAAGCTTCAATTTTTTGAGTATATCTCACAAACTACAAATCCAATGAAGCTAAAATTGGTGCCATATGAAAGTATACTCAAAGGGCTTTCCATCAACACTTGAATCAGCCAAAAAGGAGTTCGGACCAGGGATTTATGATCTTCGCAAGTGGACATACGAAATTCTGGAAGCAACAGAGTTCAAATCAAAGACAATGGAATTGAGAATGAGTGAGATGCCTCGAGCCAGTGCAACCTCGAGCCAATATTGAGAGTTTGAAAAATGGAAAAGAATTTTTTAACTCGAGCCTCCTCAAATGCAACCTCGAGTCATGACCAAGACTCGAGCCAGCCAAACAGGAAGATAGAAGAATAGAGAGCATAATTTGACTCGAGCCTTCAGCATACCTCGAGTCAAAATGGAGACAGAAAGTTAGAGATATTGGAAGCAGTTTTTGACTCGAGCCTCGAGACCACCTCGACTCAACTACACAGCAAAGCAATGGACAGGATCATTTCAAAATCTCCATGGTCACACATATCTGATAATTGATTCTGAAATGATACAAAACAGACAAATCATGAGGATCTCTTTTGAAGAACAGACAGCCCCAAATCAAATCTTGAGTCATTAATATCATTCTCATGATGGGCAAGAATCCTGGACGATCAAGACCTCCAACGGCAATATCACCAAAAGAGACACACATAAAAAATCAGATCAGAATATGGGCATTAATGGAATTCAATGTGCACATCTGCAATGATCATCTTCAAAGCACTATAAATAGATGGAGTACCATCTGCTCACAACACACAGCAGAGAAAACGCACAAAGAGAATCAGAAAGATACTTGCAAGAGTCTAGTTCCGCTATACTTTTGTCAGATACTTTCAAATACTACTCTGCAATACTTCCGGTTGATATCCTGTAATACCATGTACTTCAGTGCTTAGAGTTATCTGCTCTTATAGAGAGTTATCCTTCAGCTATCATTTCCTTGTGAGAATGTGGGACTTTGGGATTGGGTTATTTGATTACAACCTGTAAGGGGGAGTGTAATTCGAGAGAGAGAATTGCTCCGAGTGTTACAGAGTGTGTAATCATTTGATCGCAAGTTAGTGAAATCACGGAGTGTTTCTAGGGACTGGACGTAGGTCAAGGATTAGGACCGAACCAGTATAAATTCTCCGTGTCTATCTCCTCTACTCTATCTCTACCTTGCCTTGATATATATCTGTTGTGTGGGTGACCGAGTAACTAGCAAAAAGAATATTTGTAATAACCTATTCACCCCCCTCTAGGTGATATTCCACCTTCATTTGGTATCAGAGCCTAGTTTCTCAGTTGGGCTTAACATCCCGAGATAAAGATCATGGAAGGAATATTACCTGAAGGTGCATCAATCAACAGACCACCTGGCTTCAACGGAGAACATTATTCGTTTTGGAAAGCAAAATTCAGAGTGTTCGTGTTAGCTACAGAGTATGGTCTTTGGCAAGTAATAGAGCATGGAGATTATGTTCCTACAAAAATTGTAGGAGGAAATAATGTTTTAAAGGCTAAAGATGAATTCAACAAGATGACAGAAGGAAAGTGACTCTTAACAGTAAAGCCATCCTGATGCTTCATGGTGCTCTCAGCCAAAAGGAGTATTCCCGCATCTGCAATCTATCTACTGCCAAGGAGATGTGGAAAGCCTTAGAAATTGCATACGAAGGAACCTCCGGCATAGAAGAAGAAGAATCTTCAAATATCTATTTAGTTGCAGAAGAAGAGCAATCAGAAAACGAAGAAGAGGTATTTGATTCTGAACCTTCTTATGATGAATTGTTTTCTGAGTATAATGAACTTCACTCTGAATTTAAAAAGATTGTAAAAGAACTCATTGCTTCCAGAAAGAAAATCAAATTGCTGGAACAACAAGTTAAAGATTTACCTCCAGTTTCAGTTTATGAAAATTCAGTTTGCGAAAATTGCCTTGATCTTGAAAAGAAAAACTCCTACCTTACTAAAACACTTGAGAAGTTCACTAAAGGTAGTGAAATGCTCAATGTCATTTTGAATGCTCAAAGATTTACAAATGACCGATCAGGCATAGGATACAATCCTACTTTTGACAAAAAGAAAGGTAAAAAGAAAAATGGAGGGAAATATTATTTGAATTATTTTCAGAAATCAGTTCATAGCTCAAATCCATTTGCTCACTATAATTACTGTAACCGAAAGGGACACAGTACCTCATCTTGTTTTCATAGGAAAGATAGAAGAGATTAGCCTGTTTGGTAATTATCAATGGGTACCAAAGGGAACTTATGTTTTTCCTAAGACTCAAACTAACAGTGAAGGACCCAAGTATAAGTGGGTACCAAAATGTCCATCTATTGCCTTGTGTGTGCAGACTGATTTCAAAAATAATAGACACAAAGGTGCAGAGAAGATGAGCAATCAAAGAGCTTCTTATGAATCGAAAAAGAGACCCTCTCAAGTGCCAAACAAAAGACTCATGAAGTCTATATCCTTTGAGAGAACATTGCAGAAACCCATCAAAAGACATAAGAGGCAATGGGTAAGCAAAATCGATCCCCCAAGTATCTAAGGTAAAAGGATGAGAAAAAGCTTCTCAAGAATGCAACATAGAGAAATAATTCAAGTCTTGAGGAAGCTAAAAAGGCTATGCTTGATGTTAATGGTGAAAGGAGACGTCTACATCAATCTACCTTAATCAAGCAAGCTTTTACAAGGACAAAGGGAATTACGGTGATATCTAACTCTTACCCTATACTATGCTTATATGAGATTAATATTTGGGTAAAGAATACTTGTCCATCATTGCATTCCATTAGCAATCAATCATTTATGTCCTTCAAAACGTTTTCAGATTACTAAATAAACCAAAAGTCAATTTGTGCATTATCTTCTAATTTTATGCTTTTGAAATGCACAATTCTGAAATTGGTTTGATTCACTTTGCTTTTATAAAGATGCATTCAAATATTTTGAAAAATATTCATACTTTGAAAGCATTTCAGATAGATTTGGAAAATAATTTGATTGCATTCAAATGTTGTGTAAAAATCGGAAGTCAATATTGGATATGCTTCGTTTGATAGAATTTTCCCTATAGCTCTTGATTAGTTCCCTATTTATGCCTTGATGATAATTAAAGTTGAATACTACGTTTGATCAAGTTTTGAAAGAAAAATAATTTTATGTAAGTCAGAATCACATCTTATCTTATCAGAAGAAATCATTTTGCTGTTACATTAACTCGAGCCTGGTATATATCTACCTCGAGTCTGCTGACTCGAGCCAAGGATCTGTGTGCCTCGAGCCACATAGTACTTTCAAAAGTTTGTTTTCAAAGGCTTGACTCGAGCCAGCGATGAACTTACCTCGAGTCTCCTAACTCGAGCCAGTGATAAAATTGCCTCGAGTTAATAATCTCTCTGATTTGAAAATATTCAATTTCAATATGATATATTCTTCTGTGATTGTTCATATTAACTATCACTCATTTACTCGCTTTTGACCAGTTTTTGCATATGAGATTTCAGATAATCAAGATTGCTTCTATTTGAAAAATATCCAACTTCGATCTGAATTTTGCTCTTCATATTTAACTATGCATTTTTGTTCATCAATGTATAGCTATTTGAAGTCAGACTCTCATTATAACTTTACATTTAATCAATCTCGTGGGCCCTGTTGCTTTAATTAATGCTTCAATTGTCTTGAAAAACAATTGCTGCAACATATATAAATTGTACCACCTATTTCAAAGCATTGGTTCCTTATCCTTTTGTGACAACGAAAATAAATGGGTCCTGACATCATTTATTCTAAAGCTTCGTGTGCATCATTCATTTACAGGTCAAAGCATCATTTCAAAAAGTGGTTCATTCAATGCTTTCCTTTCCTGTGTTAAATCAAGAAGGATTCAATTTTGCTCTCCATGATAACCATACATTTTTTTTTCAGCGACATCTTTCTTGCATGAAAGGTACTTACAAATTGTCATTGACAAATAACATTCTTGACATCATTTAATTATTACCCTCTTGATTCATTGGTTTGAACTTATCTGATTGGGTAAAATTATGTGAAAAGGAGCAATTCGTATTTTGAATAGTTGATCATTCCTTGTATAATTTTCTGCTACTTTCTTTATATTTGCTTTTGAAACTCTACTGCTAATCTGTATCTTTCTTTATCTCTAAGATTGGAGTATGGTTAATATTTTGAAGTATGGTTAATGTTTCAGTATTGCAGTATGGTTGGTTAATGTTTCATTCTGTTTTTGCTTTGCCAATTCTGATTATGATTACAGTTCCTAAGCTTAACTCAAATATATCTATAGAATTGTGTCTAATCTTATGTGGACTCAAGAAACATTGGGTACCAAAGAGTATATATTTGTTTTGCATTGGAAAATAATGATAAATAGAGGAAGATAAGCTTGTGAGGTCCTCTCCTGTGAACAACAAGTAGTGATTACAGAGTCATAACATCACATGTGTAACCAATCACCTATATGTAAAAGGAACTTCAACTACACTAAGCTTACAACAAACATATTGAAGTTCGTTATTCTTGTGAATGAAAAGATTATGCAACTCTGTGAATCTCATCCTTATGCATCAAATCTGGGAGATCCTCAACACATAATCAGAAAGTGGCTAGCCAGTGATGCATGTATGGATTACAGATGATTATGACTTAAGTAATTACGATATTACTTAAGTGAGGTATTGTAATAAGCACATATCGCAATCATGTTAGGCTAAGCTGATTTCATTCGTTTCATTTTACTTCATGAAGTTTAGCCCAAGTAAACTTATTTTAAAATGATCCTTATGTTTCTTTAAACTCTTTTATCATCATAATCTGCATACCAGTTTTAAATCCATCCAAATGAACTTGAAAGATCTTAATTCTGAGATTCCTTGTTGTATTCTTCGAAGTAGGGATAATTTCAAACCTCATAACATTTGGTGTCATATTATTTGGTATCTTTAAAGGAGTTTTGTATGTTTAAGTCATGCATTCATTAAGGGGGAGCTTCAAATTCTCATGTGTTTTATATCTTAAAAGCTCATCTCCTATATTTGAAGAAAACCTTTTTTTTAGCCTTCTTTTCTGCATTCACTATGCTATATTAGTTTTGATGATGAGTCAATATCATATTTTCCTTTCATTATCTTAATTTAAAAATATAATATAGAAAGGAATATTTTGATATCTGATTGCACTAATAATTCTCTGTTGCAAGAAAGCTTACAATTGTGACAGGAGAATTCGGTCTATGCAAAAACTTTCCTAAATGCAGTACAAGGAGAAACCATTAAATTGAGGAAAGATGTCTAGGCGATCAATCATTGAAGCATATGAGATATGCTCTACATGAGTGATCTATGAAGAAAAGGATGGAAGCTGAAGTACTGATCATATTCATTGAGATGAGATATAATTCAAGAAGCCAGTACTTTAGTCTCATTTCACATCTCAAATTCAGAGCACATCACGGATCTCAAAGCAAGCAAATGGACTTCATTGATCATTCATCAATTTGCAAAACCTACATGAGCATTTCTAATCTTTATCCTTTTATATTCAGTAAATTATGCACATGTTTAGTATTTATATGCTTTAATTGTGAAAGACGTTTTGAAAACCTCTCCAAATTCTCTCAATTTTTTTTTTTTCATAAAAACATTCCAAATTACATCAATAATGAAAACAATTTCAATTGGGGGAGAGAAAATCAGTTCTGTGATTATGTCTAATTTGGTTTCACATTTGCCTCTACAACCATCTCTTCTTTACTTCAACTTTTTGCTAATGACAACTAAGGGGGAGAGAATGACAAGAAAAATATGTTGGGTTTAATACATTTTCATATTTATACATATTTTTCTTAAAGTATTTGCCATCATCAAAAAGGGGGAGAATGTTGGTTTTATATTAGTTTTGATGATGTCTTATATAGATGTCATTCTTAAGAGCAAAAAGGTTGCATACTACATTTATCTTATACTTGGACTGATTCTTATATTTAAATGTAGATATGAAGTTAAATTATGTAGAATCATCAGGAGAAGAGAAGAAGGAAAGAGTTAGAATGATGATGGGAGCTCAAGAAGAAAGGAATTGAATCAGAAGTGAAGTTCAAATGATGAAGAATAATCAAGATGGGAGTTGGAAGATGAAAGAACTTGCTCAATGGAATAAGAAAATCATCATACAAGTTCTTAGATTGACTCTAGAAGCCTCCACGATGATATGAAAGTTGGAATGGCACAAATCGGAGTTAAAATAAGCAAAATCACATTTTGGGATGTTTTCACTCGAGCTAGAGAAGTTTGCCTCGAGTTTGGCTCAAAACTCGAGCCAGCCACAACAGACTCGAGCCAATCAGCACTCTCTTTCGCTTTCAGCTGGCAACCTCTGGTAAATCAACGATATCTCTCAAACCAGAAGTCGGATTGAGGTGAAACCAATTTTTTTGGAAACTAGACTTCCAAATGGTCCTATTCGCATAAGATTCAAGTCCAAACGAGTTTAGATGAGAGAGATATGAATTTTTGAAGATGAGAGTGACATCACCGTGTCACACTGCTGACCAAGCTTCAATTTTTTGAGTATATCTCACAAACTACAAATCCAATGAAGCTAAAATTGGTGCCATATGAAAGTATACTCAAAGGGCTTTCCATCAACACTTGAACCAGCCAAAAAGGAGTTCGGACCAGGGATTTATGATATTCGCAAGTGGACATACGAAATTCTGGAAGCAACAGAGTTCAAATCAAAGACAATGGAATTGGGAATGAGTGAGATGCCTCGAGCCAGTGCAACCTCGAGCCAATATTGAGTGTTTGAAGAATGGAAAAGACTTTTTTAACTCGAGCCTCCTCAAATGCAACCTCGAGTCATGACCAAGACTCGAGCCAGCCAAACAGGAAGATAGAAGAATAGAGAGCAGAATTTGACTCGAGCCTTCAGCATACCTTGAGTCATAATGGAGACAGAAAGTTAGAGATATTGGAAGCAGTTTTTGACTCGAGCGTCGAGACCACCTCGAGTCAACCACACAGCAAAGCAACAGACAGGATCATTTCAAAATCTCCATGGTCACACATATCTGATAATTGATTCTGAAATGATACAAAACAGACAAATCATGAGGATCTCTTTTGAACGAACAGACAGCTGGAAAGATTTTTGTCGTGTCTTCCAAAATAAACCAAGTTTGAAAATGATTTGCAGTAATAGGAACCTGGGTCGTTTCCCCAACGAATTTGCAGCAAGTTCGATTAACAACAATAATAGCCAAACAGAACAGTAACAATGGGGGTTTTTGTTTTTTATCCGAACAGCGGCGTGTCACTGTATGATCGCACAGAAAACACTTAAACCCAGTTCGAATTTAATCATTGGGATTTCTCAATCTAGGCATTAAATTTAACACCCAATCCGAATGCAAATTTAATTCGAAATTACAAAACAAAACCGAATTTGTTACCGTTAAGAACGAGTCCTCTGGATAGTGGAATCCTTAATCCGTGGGCTAATCACCGAAGCTTAGCCCAGCATGGCTATGCAGAACGAAAATGGAACAGAAATGAAGAAGTTCATGACGAACACGAAGAACGAAGAACGGATGAAGAACAATTGAGAGAATTTGAAACTTGTGTTTTTGAGCCACTAATATGGTAAAAACATGAATGAATAATGTTTTTGGCAGCTGCCTTACTTAAAATAACCTAAAAACGAAATGGGCTCTAATGGTTTTAGCCCAAAACAGAAATAAAATAAAACTGGACTTTAATTACAAAATTCGGGTCCAAATAAAATCCAGAATTGTACATCCGACTTCGGCTCAAAAATTGACCGCCCTCTTGTCTGAAGTTGCTCTTAATGTCTTTATAACAATTGTAGCTCTCTGAATCATCTGAAATATGAGACAAAAATGAGGCAAATCTGATCTCTGGTTCAAGAGTTATGGTAAAAATAGTGAAGCAATACAAAACTGGAATTTTATTATTAAAAATGGCTAAAATGCAATTTAAGGCCCAAAGCCCAAATGAACATAAAAGCCATTATTTATTAACTAAAGAGTCCTAAATTATTAATCAAGAGATAAAAAGAAGTGTATAAAATATTCAATTATCAAATTCCCCACACTTATCTTTTTGCACTCCTGAGCAAAATCTAAAGAAAAAGACCTAAAGGAGAAACTCTTCTTTACTAATAATTGCTAACAATGCAAAAATTGAATCAAGGGACACAAAGCTTTAAAAGATCAATCATGCAAGACCAAAATCCTTTCATCTCAAATTACGAATCATGGCAATCTCAATCAATGATGCTAATCACAAAAGATGGTCTCTCAAAGGATGCTCTCAATTAATCAATCTCTCAAGTGTTTAGGGTAAATAAGTGTATCGCTCAAATTCTACTCAAGAAAATTGTTCTACCATAAGCTTGCTCAACTTCTACGTCTCCACTACTCATAACACATGCATGCACAAATCAAGAGAGCTTGTTATTAAAGGTTGTAATGGGGCTAGGGTGAAGGTAGGTAATAGTATGGAATGAGAGGCTAAGCACCAAAGAAATCAAAAAGAGCACTGATTAACACAATCATTCTCTATGTATGAAAACTTTTATTTTACTCATATATCCATTTCTTTCTATGTATTTTCTTTTCTTCTTCTTCTTTTTTTCTTTTCTTCTCTTTTTTTTTCTGAATTTTCTTTTCATTGTATACCTAATTTTACAATGACAAAATCAAATATCTCCCCCCACACTTAAACTGTTGCACTCCTGATCAAACCCCATAGTTAAACACAAAACAAGGTGAAACCAATGCTCAACAAATTTTCAAGGTGCGAGATGAAATGGTTTTACGCTTAGGCTTGTAATGTGGCTTAGAAAAGAATGGGTCAAAAGGCACAAAGGGGCTAGCAAAGGAATCATAATGCAAGGGAAAGGCTATTTGGCCAAAGTGGGAAAATAAAAGAAAGAAAACAAGCTTCCATCATACTTATGCACGTAAGTGAAAAATGTAGTTTCAAAAAGAAAAGGAGCAAGTTCTAGAGAACACAAATCAGGAGCAGATTCACACATGAAAGAACGAATGGCAAAAGATGTATTCCATTCATGCAGGCCCAAAACCTCACAGGGTTAATACCAACTCAAGCAATCAACATCACCAAATCAACTACCAAGACATGTAATCGAAGAGTCAAGAATTGTAGACCAAATAGAATGATCCATGAAAACCAAAATGTCCAAGTTCATAACATGTAGCAATCATAAAAGCAAAGTGCAAAGATGAAAACAAATAAAAGACAAAAGAGGGGGAGGAAAGAAGAATACTCCCCAAGGGTTTATGGAGGGTAAGTGGCATCAATGAGGAGAATCTCTGCTTCCTCAGGCTGCTGCTGGGATCCCTCATGAAAGTGCTTGAGGCGATGCCCATTTACCTTGAAAGTCCGTCCTGTGGGTGGATCACATAGCTCAACAGCACCAAAGGGAAATATGTTAGTGATCACAAAAGGGCCATCCCATCTAGATCGAAGCTTACCTGGCATAAACTTCAAACGGGAGTTAAACAGAAGAACTTTTTGGCCCACAGAGAACTCCTTCCTCAGGATATGCTTATCATGGAATGCCTTAGTCTTCTCCTTGTACAACCGTGAACTCTCATAGGCATCCAATCTAAGCTCATCTAACTCTTGCAACTGCAGCTTCCTCTCCATCCCAGACTGAGCCAAATCCATGTTATACTGCTTAATGGCCCAATAGGCTCGATGCTCCAACTCAACCGGAAGATGACATGCCTTACCAAAGACAAGCCGATAAGGAGACATCCCAATCGGAGTTTTGTAGGCGGTGCGATATGCCCACAAAGCATCATCTAGTCGCTTACTCCAATCTTTCCGGTAGAGTTAACGGTCTTCGAAGGATTTGCTTAATCTCTCTATTTGAGACTTCACTTGACCATTGGTCCGAGGATGGTATCTTTGTGGAAACCTTGTGTAGCACTCCATACTTGCGTAACAAGGCACCCATGCTTCGATTGCAAAAATGGGAACCCAGTCACTGATAATAGCTCTTGAAATGCCAAACCTGCAGAAAATGTTAGACCTAACAAAGTCCACCACCACAGAAGAATCATTAGTCCGGGTGGCTTTCACCTCAACCCATTTCGAAACATAATCAACAGCTAGCAATATGTAAGTGTAACCATGTGAAGCAGGAAATGGACCCATAAAATCAATACCCCAAACATCAAAGATCTCACAAAACAATATAGGGTTTTGGGGCATCTCATGCCTACGGGAAATACTCCCTGCCCTCTGACAGTTATCACATGACTTGCAAAACATATGGGCATCATGAAACAGGGAAGGCCAAAATAAACCACATTCTAACACCTTCCTAGCAGTTCTTTGGGGTCCAAAGTGACCACCACAGGCAGAAGCATGAGCAAAATGCAATATAGAGTGAAACTCATGATCAGGCACACATCTCCTAACTACTTGGTCACTAAAAAATTTCCACAGATAAGGGTCATCCCAAACATAATATTTAGACTCACTTTTCAATTTTAAGGTTTGGGCCCTAGTGGAGTCTACAGGAAAAACACCAACTACCAAGTAGTTAACTAAATCAGCATACCATGGGATCTTAACTTGCAGCTGTAGAAGCTCAAAAGAAACTTTAAAGCTGCATGGTCAGAGAAAACAATGACTCTACTAGCTAGCAGATATGACCTAAACTTATCAAAAGCAAACACAATAGCCAACAACTCCTTTTCAGTGGTGGTGTAATTAGATCGAGCAGAATCCAAAGTCTTGGAAGCATATGCAATGACATGGGAAGCTCTATCAACCCGTTGTGCCAAGATAGCACCAACCGCATAGTTGGAAGCATCGCACATCAACTCAAAAGGAAGGTGCCAATCAGGGGGCTGAATCACTGGGGCTGTGGTCAGGCAACGCTTCAAGTGATCGAAGGCCGCCTTGCACGCATCATCAAAGACAAAGTCAGTGTCCTTATGCAGAAGGTTGGACAAAGGTCGAGCAGTCTTGTTGAAATCTCAAATGAAACGTTGATAGAAACCTGCATGAACAAGAAAGGAGCGAACTTCCCGCACAGAAGCGGGGTAAGGCAAAGCAGTAATAACATCTATCTTAGCAGGGTCTACCTCAATCCCTTTCCTAGACATTATGTGTCCCAAGACTATACCTGACTCAACCATAAAGTGACACTTCTCATAATTCAGTACAAGATTAGACTCAATGCACCTATGCAAAACCCTAGATAGATTAGCTAAGCATGCATCAAAATCAGACCCATATACAGTGAAATCATCCATAAAAACCTCCATGCAGTCCTCTAGGAACTCGGAAAATACTCACCATACAACGGCGAAAAGTGCCGGTGCATTGCGAGAGGCCAAAGGGCATCCTTCGGTAAGCATATGTCCCAAAGGGGCATGTGAAGGTCGTCTTCTCCGGTCCTCGGTAGCAATATGGATCTGGAAATATCCGGAGTAGCCATCCGAGAAGCGTAATGAGACTTACCACCCAACCGCTCTAACATCTGATCAATGAAAGGTAGAGGGTAATGATCCTTGCGAGTAGCTTGGTTGAGTCTCCTATAGTCGATGCAAACTCTCCAACTATTCTGAACTCGAGTAGGAATGAGCTCATTCTTCTGATTGGCTACTACAGTAACTCCGGACTTTTTTGGAACCACTGGATGGGCTAACCCACGGCTATCAGAAATGGGATAGATGATGCCAGCTTGCAGAAGCTTAGTGACCTCCTTCTTTACCACATCAAGGATAAGAGGATTAAGGCGTCTCTGGGGTTGCCTCACCAGCTTAGAGTCCTCTTCCAACAGAATCCAATGCATGCACAAAGAAGGGCTAATTCCAACTATGTCAGCCAATGTCCACCCAATAGCTTTCTTGTTCACCCTCAATAAGCTTAGCAGCTTCTCTTCTTGATCAGGCATAATATTATTTGCCACAATGACTGCAATGCTCATTCACCTCCGAGAAATGCATACTTCGGATGGCAGGAAGGGATTTCAACTCTAGTTTGGGCGGTTGCTCAGTGGAGGGAAGAAGCTTGGGTGGTTGTTGCAACAACTCTGATGTCATCACACTGGAAATACCTGAAGCCACATTCAAAGAAGCACAAGCAGAAGGACTATGTATATACAGCTCAATGTTAACATCAGAATTTAGTTCATCAAAATCAGAATCAGGATGCATGTTAGGATCAGGATGAAGCTCAAACTCAGAATCAATATCAGAATCTACAAGTAATGTAGAATCACCAAGCAAGTCAGAATCACCAAACAATGCAGCCTTAACTAAATTAGTGCAAACAGAGCACCATTCATTAACACCACATGCACAAATGGGAGTATCACTCTCAGATGAAAAATCAGGATAATCAGTACACCAATCAGTAAGAACATCATCCACAACATCGTCAATCACATCAATACAGAAAACAGAATGCTCTTCCCTAGGATGTTTCATGGCTTCAAAGATATTGAAATTCACAGATATATCACCAAACTCCATGGAAAGAGTACCAGAATGCACATCTATCTTAGTCCTAGTTGTTTTCATGAAAGGCCTCCCTAGAATGATTGGTGACCTACTACTAGGAGACTCATCCTCCATATCTAAGATGTAAAAATTCAGAAACTTGGCATATTTAGGAATTTGTTTGACTGCATCTAAGAGAGGAATGTTGATCTCTACTCTTCTGAATGTCTCAAGTATATCCTTCTCTTGTGCTTTATCTGCCAACTTCTTGGACTGAACTGCTCTCTGAGGGAAGGGGAGAGGAATAGGAATGTCTTCATCTTCACCTTGCTGCTTTGCCTTTTTCTTTGCCTTTTTCTTTTCAGAGTCAATCTTCACATTTCCTGACTCGTTTTCTGATGTGGAAGTCACATCTGCAGCTTGCTTAGGTTCCTTCAATTGCTTGCCAGACCGTAGTGATATAGCACTCACATTTCCCTTAGGATTGGGAATTGTTTGTGAGGGAAGGGAGTTGGATCCCTGAGGTTGAAGCTGGTTCAATGATGTTGCCAATTGCCCAATCTGTGTTTGCAAACTCTGAATGGAAGTGTCAGTCTGATTCTGATTTTGGTTCCAACGAAAGTTGGGGTGATTTCTCCAACCAGGATTGTAGGTATTGGAGAAGGCATTATTCTGTTGGTATTGTGGCCTTCCTGGAAAAACACCCACTGCAGCTTCAAGTCTTTTCGGATATCGATGGTGTGGACAGCTTGCACATAACCTTTTGAACCTCTCCCAATACTCATGCATAGTCTCCCCAGCGACTTGTTTAATGTTCCCAATTTCCTTCTTGATTGCAGTTGCTCTTGAGGAAGGGAAATATTTCTCTAGAAATATCCTCTGAATATCAGTCCAGCTCCCAATAGATGAGGGCTGAAGGTACAGCAACCAATCCTTGGCTCCACCTTCCAATGAGAAAGGAAAAGCTCTCAGCTTGATATGATCTTCATCAATGGCATGAGGTTTCATAGTGCTGCATACTACATGGAATTCCTTCAAATGCTTAATGGGGCACTCACCTGCAAGACCATGAAACTTAGGCAACAAGTGTATTAGACCAGATTTAAGCTCAAAGTTAGCAGCAAGATTAGGATATTGGATGCACAAAGGTTGATAATTGACATCAGGTGCACCCAATTCCATCAAAGTATGATGATTTGCCTGTTCTCCTGCCATAATGTCTGAGTTAGCAAAGTTGCTACTAGAATCAGTGAACACAACAAGACTATCAGAAATACTATCAGAAGCACAATCAGAAAGATCAACAGAATGGACACAATCAGAATGGCCAGAATCAGACTCCAATTGAGTATCCAGTTCGGTATTAATCTTATGACTTAGCCTAACAACTCTTCTAGCAGTAAGAATTGTTCTTTCTATTTCAGGATCAAATGGCAACAATTCTTCTGGATTAGTAGTATTCCTGGTACTCATGCAACATATACACAAAGAAAAATTGGCAAATACTCAGGGACTAAATAGGACCTTTTTGGGAATTTCTGAGGGATTAAAATGTGCAAAAAAATGATCAAAGGACTAAAAGGGACATTATTTTTCCATTTTAGGGACTAAAAGTGACTTATTTTTTTTCAGGGACCAAAAAGGGCATCCGTGTTTTTTCCAGGGACCAAAAAGGGTATTTACTCTTGACCAAAACAAGTCCAGAAACAGTATCAAATGATTTTTAAAATTTTTGGGACTTGGACAGGGCAACTCCTAGACTATTGGGGGACTCAAAAATGGAATAAAAAAAATTCAAAAATTGAAAAAGTGGCCTAAACGATGGAATTTGGGGAAACGGAGTGATCTGGGTCAGAAATATTACTGTCCAGCCACCCGAACCACCTAAACTACCGAAATCAAGCTATTTACATTACTGTTACTAATCAAACCAATGCAAATTCCCCGGCAGCGGCGCCATTTTTGGAAAGATTTTTGTCGTGTCTTCCAAAATAAACCAAGTTCGAAAATGATTTGCAGTAATAGGAACCTGGGTCGTTTCCCCAACGAATTTGCAGCAAGTTCGATTAACAACAATAATAGCCAAACAGAACAGTAACAATGGGGGTTTTTGTTTAACAGATTAAAACGAAAGCTAATAGAAATAGAAACAGAATGAAATGAAGATTAAACAGATAAACAGAAGATTAACCCAGGGTTTCGAATTCCACCAACTTCCTTCCTCGGACGAAAAACAGAATTGAACAAACTCGTGATTGATTCTGGACGAACCGAAATCTCTGCGTTCGTCCAGAAATTCCCTTAACTAAACGATCGTCTAGCGTTCATCCGAACAGCGGCGTGTCACTGTACGATCGCACAGAAAACACTTAAACCCAGTTCGAATTTAATCCTTGGGATTTCTCAATCTGGGCATTAAATTTAACACCCAATCCGAATGCAAATCGAATCAAATTACAAAACGAGAACCGAATTTGTTACCGTTAAGAACGAGTCCTCTGGATAGTGGAATCCATAATCCGTGGGCTAATCACCGAAGCTTAGCCCAGCATGGCTATGCAGAACGAAAATGGAACAGAAATGAAGAAGTTCATGACGAACACGAAGAACGCGAAGAACGGATGAAGAACAATTGAGAGAATTTGAAACTAGTGTTTTTGATCCACTAATATGGTAAAACCGTGAATGAATAATATTTTGTGGCAGTGCCTTATTTAAAATAACCTAAAAACGAAATGGGATCTAATGGTTTTAGCCCAAAACAGAAATAAAATAAAACTGGACTTTAATTACAAAATTCGGGTCCAAATAAAATCCAGAATTGTACATCCGACTTCGGCTCAAAACTTGACCGCCCTCTTGTCCGAATTTGCTCTTAATGTCTTCATAACAATTGTAGCTCTCTGAATCATCTGAAATATGAGACAAAAATGAGGCAAATCCGATATCTGGTTCAAGAGTTATGGCAAAAATTGTGAAGCAATACAAAACTGGAATTTTATTATTAAAAATGGCTAAAATGCAATTTAAGGCCCAAAGCCCAAATGAACATAAAAGCCATTATTTATTAACTAAAGAGTCCTAAATTATTAATCAAGAGATAAAAAGAAGTGTATAAAATATTCAATTATCAACAGCCCCAAATCTTGAGTCATTAATATCATTCTCATGATGGGCAAGAATCCTGGACGATCAAGACCTACAACGGCAATATCACCAAAAGAGACACACACAAAAAATCAGATCAGAATATGGGCATTAATGGAATTCAATGTGCACATCTGCAATGATAATCTTCAAAGCACTATAAATAGATGGAGTACCATCTGCTCACAACACACAGCAGAGAAAACGCACAAAGAGAATCAGAAAGGTACTTGCAAGAGTCTAGTTCCGCTATACTCTTGTCAGATACTTTCGAATACTACTCTGCAATACTTCCGGTTGATATCCTGTAATACCATGTACTTCAGTTCTTAGAGTTATCTGCTCTTATAAAGAGTTATCCTTCAGCTATCATTTCCTTGTGAGAATGTGGGACTTTGGGATTAGGTTATTTGATTACAACTTGTAAGGGGGAGTGTAATTCGAGAGAGAGAATTGCTCCGAGTGTTACAGAGTGTGTAATCATTTGATCGCAAGTTAGTGAAATCCCGGAGTGTTTCTGGGGACTGGACGTAGGTCAAGGATTAGGATATAAATTCTCTGTGCCTATCTCCTCTACTCTATCTCTACTTTGCCTTGATATATATCTGTTGTGTGGGTGACCGAGTAACTAGCAAAAAGAATTTTTGTAATCACCTATTCACCCCCCTCTAGGTGATATTCCACCTTCACGGACAATAGTACAGTCGGAGTACAGACAATAGTACAGTCAGAGTACAGGCATGACAGACAATAGGCATGACAGACAATAGTACAATCAGAGTACAAGCATGACAGACAATAGTACAGTCGGAGTACAGACATTAGTACAGTCAGAGTACAGGCATGACAGACAATAGTATAGTCAAAGTACAGGCAATATACACATATGCATATAATAAACATCAGAGTTAGTGTTACAGTACGCGAACGTACCTTCGTTGACGGTAGACGGTAGACGGTACTTCCGTCGGAATACTGTACGATAGTTGGTCAGAATGTAATCAGGGATATCCTATCAATATAACAACGTACTTGTTAAGGATCTATCATTACGACGGACATTTTTAGTAAAAATGACCATTTTACCCCTGACCCCCTAATCGGCGGAATTTCGCCAGCACTTCGTTACTTTGACTCTAATCTTCCAAAATTTCGCCATAACTCCGACCCCATCATGATTTTTGAAATTAATGACTAAAATACCCCTATCATATAATATCTAATCATACTTGGAAGATTAAAGACTAATATAGCATTTCTACTCTAACTACCGAAAGAACTACGGAAGGTTAAGACTAAGTACCGAAGAACTTACTCAGAGCTTCGCTGCAGAATTCCCCGGGCTCCTCCTTCTCTCTATTTCGGCCAAGGCTCTCAAGAATGGTGTGAAAATTTCCAAATGGCTCAAGTCCTATTTATAGGCAATTTCAAGTTACTATTCACACTCTACCAGACCGAATTCTGACCGTCGGATTGCACTTTGATGAAATGGCTTTATCTTGGCCATTGGATGAGCATGCCGACCTCCCCCCCTTAGGTGGCATAAAATGACATCATCAATGATGATGTTATCTGCTCACTTTATGGTCTTGTACCGATAAAGTTCCCCGATCGGTGTCCGATTCGCGTAATCGCGTAAAATCCCAAAATCCGGAATTACAACTTCGAAGACATTTTCTCACTCGTTAGAAATGTCCGGGCTAAATAAATTTTTGATTCCATACAGGGTTCCAACGGTCCTGCGGAAGTTTTACAAAAAAACGTGCCGGTTATGGAATCAACTTCCGGAATTGTCAACCTCTGGACAAAAATCCACTGATTCCAAATATGTCCAGGAAATTCTCAACTCATTCCCAGATGTTGAGTTACAATTTATTTTCTTCAAATTCCAAAATATGTGACTATCTGCCTTTTTTACATATTACCCTATTTCATCTTATTATCAAAATGCTCCACCGATCTCGAAAATAACTCCCGGAACAGTCTACTTCAAGATAAAAATCCACTCTTTCATATTCTTTACTGACTTTAGAAATCATGTTCCTGGTTCTCTAGATAGGATCCAATTCCTATCGGTGTTTATTTACCTTTTCTATTTTTTACTTTAATTAATTATTAAGAGTTTTAATTCAACACTCCTTCATCATTTCCTTTATATATTTTTTTCTTTTTCCCTTAGGATGTCGGCACACACACATTTATTTTATGTTTTTAATTTTATTTATTTATTATTTAATTATTATATAAAATAATTATTTTATAATTATTTTATATAATTTTTTACAAAATTTTCCTATTGGTCCATACTTGTTTTTAGGCTCAAAATTACTTAATCTCATCAATTTTTCTCCATATTTTCCAATTAATTAGCAAATATATTTATGCTAATTTTTAGCCATTTACCACTAATTATAGGGTTTTACATAATTATCTTTGGATTTTCCTTTGTTCATGCTTAAATAATTAACCAATAATTATTTAATCAATCACTAATTATTTGTTGATAATTTTCTTATCTAGAACTAATTACTTCCTCAAAACAATTGGACTTACATTGATATTTTATGCTTTACATAAAATATTAAAAATCACGGGGTCAACAATGATCCCGGAATACTTTTTAATTTTTCCCTCACCATTTTCCAGGGAAATAAATCCCAAAAATTGTCTAAATTAGAGACAACATACTTTCTAATTTTTAATAATTATTTTGTTGCCTTTTGGAATTTATCACAACATTTTCAGGGCATTATATAACCCTAAAATACATTTTTAAGCCTCTTAATACCTCACAAGGGCATTTTAGTAATTTTGGCCCTTTAATCCCTCTAATTTCATTAGAAACTACCTTAGACAATAAGATATCCCTAATTCAAATTTGAGGGTATTACAAAATTCAAACTCTAAATCCATGCCCTGTTCAGACCAGAATGCATAGGCAGGGAGAAAATATGATTTTCAACATTTTATTCCATTAACTACTACTTTCCCACCTCTAATTATCCATTTAACTTTCATTAACTGTCTAATCATGCTTTCTATAATTTCTTAGAATTTTTCAACAATCTCCCCTTGTTATCCATGCTTCCCATATTTACAAGAAGTCAAAAACAATACAACCAACCATCAACAACAACGCCAACATCATCAATAACAATAATAACCATCCCTTACCTTAATTCAAGTTTGTTTACTTGCTGATTCCTCCTCTTAGAACCTGAGTCCTCAAATTTCTCTCTTTCTAAACATATCATCAGGACAGATTTGGAGACCAAGGGGAATTTAAACACGAGAACGAGAACTAGAGGTAGGAATGAAATTGGGATCCTCAAAATACCTAAAACAACTTTATCTTCCTTCTCTTCTCTCTTCCCTCTATTTTCGGTTTCTCCTTCCTGTTTGTGTGCGCTAACCGACCTTGGGATGAATGGAATAAGAATTGATAGATACTAGATGTTCAAGTTGGTGGATGCATAGAAATAATCTTAGGACATTGATCTTCTATTTATTTACCATCAAACTAATGAGTTTTAATTCCATTCATTTTGTTGACCGTAACTTTATGAAAAAGGGGGCTGATGTTGTCTCTAATTTAGATAATTTATTGGATTATTTTCCTTGGGAAATAATGAGTCAAAATTAAATATTATTTTGGGGAACATAAGTTGCCCCATGATTTTTAATATAATGCATGGGACATAAAATATCAATGTCAGTGCAATAGTTGTGAGAAAACAATTAATCCTAAATAAGAAAATTATCAACAATTAGTAAGTGATTAAATAAATAATTATTGGCTAATTGTTTAAGCATGAATCAAGGAGATATTCAAAGTTAATTATGTGCAACCTCTAATTAGTGATTAATGACCAAGAAAGGATTAATATTGGCATGAGTATAATTGCTAATTAATTGGGCATAATTAAAAAGGTGTATGATGAACTACACTTAATCCCTAAAAGCTTAATTAAGCAACAAAGGATTAAGCAATAGGATAATTACCTAATTAACTACTTAAAGCATGGATTAATTAGGTAAAGAAAAGTTGACAAAGTCAACAAAAGGGGAAGCCGAAATTATGGAAAGAATTGGGAGAGAAAATGAGATTTTTGTGCAAGTGGTAATTGAATAATAATATAAAGGAAATATCATGATATTTTGGATTAATATAAGATATTTGTGGAAAAAGCAAGTAGGATAAATGAGAATTGATAGAAATTAAATCCTACCTTGAAATCCTTGGATTAAGAAGAAAACAACTGGACATATTATGAATCAGTGAATTTTTGTCCTGAAGTTGGTGTTACCGAAAGTCATTTCCGTAACCGACCGGGTTTGTCCTAAAATGATCAGCAGGCTAGGAAATACCCTTAGTGGAATCAAAATTTTTTTTAACTTAGATATTTCTCAAGGGGAAGAATAGACCTCCAAGACTACGTTGTTGAATTTTTGAGATTAGTTAAGATTACGCTATTAGAACACCGAACGGGGAACTTTATCGGTACAAGTTCATAAAGCAAGTATGTGACATTATTTTGATGATGTAATTTCTGCAAAAAGGGGAGGGGGAGGTCGGCCAACACCAAGCAAGGGCCAAGATGAAGCCATGCAATGAAAACAAGATCCAATGGTTATGGTTCAAGATGGTAAAGTGTGAATAGTGCACAAAATTTGTCTATAAATAGCCTTCACCTCTCTTCATGATTCTTCACCAATTCATAAGAAGCATTTCGAAATCTTGGAGAAGGAAGAGAGAAGGAAGAGCTTGGAGAAAGTAGTAGCGAAGCCCTGGGTAATTTCTTCGGTCTCTAGTCTTAAGTTCTAGTAGTTCTTTTGGTAGTTATAGTAGAAATGCTAGTTTGATCTTTAATCTTCCAAGTTAGTTTAGATATTATGTTTTAGGGTTAAATATGATATTTATTTCAAAAATATGTTGGAGAAAGAGTTATGGCAAAATTTTGGAAGATTATATTCAAAATAGCGAACCTCTGGCGAAATTCCGTTGATTAGTGGAGTCAGGGGTAAAATGGTCATTTATGACTAAAATGAATTTTATAATGTTGATCATTAATAGAAATGTTGTTATCCTTATAGGATATCTGTGATTACGCTCTGATCAACAGTCGTACCGAAATTCCATCAACGAAGGTACGTTCGCGTACTGTAACACTAACTCTGATGTTTATTGTATGCGTATATCTGCTATGTGTATGGTATGCTTATATGAGGTAGCTGATAGCTCTGTGGTATGTTTATGTACTGTTGATATGTTTATGCTTGCTAAGGGCCACACATATGCCAGGGGGCTTATGTGCTGATGAGGTATGTTTGCTAAGGGCCACACAGTTGTCAGGGGACTTATATGCTATTGCTAAGGGCCACGCATTTTATGTGCTATTGAGATACGTTTGCTAAGGGCCACACATCTTATGTGCTTATGGGATACGCTTGCTGTACTTTTGGTTGAGTGCTCTTATTTTGTTTATGTTGTGAATGCCCGTAGTCCATATATTGTATGTAAACATGAGGTTAACCGTTACCTGAGGTCCGGTGCGGACCTCAGCTCTTAACTTAGCTTCAGGATCAGGAGGACCGAGGATAACGGCAAGCAGCCCGAGTAGAGACCCGGCTGAAGATCTCTTATGTTTATGTAGTTACGTTTCAGTTAGACGTTCGGAATAATATACCATTACTGTAATCAGCCAGACTTACGGCATTATGAATAAATGTATTAGTTACTCTCTTGCTCCGATGCTCTACTCTGATGGAAAAAAATTATACTGCCTTTGAAAATGGGATGTTACAATGACAAAACAATATAAAAAAACATGTATACATAAAAATATATAATAACAATTAGAAAGAGTTGCATAGAGAAAATGAAATATAAATAATATTGTTGCGACGAATATGTATGGAAAAATAGTCTAAACAACAGCAGCATCGTCATCATCACTATGAGCCGACCCCTTACCCTTGTCTTTCGTTAGGAACTGGAGTTGAAGTTGCATCTGCCTCATCATCTCCACTTGTTGAAACATCTACTGCCTCAAATTCTCTTGTTCTTGAGTCATCTACTACCTCATCATCTCATGTTCTTGACTTCTCTCCTGCCTAATCATCTCATGTTGCAGACTCATCAGCTGCCATGTAATTTATAATCTTCTACCAATATGGATAAAGACAAAGGAGAAACTAAAACAAAAAAACATCAAAATTCATGTAATTTATAATCTTCTACCAATATGGATTAAGACAAAGGAGAAACTAAAACAAAAAAACATCTAAATTCATATAATTTTTAATCTTCTACTAATATATACACATACTAACCTCCAAAGCTATATACACATACTTTTTTTGCTCAAGTATATACACATACTTCCAAACAGTTAAAAAAATTAAACTAACCTGCAAAATGGTGGCGGCGGTGACCGGAAGGTAGAGGCAACCAGAAGGAGGACTGGCGGAGGGGCCGAAAGGAGGAGCAGCAGAGGCGACCGGAAGGAAGAGCGACGGTGGCGACTGGAAGGAGGAACGCTGGTGGCCGAAAGGAAGAGGAGGAACGCATGAAGTGGAATTCATTTCTGGAATTGCCAACAGTCAGCCTGAAGTTTCAACAGTCAGCCTGAAGTTTCTCGAAAGGCGTGCCCGTTCCCAGAATTCATTTCTGGAATTGCCAACTTCTGGACAAAATTCACTGATTCCAAATATGTCCAGAAAATCCTCAACTTACTTCTAGATGTTGAGTTATGATTTATTTTGTTCAAATTCTAATTTCCTGACTATCTGACTTTCTATCAGACTTTCCCTATTTTGTCTTATTAGGAAAATGCTCTATCGGCTTCGGAATGAACTTCCGGAAAAGTCTACTTGAAGATAAAAATCCACTGATCAACATTTTACCTTGACTTTGAAATTCCTATTCCTGGTTCTCAAGATAGGATCCGTTTCCTAAATATTAAATTACTATTCATCCTTTTTAATTATATTATAAAATAATAAAACATGTGCTTAATTAAAACAAATATCTAGATATTAAACTTTCACTCTTATCTTCAATTGTTTGAGCAATTTTCGGCAGCCCCAAATTTTTGGATTTGTAAATCTTTTCCATGAATTATTTAATTATTTAATTAATTACTTAATTCAATTTTATTTAAAAATTTCACAAAATTATCTTATTGGTCCATTCTTGTATTTAGGCTCAAAAATACCTAAACTCACTTATTTTTCACAAAATTTCCAATTAATTAGTAAATATATTTTTACTAATTTTAAACAATTTTCCACTAATTTTTGAGCTTTACATAATTGTTTCATAATTTTCTTTGCTCAGGCTTAAATAATTAGCCAGAAATTACTTAATCACTTTATTATCATTAGTTGATAATTTTATTAATTAGAATGCCTCATTACCTTATAATTATAGCACTGACATCTTTGTTTTCATGTCTTCTGCATTATCTTAGCACTTACGGGGGTATTTCGGTCATTTCCTGACTTTTTGAGTATTCTTCTACATTTTCTCCAAGTTTGTATCTTAATAAATTACCTAAATTAGGGACAATATCCTTCCCTATTTCAAATACATATTTACTTGCCTCTTTTATAGCTTTCACAGGGTATTTATAACCCATAATGTATTTAGGGACCTATTTGCAAATTATCTAATTTCAAGAGAAATTACCCTAACAACAAGGTAAACTCAATACAAGGTGTTTGAGACCTCATATTCACCTATTTTCAATAGGTACATTTCCCAATTTTTGATATTTACCCTAAGTCGCATTTTAGGGTATACACAAGGCGGCTTGGCCCTATAGGGTTAGGGCTTAAAATGACCTAAGAGCATGTGGGCCAGGGCCATAAGTTTTTTTTTAAAAAAAAAATTTAACTATTTTTCTTACGTTTTCCCCCAAAGAAACATAATTTGTAAATTATAACAATTAAAATTTTAATTTTTTTAAATAAATGTTGTCAACATTAAGGTTTAAACAATATGTATCATGCAACAGACAAACATAGTTTCTAATTCATAATCAAAGGTATATTGCCCATCAATAACTCACACAAAACATAAGATGCTTACCACTAAACAAGATGAGTATGGTGACTATCATTTTCATCTTCATCGTCACTATAACCAATTTCAAAGACATTTGATTGTACTTCCCTTCAAGTAATAGGCTTTGCTTCATGGGTAAAAATATCAAGAATTTCTTCTCCCGCGTCATTAATATATCCATAAGACATTTCTTCCAAACCATCAGAAAAGCTCGGTAGGCGAGTAGGGAAGGGTTTGAGGAAAGATCAGCAACTGTTAAGAATCTTCAGAAAAATTCGGAAGGCCGGAGGAACAATCCATCGACCGTCAGCGCCTCGATAGTGTGGTGGACTTTGCGAGTTGAAGCAATGAAGCACTGATGGTGATGCACTAAAATGTGACTGTGTGTGCGTGTGGCCGAGATGGCGAGATTGAGACAAGAGGCGTGAAGTGAATGACAGAAATGAGTGATACTATGAGAGTGACTGAGTAGGTGAATATTGGGCAACAGGACAATCAAGTAGCTTCCTTTACGGTCAGACTCAGTAAGCAAGGCAAGTGGGTAATTGCCAACTGGGCAAGTTAAAGAAAATAATGGGCCTAACAAGGCCGACCCTTTTAAGCGCTCGACCCTTTTAGGCCCTACTTCATTTGGAGGCTCTATTTTATAAGCCTGGCCCTTGAAGGGCTCGGGTTTAAAAGGGCTGTCCCGATGGGCTTGGCCCAATTTCTCGGCTCTACTTGGAAGTACAAAATGGCCGAAAGAATAATGCATATTGTAGGGAATTATGTGTCAAAATTTAAAGCGTGGCTGTGAATAGTAGTTAATTAGAGAAGACTGAATAGTTAAGACACCTGAAATTTTCGTGTTGTATATATTTAATACTCCTTCTGGTCCTAAATATAAGGTAGAGTTGACTTTATTTGGAGAGATTAAAGAAGCTAAATAAGTTACTTAATTATATCATACGTTGTGTATCCTTAGATTATATATCAGTTTATTAGTAAAACTAATTAGTTTGGAGAAAAAACTAAAAATATAAATAGTCTAAAATAGTTTAATTGGCTTCCTTAATATCTCCAAAAAAAGTCTACTTCATTTTATATTTAAGACCGGATGGAGTATATTTTAAAGGGCATATACAGGACATTCATATTTGCAAGTACTATTATTATTTTCATTGGGATCAAATGGTAATTTTAATGGTATTTTTAAATGTTTAATTTGTTTTTGTTTATTATATCTGTAATTTCTTGGACTCTCAATGGAAGAATCTATATCAAATATGATAAGAACCAATGCTCATCGTAGTGATGAGCACTGAGAATTCTTCACTGTAGTGAAATCTGCAGAGTTCAAATAAAATTTCAACGGTGAAGATTTAAGGTTTTCAACTAATAATTTTTCAATTAATAAATAATTTTTTTTTTAAAAATGACAATTAAGAAATTATCTTTATGTTAAATTTTGTACAGTTTAAAAAAAGTAAAAATGAAATAAAAACCAATCTAAATGGTCTACAATGATTAAGAGCTCACAATGCTCACCCAATGGGGATCACTGAAACTGGTTCCAGATATGATCATTTGTGTGATTGTGCAATCAAACTGGAACTAGTTTTGAAGCTCTTTGAAATAATGAACACCATGGTAGTCATCGTTGTGGTGATATTTGCACCATCTAAAAACACAATTATAATTATCTAGATTTAAAATTTTCAACTAAATTTTTAAATAAAAATGATTTTTTAAAAAACATATAGTTAAAAGATTATCTTGATTTCAAATTTTCTACCAAAAAAAAAAATATAGTGATACTACAACAACAACTTATCCCATTATATAGAGTTTCATGGATCACATAATGTCATACTCTATCAACGACCAAATCTTTATATAAATTATTGATTAAGATCTCGCTTAATAACTTTATTGAAACAATAGATTTAAATCTAAAAAGAAATTTATTCCTTCAGATTAAATCTGAATATTTCAGATCCAAATCACCCAACCAAAACCACTTCCCTCAAAACCAGACAGACATCAGCAGAAATCTAAACAATTTATTCCATTTTTCCATAAACGGTCTAGGTGACATAACATTTATGGTCACACACACACATATATAAGATTTTAATTGGGAGCATTTAATTAATTAGTAATTCGAAGAGTGTCCAAGGGTCTGGGCATCTCAGGACTCGTCACCTTTAGTTGAAATGGAACAAAATCCCCGTACTTATATCTCTTGAACAATGGCTTTTCCTTCTCCAAGAGCCCAGGTGCAGGTCCTATTTCTTTATCCACTTGTGGTCCATGCGCAGCTAAAACGCTAAGTCTAGTCTCTTTCTCATTCACAACCGCTCGGTGCCAAATACTCTTATACTTCCCATTGGTCAAAACCTATATATATATATTCATCACAAAAACACACAACTTGCAAATTCAACCTCACGAGAAATAGTATATAACCATTGATAACACAAAACAGCAAACTAGTATAGCATTCTCTCTGGTCCTTGTTATGAGATCTTTTTAACTTCATTATGTGGTTTAATAAATTGGTAAAAATTAGTTAGAAGTATACGTAACACATTAACTTTTTTATTTCTTCAAGTGTGCCCTTGTTTATAAGGAGGCAAATAAGAAAGAAATAGCGGTGAGAAAAAGTATGAAAGAGTATATGTAAGGGTAAACTCGGTGAAAATGTATTTAATGTTATGACTACCTCATTAGTCTGAGGCCGTTGATGTGCCTGAAAGATGGCCTGCCCTAAGATATCGGATGCTCTAAGCAAAAAAAAAATGTTATGACTACCTCAAATTGGATCGAAAACAGTTTGGGTGGTATGAAATGCACTTTTGTTCAAACCATTTTGGGTGTTCGTCAATTTGGTGAGCATTCAAACGTCATTAGATCTTTACTATTTAGATTTGATTTGAAAGATCCTTCTTTAATTTTTTGTCTTCATTTTTATAAATTATTTTAATGAATATGAAATTTAATATAAAGATAACACTTAAATATCATTTTTTTTAAAAAAATCATCAATTCAAAAATATTAAATCTACACCATTTAGATCTGATCTGAATGGTCTAGATCTGATGAGGTTTGGTGATGAGCACCCAAAGCTGGATCTTATTAAAATGACTAAACCAATTAAAAAACTAGGATCTTAGAAAAAGGATATGAGAAAATAGTAAAAGTGAATGTGAAGAAATTGACCTCAAGTTCATTGCCAGTGTTGACAATTAAGGAATTAGGAAGAGGATTAACATTAACCCATTTTCCATCATGCTTGACTTGAAGGCCACTGATTCCATTTTGAATGAGGATATTCAAGAAGCCGTTGTCACAATGAGGAGGTAATCCCTGAACAAGGTCAGGTTGAGGACATGGAGGGTAAAGGTTGAATTGCATTTTCTGGTACCCATAATCAAAACCAGAGTGCTCAATAATGTCATCAGGTTTCAATCCTAAACTCTCTGATATTCCTTCAAGTAGAGTCCTTGCCACACCTCTCATTTGCTTGCTATACTCCATAGCTGTCTCGCTGTAAAAACAAACAAAGGATTTGAGGTATTTGTTGCCCCATCTCTGCTGCCCGTTCTGATGCCTCTCAGTTTTCCTTAACTTGTTTTTTTTTTCATTATTAGATTCTACATAAAATGAGTGATAAATAGTGCATTTATATGGTCTTTTTAAGGGAAAAATATTTTTAAATTTAAAACTGCAATATTTGAAAAACTGTAATAAAAAAAAAAATTAAAAACCGTACTATTTTTTGTTTAGAAGATATCAAAGTGTCACTCAATTCATGTAGAAGCTAATAAGAAAAAAGCAATAGGGAAGTTAGGAAAAACTAAGGCACAACAGAAGGGGCGGCATAGAAGGGGCAATCGACACTCCAAATCTAAAAGTAGAAGACTATTTAGACAAAAAGAGAATGACTTTTAGGTCCCAACCAAGGGAAATAATACATTGACAAGTCTCATAAGTTGTTAATAGTAATTAATTCACTTATTAATTAATCCCCCTTTCACTTGTTAATAAGGATTTTTTTTAATATTATTTCCCTTAATTGTGATCTAAAAGCCATGCTGCCTAAAGAAAATGGAAGAGGGCATTGATGATGATGTTGAACACACGTACCTTACACCAGGAGGTTTATTGGGAAAATTGCATTGGTTGTGATAATTGTAAAATAAGAGATAATCTATCCAATAAAGGTCATTCTCTCCTATACTTCGAGGAAGGGCACTTGTGGCATACTTTATGGCTGGGAGAGCCGCATGAACACAAGAAAATTCCTTCTTTTCTTCCAGAGCTAAATTATGAAACTCTAAGCACTTTTTCATAATATCTTTCATTAAATTCTCTGAAACCCCATGATTTGTGACCTGAAAAATCACACACCCATATTAAAAAAATAAAAATAATTGCATCTTTGCGATCAAAGAATAGCCTTTGGGTCAAATGTATAAATGAAGTACAACAAGGTACTTCCTCCGGTCCTAAATATAAGATATAGTTGACTTTTTTTTTTTGTTGAGATTAAGCAAGTTAAATAAAGTATTTAATCATATAATATGTTTGTGTATCTTTAAATTATATATCAGTTTATTAATTAAACTAATTAGATTGGAGAAAAAAAATACTCTAAAGTAATTTAATCAGTTTCCTTAATATCTCTAAAAAATCAATTTTATCTCATATTTTGGATCGGAGGGAGAGTACTATATATGTTTTCATGATGAAGAAGGATGAGAATTTACCATGAAGAAGCCCCAATCTTGGCAAGCTTGGCCGAGTTGGCGAACCGCAGCGGCGTGGAATTGAGGATCGGTGGAGGTGAGGTGTGATAAATCAATGACGGGTATGAGAGCAGCCAGCTCATGTGCCACATTATCACGACCATCGGAATCGGTGAGAGTGTGGTAGTAGGAAGGGATGAGAGCGGCGGCATTTGATTCCGACAAGGATTTCACGCTTGAGATGTTGGCTACGTGGCAACCGGAAGCCATGGATAGATGACGATTCATGTTCAAACTCCTATGAAACTATGAATGAAATGAGTAGTATTGAAACACGTATATATACACACACACATGCTCCCAACACTCCTAAATACAAGACAAAGTTAACTTTTTTGAAGCGATTAAGGAAACTAATTAAATGATTTCAGAGAATTTATATTTATATTTTTTTCTCTAAACTAATTAGTTTGACTAATAAACTGATATATAATCTAAGGATACACAACATATGATATGATTAAATAACTTATTTAGCTTCCTTAATCTCTCAACAAAAAAAAAAAAACTCAACTATGTCTTATATTTAGGATCGGATGGAGTATTTTCCAGAGTTGAATCCCGTTGTCACCCCATTTTATGCAAAGTATGATCAATATGTTATATGCCAGCACGGGACAGGAGATTAATGTTAATTTTTTCCTAATTTAGGTTCCGTGGTCATCACAATGACACAAAGGCTATGAAACTATGAATGAAATGAATAGTATAAAAACATACACATATGCACACACATATCTTCCGAAGTTGAATCTAGTTGTCACCCCATTTTATGCAAAGTACTCAATGTGTTGTTTGCATGCACCGGACAGGTGACTAATAATGTTACTACGTATTTCCTAATTTAGGTTCCGTGTTCATCACAATGACACTAAGGTGAGTAGGTGACATTATGAACTTGGGTGACATTATGCATTGTGATTAGGACAGACATACAACAATCATCTGTCCTAGTTCAATCAAGAATACATGCACTCATGATATATTCTGAAAGTATTTTCAGAATTTCTTAAATATCTTTGTCACTTACTGTGCAAACTGCGTGAATCAGTTATATATATATATATATATAATTATTTTTTTCGTTGACGAATGTAACGTCCCCATTTTTCATGCAACCAATATATTGGAATCCTTGGTGAAATATATATATGATTTTCATCAAGATTATAGTTGAGAATATTTATTTGTGTATTTAATTAATTATTTAACTATTCCTTGTTTTTCTTTCAACATGAATAATTAATAAAGGGAAAGGAAGTGGAATAGTGGTTTGGGAATTTGGGAAAGTATTATTTTCACTATGGTCAATGGATATAGTGGATGATAATGGAAGTAAAACATATTTCATTTTCCCATTTTGCCCTTGAGTATTGTGCCAAAGGGAAGAATTGGTTAAGAGTGTATAAATTCCAAAAATGCCTAAGAAATTGTCATGGACTTAACCAAGGACTAGAATCATTGACCTAAGTAGGAAAGACCATTTTGAAGTCCAAATGAGAGCCCAATTCACATAGAGAGAGGGGAGGATGAAGCAAAAATTTGCTCATGGAAAAAAAAATGGATTTTTGCAAGAAATTATTATTTTGAAGATTTGAATTATTATGACATCTTCTTACACATGACCCCCTCTTCATAAATACAAGAGATATGTGATGGAACATATAATCTCTTCCTCCCTCTCCATTTTCGAAAATTGCAAGAGAAAAGAAGAAATACTATCATATCACCAAGTGCATCATTAATGGAGTGTGTAAGAACCATTGGGAGGAAGGAAGTCATATTTCTTTCCCATTCCTTTCTCATTTTCGTGCAGCAAGGAGGGAGGAGAAGGAAGAGAAAATGAAATAATAATAAAATGAAGGGTGAAATGACATTTGATGAAGTCATTTTAAGTGCCTATTACCTAGAGATAATGATGGGTAGTAAAAGGGAAAGGACATAAGCATTAAATGAGGATTTTTGGGCAGATTATTCAAGCAAAAATCTGAGCCAATTTTTCCTCCCAATCAGCCCAAATTTTCGAATAAGAGAAGGGAAGAGAGAAAAGGAAAATTGCCAAGGAAAACTCTAGAAAACTTGAGAAGAAAATAAGGGCATGGAAGTAAATTTCCAACACATAAGTATTGGGCACTTTAAATAGGTTATCACCCCTCTAATTTGGCTGCCCTGTTCGGTTGAAAAGAGAGGAAAATAGAGAGAGGGAGCAAGTGGTTCCATTCATATTAGCATAAGAGTGCTTGTGCAAGAAGAGGAAGATTGAAGCTAAGGTAAGTTTATGGCTTTAGATCCTTAGTCTCCTCTCTTCTACCTCTTCTAGTGTGGCTAAACATTTAAAGTTCATCATTTCCTTGGTGTTTTGGGGTGTAGCTCGAAAATTGAGGAAAGGAGACTCAAGGAGCAAGTGAACCAAAAGTGTTAGGAAGCCTATTGAGTAAGTCATCTTAAACCTTTCTACCATTTTTCTTGGTTGTTTGAGCTAGGAAATATCTATCTCATTGAGTATGTTTGTATATTTGGTTGAGTAGCTAATGAAAGAAAGGAACAAAGGTTTAAAGTTAAGATAAATGGTCTAAAATGGTAAAACAAGCATGGTATATGAAAGATGTGAAGCTAGAAGGAAAGTTTGATATATTGTTAGTTAAATAATAATTTCGTGCAGCTGTTTTTCTTGATGATATGACTTGATTTTAGTATTTTTGAGGGTTCTAAAGTGTTTAAAATGAGATTTTGTATAAGGATGAACTTGGATCAAAATTTTTGGAACCCTAGATGAAAGTGTAAAAAAACGTTGGTGGCTGATTTGTGAGATTTCTGGGGAACTATTCGGATGTTTCATGTATTTTGACTTAGTAAATGGAATTTAAAAATTATGAAATTTTACAGAGAGAAAGTAGACATCTCAAGGATTATTTTGATATATAATATGTAATTTTTCAAGTTCTGGACTATGAGAAATTAATTTTTGAAAATGACCCTCTGATCCTGGACTTGATTTCGGACAGCAGAGACATTTTGAGCTATAAATGGATTTTAGATTAATTCTGGCCCAAGATAGTATTTTTGGTTGAAAATAGACATATTAAGGGTCATTTGGGCTTTGGAATCAACCCAAAAGAAGTTTTATATATTTAATTATGAATTTTTGAAGATCAGTCCATGATTACTGAAAATTTCTGGAGAATGACGAAAATAGAGGATTTTAGGCCCATATTAAATTCCTTAATAAGAAAAGGGATCTAGCAATTATGGACACTTGGGTTGGGCCTATTTTAAATCATCAAAGGAAATATTTAGTGAGTTGGAATTTAATTGTATTTATATTTTATTATTTTAGGTCTAATTGTATCTTGCGCAGGGAAATTAAGTTTTAGTTGTAGTCGACTACTGTGTAGTAACCTTAATCTTCATATACTCTGTGTGACTCGTGTATGTATGTTTTACCATATATATTGCATACATTTGGTTATCATCCATTTTCTTCCAAGCGCTATGGAACCGAACATGTTGTGTGCATAAACGGGCCTTGCTTGTGCCGTGCCGGCGATCATGGCTGTGTGCTATTAGGACTGCTGCAGTCTGTGCTGTGTGCTATTAGGACTGCTAGTTCCGAATTGGTTGTGTGCCTTGCCGTGTGCATGATACGAATGAGATGTGGTTTGAATTTTTATTCGTGGTTGCTTACATGCTTTGTTATACATTTTATATGAGATTAACGGTTACTCGGGATTCAATTTTGAATCCGGCCCCTTTAAGTCCCTCTGCAGTTTATCTAGATCGGAGCAAGGAGACAGAGGTAAGGCTCCGGAGCAAGACTAGAGTGGTGGTAGATGTTGGTGATTTATTTTGGATACATGTATATTTTGGTTACTGGATGACTGTAGTATTTTATTTTGACTCATCGGACACCATTATCCGGATGATTGTATATTTTGGTCCTCCGGGGAAAATTTATCTTTCAATATTTTTATCAGTATATTATTGTCCAAACCGATGAATGCTCTGCTGCTAATACTCTGATGTGTGACGTTAAATTAACCTGGGATAAATAGTTTAAAAATTGAATATAAGTAAAGGATCACACTACCCGCCACCCGAGAGGGCGAGGCCGGTAGGGGTGTTATAATTGTGGTATCAGAGCACGGTTTGGACGATACTGATAAATAATTTGAACTAATATAATTATGGTTAGATGTATAGGAAAAATGATGGACAGACATTTTGGGTAGATACTATCAAAGGCGAAGAAGAGTCATGGATGCTTTAATATTTTGGATTAATGTTATGTTATGAATTAGCGTATTATTATAAGAATTATTAGCTTGGTTGATTATCATTTCATGGTTATGGTTGCAATTGATATTAATGTGTGGAAATAATATTTTCTTTCGTTGCTTTAAGCTCAATATTGCAATGGCAAGAGGCAAAGGACCGGGTAGACCTAGGCGAGAGCCGGAGACACAAATTCCTAATCCTCAAGATAATAATCTGATACGAGAGATGATGGGATTGATTCGAGAGCAGGGGAATATGATACAAGGAATGCGAGCGGAAATAAATGAAATCAGGGCTCGTCAAGACCAAAGGTCCGAGGATCATGAGACTGAGGAGAATAATGGCAACGATGACGATAGTAATCATAATGAACAGGAAGAGTCGCAGATAGACCACCCTAATAACAGGGCAGCAGAAACATCAATCTCACCGGGTATCTAAATTACGTAAACAAGCAATGCCGATTTTCCGTGGTAGATTTGAGGCGCGGAAGATTGGATTCTCCGTCTCGAGAAAATCTTTCAGTCCTAGAGTGCCGGAAGAGAGGAAGGCCCGATTGGCCATTTATAAGTTAGAGGAGACGCCGACCGGGTGGCATAATACGAAATTGACTCTACGTGCTCGAATGTTCCTATCACTTGGGAGGTGTTCCAGAGAAGTTCAACGAACAGTACCATCCTCCTTCCATCCGTATCGCTAAGGAGTCAGAGTTCCTGAGTATCAAGCAGGGAGATAGCGAGTCTTTTGAAGATTATTATGCCAGTTTACTCGATTGTCCCGCTACTCCACCTATCATAGAAATCCCAATGCCGAGAGTAGCTTAGCAAATGTCACCTCGCGGCTTAAAGTTTGAGATCAGGGAAAAGCTTATAGCTAGACAATTTCATGTGCTAAGCCAGGCTGTAGAAGAGTGCAGAATTGTTGAACGGAACTTGAAGGAATTATATGCTTCCAGGAGACCATTTCCCCGTAGTGACTCTAATCGTGGAAGCTCCTCTCAAAAAAGAAAAGGGCCATGGAATAAGAATCGTGGTAGTTCTAAAAGCCTTTTCAATGGATGCAGTCGATCAAATTTCGGGAGGCTGTAGAGCCTCAGACATGCAATAAATGTGGGAAATCACACCCTGGATCTAATTGCGATGGGCGTATTATACATTATGTTTGTCGCAAGCTTGAGGCATATCGGTCGCATTGTCGTCCACAAGAAAGCTGCCGAGGCGACCCAGTCGGGCCGAGTGTTTGCTATGACTCGGGAGGATGCACGTAGATCTCTTGAATTGCTACAAGGTACGATTACTTTTCATGGTTGTTTATTACATGCCTTGTTTGATTCTGGAGCCAGTCACTCTTTCATAGCATATGATTGTGTTAGACGTATGAATTTGAATGTTCATGAATTGCCTTATGATATGATTGTGTCTACTCCATTGGGAGTCAAATCCAAAACTGCGATGTTTGTCTAAACGTATTGTGAATGTGGATGGATATGAGTCCACGTGGATCGATTTGCTTACTGTTGCATGAAATCGACATTATTTTGGGATTAAAGCTGGTTGATGACCAATAATGTTGTACTAGACTTTGGCAATAGAAAGGTCATTTGTCCCGATCAACACCAAAATCTTTATGCCAAAGCAAGCCTTGGTTTTCTTAATGCTCTTGAGGTAGAAACATTGTATTACGCAAGGGTGCCGAGGATACGTGGTTTTCTTTTCGTACAAAGCGGAGTCGAACCTTCTCTGGATGAAATACTCGTGGTAAGGGAATTTCCGACGTTTTCTGACGATATCGGTGGGTTACCACCCGAGAGAGGTGGAGTTTGCTATTGACCTTGTACACAGTGCTTGGACCGATTTCTAAAGCGCCCTACCGCATGGCACCAAATGAAATGGCCGAGTTAAAGAAGCGAGATAGAAGAATTACTTGAAAAGGGGTTTATTCGCCTAGTGTTTCGCCTTGAGGAGCCCAGTCTTATTCGTGAAAAGAAAGACGGCGGTTTGAGACTCTGTATTGACTACAGGAGGCCGAACAAGGTGACCGTGAAAAATAAATATCCTCTTCCCAGAATTGACGACTTGCTAGATCGATTATCCGTTTCTGTATATTCTCAAAGATTGATTTACGTTCGGGGTACCATCGGCTTCGGTCGAGGCGAGGATATTCCGAAGACCCTTTCGGACCGGTATGGGCACTATGAATTTCTTGTGATGCCGTTTGGCTTGACAAATGCTCTGCTATCTTCATGGACTATATGAACGAGAATCTTCCGATCGTACCTAGATCAGTTTGTAGTGGTATTTATCGATGATATCCTGATCTATTCAAAGAGTCGGGAGGAACATGAGGATCATCTGCGGCTTGTATTAAATATTACGAGGAGAAACAACTCTATGCCAAACTTAGTAAATGTGAGTTTTGGCTTTCTGAGGTTAAATTTTTGGGCCACGTAGTTTCTGAAAATGGTGTTTCAGTGGACCCTAGTAAAGTGGAAGCAGTGTTGAGCTGGAAAAGGCCAGAGACAGTTACTGAAATACGTAGTTTTCTCGGTCTAGCGGGGTATTATCGCCGCTTCATACAGAATTTTTCCCCGGATAGCATCGCCATTGACGAAGCTCCTGAGGAAGAACCAGTCTTTTGTGTGGGACGATCGTTGTGAGGAGAGCTTCCAGATACTGAAGGAGAGGTTGACGACCGCGCCTGTATTGATTATCCCAGATCCGAGTCAGACCTATGTGGTTTACAGCGATGCTAGTTTACAGGGATTGGGATGTGTCCTGATGCAGCAGGGCAGAGTTGTAGCGTATGCCTCTCGTCAGTTGAAGCCTCACGAGCAGAACTATCCTACACATGATCTGGAGCTTGCTGCGATTGTATTTGCTTTGAAGATATGGCGACACTATCTGTATGGCACCACTGTTGAGCTATACTGTGACCACAAGAGCCTCAAGTATCATTTGACCGAAGGAGCTTAATATGAGGCAACGTAGATGGATGGAGTTGTTGAAAGATTATAACCTGGAGATCAAATACCATCCAGGTAAAGCTAATGTTGTCGCAGATGCTTTAAGCAGGAAGACTGTGCGGGTAGCATATATGATGATGAAAGAGCAGAAGCTTCTAGAAGACTTCAGAGATCTAAATGTGTCAGGCCACACCTTTGTGAACAGAGAAGCGGCTCGTAGAATATATTTGGCTAATCTCCTTGTCGGTCAAGAGGAGAATAATCGAGCGTAGAAATAGAAGAAGCTCAGGGGCAGGATGATCTAGCAATATCCATTCGAGATAAAATTGCTCAGGGTGAAGCAACGGATTATGATATATCATCGAATGGGGTGATCCGATTTCAGAAAGCGAATTTATGTGCCGTCTAGAGATGATTTGAGACAAAAGATTCTAGATGAGGCTCACAAGAGCAGATACACGATTCATCCAGGTGCAGTCAAAATGTATCGAAATTTGAGATCACAATTCAGTGGCGGGGATGAAGAAGGAAATATCAGAATATGTGGCTAGATGTTTGACTTGCCAGAAGGTAAAGATTGAACATCAGCGACCGGGAGGACTCTTGCGAGGACCGGAGATTCCCGAGTGGAAATGGGAGAATGTGACCATGGATCTGGTAGTGGGTCTACCCAAAATCAGGCATTTGGATGCAATCTGGGTAATCGTTGACCGACTCACTAAGTCTGCTCATTTTCTTCCTGTCAACGTCAATTACTCTCCCGAGAAACTGGCAAAGATTTATTTTCGAGAAATAATCAGACTTCATGGGACACCAAAGAGTATTATCTCTGATAGAGATCCTCGGTTTACTTCTCGATTCTGGCAAGCTTTACATCAAGCAATGCGGACAAAGTTGAAGTTGATCGCCTATCATCCCAGACGAGATGGGCAATCGAGAGGACAATCTGGAAGATATGTTGCGTGCTTGTGTCTTGGATTTCAAAGGAAATTGGGATCAATACTTACCTCTCGCTGAATTTGCCTACAATAACAATTATCATGCTAGTATACAGATGGCTCCGTATGAAGCTCTGTATGGACGGAAATGTCGATCACCTCTTTGTTGGACTGAGTTATCTGAACGGAAGTTGTTTGGACCGGAAATGGTAGATGAAACTTCCGAACAGATTAACTTAATCAAAAAGAGGCTCCTAGCGGCTCAAAGTCGTCAAAAGAGTTATGCAGATAAAAGAAGGAGACCTCTAGAATTTAATGAAGGTGATCACGTATTTTTGAAGATATCTCCTGTTACTGGAGTGGGAAGAGCCTTAAAACGTAAGAAATTAAGTCCTCGATATGTCGGTCCTTTTGAGATATTGAAAAAGCGAGGATCTGTGGCTTATCAGTTAGCATTGCCACCAAGTCTGAGTAGGTTGCATGATGTTTTTCATGTCTCTCAGCTAAAGAAATATCAACCAGACCCAAAGCATATCCTTGAGTATGAGGATGTTGAGGTACAGGAAGATCATACCTTTGTAGTAGAGCCTGAACGGATTATTGATTATCAAGAGAAGCAGCTCAGGCGCAAGAATATCCCTTCTGTGAAGGTGGTCTGGAAAGGGTTATCTCCCAGGGAAGCGACGTGGGAGACAGTTGAGGAGATGAAAAAGAAATATCCAGAATTTATGTCTAAGAGCATGATCAATGTATAGACAAATTTCGAGGACGAAATTTATTTTTACGGGGGAAGAAATGTAACGTCCCCATTTTTCATGCAACCAATATATTGGAATCATTGGTGAAATATATATATGATTTTCATCAAGATTATAGTTGAGAATATTTATTTGTGTATTTAATTAATTATTTAACTATTCCTTGTTTTTCTTTCAACATGAATAATTAATAAAGGGAAAGGAAGTGGAATAGTGGTTTGGGAATTTGGGAAAGTATTATTTTCACTATGGTCAATGGATATAGTGGATGATAATGGAAGTAAAACATATTTCATTTTCCCATTTTGCCCTTGAGTATTGTGCCAAAGGGAAGAATTGGTTAAGAGTGTATAAATTCCAAAAATGCCTAAGAAATTGTCATGGACTTAACCAAGGACTAGAATCATTGACCTAAGTAGGAAAGACCATTTTTGAAGTCCAAATGAGAGCCCAATTCACATAGAGAGAGGGGAGGATGAAGCAAAAATTTGCTCATGGAAAAAAAATGGATTTTTGCAAGAAATTATTATTTTGAAGATTTGAATTATTATGACATCTTCTTACACATGACCCCCTCTTCATAAATACAAGAGATATGTGATGGAACATATAATCTCTTCCTCCCTCTCCATTTTCGAAAATTGCAAGAGAAAAAGAAGAAATACTATCATATCACCAAGTGCATCATTAATGGAGTGTGTAAGAACCATTGGGAGGAAGGAAGTCATATTTCTTTCCCATTCCTTTCTCATTTTCGTGCAGCAAGGAGGGAGGAGAAGGAAGAGAAAATGAAATAATAATAAAATGAAGGGTGAAATGACATTTGATGAAGTCATTTTAAGTGCCTATTACCTAGAGATAATGATGGGTAGTAAAAGGGAAAGGACATAAGCATTAAATGAGGATTTTTGGGCAGATTATTCAAGCAAAAATATGAGCCAATTTTTCCTCCCAATCAGCCCAAATTTTCGAATAAGAGAAGGGAAGAGAGAAAAGGAAAATTGCCAAGGAAAACTCTAGAAAACTTGAGAAGAAAATAAGGGCATGGAAGTAAATTTCCAACACATAAGTATTGGGCACTTTAAATAGGTTATCACCCCTCTAATTTGGCTGCCCTGTTCGGTTGAAAAGAGAGGAAAATAGAGAGAGGGAGCAAGTGGTTCCATTCATATTAGCATAAGAGTGCTTGTGCAAGAAGAGGAAGATTGAAGCTAAGGTAAGTTTATGGCTTTAGATCCTTAGTCTCCTCTCTTCTACCTCTTCTAGTGTGGCTAAACATTTAAAGTTCATCATTTCCTTGGTGTTTTGGGGTGTAGCTCGAAAATTGAGGAAAGGAGACTCAAGGAGCAAGTGAACCAAAAGTGTTAGGAAGCCTATTGAGTAAGTCATCTTAAACCTTTCTACCATTTTTCTTGGTTGTTTGAGCTAGGAAATATCTATCTCATTGAGTATGTTTGTATATTTGGTTGAGTAGCTAATGAAAGAAAGGAACAAAGGTTTAAAGTTAAGATAAATGGTCTAAAATGGTAAAACAAGCATGGTATATGAAAGATGTGAAGCTAGAAGGAAAGTTTGATATATTGTTAGTTAAATAATAATTTCGTGCAGCTGTTTTTCTTGATGATATGACTTGATTTTAGTATTTTTGAGGGTTCTAAAGTGTTTAAAATGAGATTTTGTATAAGGATGAACTTGGATCAAAATTTTTGGAACCCTAGATGAAAGTGTAAAAAAACGTTGGTGGCTGATTTGTGAGATTTCTGGGGAACTATTCGGATGTTTCATGTATTTTGACTTAGTAAATGGAATTTAAAAATTATGAAATTTTACAGAGAGAAAGTAGACATCTCAAGGATTATTTTGATATATAATATGTAATTTTTCAAGTTCTGGACTATGAGAAATTAATTTTTGAAAATGACCCTCTGATCCTGGACTTGATTTCGGACAGCAGAGACATTTTGAGCTATAAATGGATTTTAGATTAATTCTGGCCCAAGATAGTATTTTTGGTTGAAAATAGACATATTAAGGGTCATTTGGGCTTTGGAATCAACCCAAAAGAAGTTTTATATATTTAATTATGAATTTTTGAAGATCAGTCCATGATTACTGAAAATTTCTGGAGAATGACGAAAATAGAGGATTTTAGGCCCATATTAAATTCCTTAATAAGAAAAGGGATCTAGCAATTATGGACACTTGGGTTGGGCCTATTTTAAATCATCAAAGGAAATATTTAGTGAGTTGGAATTTAATTGTATTTATATTTTATTATTTTAGGTCTAATTGTATCTTGCGCCGGGGAAATTAAGTTTTAGTTGTAGTCGACTACCAGGTAGTAACCTTAATCTTCATATACTCTGTGTGACTTGTGTATGTATGTTTTACCATGTATATCACATACATTTGGTTATCATCCATTTTTCTTCCAAGCGCTATGGAACCGGAACATGTTGTGTGCATAAACGGGCCTTCTTTGTGTGCCGTGCCGGCGATGCATGTTGTGTGCTATTAGGACTGCTGCGATGCATCTTTGTGTGCTATTAGGACTGCTAGTTCCGGATTGGCTGTGTGCCTTGCTGTGTGCATGATACTGAATGAGATGTGGTTTGAATTTTTATTCGTGGTTGCTTACATGCTTTGTTATACATTTTATATGAGATTAACGGTTACTCTGGGATTCAATTTTGAATCCCAGCCCCTTTTAAGTCCCCTGGCAGTTTATCTAGATCGGAGTAGGGAGACAGAGGTAAGGCTCCGGAGCAAGACTAGAGTGGTGGTAGATGTTGGTGATTTATTTTGGATACATGTATATTTTGGTTACGGGATGACTGTAGTATTTTATTTTGACCTGTCAGACACCATTATCCGGATGACTGTATATTTTGGTCCCTCTGGGGAAAATTTATCTTTCAATATTTTTATCAGTATATTATTGTCCAAACCGATGAATGCTCTGCTGCTAATACTCTGATGTGTGACGTTAAATTAACCTGGGATAAATAGTTTAAAAATTGAATATAAGTAAAGGATCACACTACCCGCCACCCGAGAGGGCGAGGCCGGTAGGGGTGTTATAACGAAAATGTGATGAAGTTTAGATGTAGAAGGAATAAAGTAATAAAATGGCACATTTTCTCTTTTCAGCACAAGTTGGGTCATTCGTAGCAAAAGGCAAATCTCTTGTTTTTTGAGCAGGAAGGCAAATCTATCATGCTCACACATTAGGCTGGGCCTACACTCCACAGTGATTTAGATATCTGGTATTAATTAAATTAAATTTTGTAATAGATGATAAAAAATGATTATCAAATTTTCTTATTAAAATAAATATTGATAATGATTTTACATTAATAATATAGTCAATTCTTAGCCATGTTTGTTCTTTTCTTATTTTGTGTTAAGATGAGCTCTTCATTAACTCCTTGTTTAGAGCTTTCACTTGCATGTTTGGATACGTTTGAATCATTTTAGGCCTAGCACAGTTCTATGGGGTCTTTGAATACTTTTATGTTGTCATTGTTTTGTGTCTAGGTCATTCTCTTTATAAGACATGAACTTTAATTCTTAAGGAATTTTGATATTTTATTAAACAATATTAATATGGAAACTGTATAAACTTAATGAATAAGTATGTATATTGATATATTTTAGTCAATCAAAAATTATATCAGCGAGTTTATGAGATTGGTTATAACTTATAATACTAATGAGGCAAGTCTCTGAGTAGGTTGTGGCAACAATGTTAAGAAGGGGCTAGAAGAGTATTGGAGGAGCCCTAATCACGTCTGCAAGCAGTTGAAGTTGTGAAAACGGTTCCATAACAATCTTCATGTCCGGATTGATAATGTTAGTACCAAGCTCGACCAAGAACCTCCGGAAGATAAACTTGAATCCAGGAATCTAGACACCGCAAAACCTCCTAATTATATTGTAATACCCTAAAAATCGTATTTATGATAAATATCATAAATTAGGAGATAATACCTATTAGAAATAGGTGAATATGTGGTGTCAAATTTATAGGGAATCTCTAGGCAATTTTCCCTAGAAAATAAGAAAAAGTATATAAATACTTAAAGATTTAATTAGCAAATAGAGTAATTACTAATTAAAGCATATAGTCTAAGTGATTAAAAAGAGTTGAAAAATCAAGTGGTAAGAAAAGTAGAAAGTTATTTTGTGATTTGGTTAAAATATTATAAACATAAAACCTTATGGGATAATTGGCACATGGGGGTCATAAATTGTGGAAGAGGATAAGAGTACTTGCCATTTAGTCTCTTAATGGTTTGGAAGGGGATGTGGGACGTTGGCTAAGTTAAAAATGGATAGTAAAGTTGAATTGTCAATGTTGTATCTAACCAAGAAGATAGTTGAAGCCTAAATGAATCAAAAGCAAAAGTTTGAAAAGTCAAATGGGGGGGGGCAGCCGAATTGATTGCTTTAGGGGATGTCTAAACCGAAATGGAGAAAGAGAAATAATTGTATTGAATGAATGCAAGTGGATAGGAAAAAATATTAAAGAAAGAAAGGTATTTGTATAAAAGCATTTTGATGAAGCCAAAGAGATGATGTCATTAGAATGACCTTATTTTGTTGAAATTATGGCATGGGAGGTCGGCACATACGCTTCTATGGTGGAGATTTAGTTTTCAAAAGTACTTTAAGATCCTAAGGCTAGAATCAAATAAGAGAAAGTTGTGAATAGTAATTTCCTTGCCTATAAATAGCCTTCAAGTTCTTTGAGAAATCTCACACCATCTCCTCTTGAGAATTTCGAAACCTAGAGAGAGTTTAGAGAGAAGGAGGAGTCCGGGGAAATTTGTAGCGAAGCTCTGGGTAAGTTTTTCGGTACTTAAGCTTTCGTAGTTCTTTCGGTAGTTAGAGTAGGAATGCTAGTTTAGTCTTTAATATTTCAAGTATGATTAGATATCATATGCTAGGGGTATTTTAGTCATTATTTTGAAAATCATGATGGGGTCGAAGTTCTGGCAAAATTTTGGAAGATTAGAGTTAAAATAGCGAAGCTCTGGCGAAATTCCGCTGATTAGGGGCATCAGGGGCAAAATGGTAATTTTTACCTAAAATGCCTGTTATGATGTAAATCATTAATTAATATGATTTATATTTCGAAAATTATGTTGGAGTAGGAGTTATGTTGAAATTTTGAAAGATTAGGGTCAAAGTAACGAAGTCTTTGCGAAATTCCGCCGATTAGGGGGTCAGGGGTAAAATGGTCATTTTGACTAAAAATGTCTGTCGTAATGATAGATCCTTAACAAGTACGTTGTTATATTGATAGGATATCTCTGATAAGGTTCTGACCCACTGTCGTACCGTATTCCGCTAGAAATACCGACGACCGTCAACGAAGGTACGTTCGCGTACTGTAACACTAACTCTGATGTTTATTGTATGCACATATGTATATTGTCTGTACTCTGAATGTACTATTGTCTGTCATGCCTGTACTCTGGCTGTACTATTGTCTGTCATGCCTGTACTCTGATTGTAATATTGTCTGTACTTCGACTGTACTATTGTCTGTACTTTGACTGTACTATTATCTGTCCTCCGACTATACTACTGTCTGTCATCTGATTGTATTGTTTTTGCCATACATATCTGATATGTATACCCTATGTCTGACCGTAGTAAATGTTGCCAAAATTCTATGAATGTCTGTTGTACATATATGGTGTATATAAACATGAGGTTAACCGTTACCTGGGTTCGATGCATGGACCTCAGCCCTTAATATAGCTTCAGGGTCGGGTGGACCGAGGATCGAGGAGAAGGACAAGCAGCACGCCTAGGAGTCGCGGCTGAAGACTTCTTTCTGTATTACTTTTGAAACACTCTTGTACCGCTGTTTAAACAGCAAGACATGCTACCATGGGTATTTTAATATATATATCAGTTACTCAATCGCTCCGGTGCTCTACTCTGATGATTTGAAAAGATGTTTTGAAATAAATAAAAAATTATACTGCTTGTGAAGACGGATGTTACATATATCCTGGCGTCTCATGACTGCTTGCACCATGGAACCCTTCACACAAAATAGGAGGACTAAGGCCCGTTTGGTACAAGGAAAATTTGAGGAGGGAAATGAAGATTTGAAAGATGAGGGAAGATGACTTGAAAAAAGATGAGTTGTTTGGTAGGAAGAAAATGAAGGGGTGGTAGTTGGTAAAGAATTAGGAAATGTCTATTTTACCCTCAAAAGAAATTAATTCAAAATAAAAAAGAAAAATATTTTTTTATGCTAAAATATATTTTAAAAAAATATACTCTTGTTAAGTTCGAACTCGTGTACTTTTTTTTCCACCAAATTTGAACTTTTCTGCCAAGTTCAAACTTTCCCGCCAAGTTCGAACTTCCCGCCAAGTTTGAATTTCAGGGGTAAATTTGTCCAAAAATGTGAACAATGACGTGAGAACTTAAGATCCCACCAATTTTGGTGGGATCTAATCTTCCCACATATGAGGGATGATTGGTGGGCCCGGGGTGGGCCTAGGAACTTGAGTTCTCGAAAAGATATATGCAAAATGTGTATCAAACGGAGAAACTTGTCAAAGTTCCTTTCCCTACCCACCAATTCCTTGTACCAAACAGGCCCAAGTTAGACATACAAAGCATAAACAACTACAAATGAATAAATGTAACTCCAAGAACTATGTTCATTTTGAATGATCACCTTTGCATCCGATAAAACAACATTGTAAGTGATAGAGTGATAGCTCCCTGATTTAGGGATATCCTAAGCAATCACCTTGGCGAAAATGACCCGTAGGTTGTGGCTGTCATTAAATTCTGTGAACTTGGTCACATCCCAGGGAGCCATGGTTTGGAAATTTTGGATGTGATTTTCATAAGATGATGCTTAAACGAGATATGAGGGCACAAAATGATGTCATAATATATAGCAAATGAAGCTTGAAATTAGAGTTTCCCTCATCCTTCAAGAATGAAATAGGGTCCACGTTAATGACCAATAGAAAATGCTGGCTCCTACTCCACACGTCAGAAGTGTGCTTTTTCTTCAAAATATTTGTATGAATATGCATTGTAATACCCGAATAATTATTTATCTTAAATACTATATTTTGATAAATAATACCTATTTAAAATAGCTGAATGTGTGGTCTCAAATTTATGTATTGTATTTATTTTATTTTCTAGGGCAATTTCTCTTAGAATTAAAATGAACAACGAGCCAAAATCCCTAAAAACATTTATGGATCATAAAATACCCTAAGATTATTATAATTAAGTATAATCTTAATTATGTCTTAAGAGGAAGTTAAATGTCATGGAAATACCTAAATCAATTAGAGGAAATTGTCAACAACTAATGGGCAATTAAATGGCAAAACATTAAAATATTTATGTAATTTTCGTAATTAATTAATTAATAAATAAAAAGGCATGATTAAGAAGTGTATAGGATTGATTACATAAAATCCCATACAAGTAAGCCTAATTGATCAACAAAGGATGTATTAAGCATAGGATTAAGACACTAATCAAGCTTATTAATTAACCTTGACAAGTCAACACAAATCAAAGGCTAGGATTAAACCTCATAAAGCTAGATCTAAAGGCTTTAATTTAACCATAAAGCTAAATCCTTGTGAACCCTAATCAACCAATGAGAGAATTTTCTTTTAGATAATTAAAAAACAAAATGAAGAGATAAAGGGGGGAGGGGGACTGTTTGTGAGTGTTTGTGTGTGTGAGTGTGTGTTGTGTGAGATGTGGGTGATTGTGAGCCTAGCATTTAGAGAGAGAAAAGTGTGTGTAGATATTTTGAGAGTTTAAAAGCCATTGGGTTTAATTCAAGACTCAAGTTAATGAGAACCGGTAGAGAATAAATTGTGTACTGAAATATGTTAATCATAGATCAAATATAATGACTTTTTGTGAACAAGTATATTTTTAGCTTGAAGTAGGTTATCTCCAAAATCATTTCCTTAACTTTTGGGATTAATCCTAAAATGATTAAAAGGCTAGTAAAAACCCCTGATTGAACCATAATTCATGTCATTCCAAGTACTTCTCAAGAGACTTACATAAACTTCAAAATGAACCTCTAAAAAATATTTGTGGTTTGTGAGCAATAGACTTAGAAAATAAAGCACCTAAAGTAACTAATTATTGGAACATCTAGTTATAGAAACAAGGAAGAGGGGACGAATAAGGTGGCTTGAAAGAGGGTCCAATAATTGTTTGTAATATATCCAACACACACATGGGTTAAATAGGCACATGGAGGAGGTTTGGCCAACAAAGCAAAAAAGCAAAAGATATGGAGTTGGAGGAGGCCAACAAGGTGTGGAAAAAAGTGGAAGAGATAAGGGGGAGAGAGAGAGAGAGGACGTTGGAGAGAGATGGAGGGTGAGGATGAGAGTTGAGATTTTAGCCTAGATCCAATGGTCAAGAATTGAGAAGAAGTTCAAAGGAATTACCAAACTTGCCATACCCTTTTCCTATAAATAGGCACCTTCCCTTCAATTGAATTCTCACACCAAATTGCAAGAGCAATTCAAAAATTAGAGTGGAAGTGGGAAGGAAGAGTCTTGGAGAAGGAGGAGCAAAGTTCTTGGTAAGTTCTTGATCCTTAGCTTTTAAGTTCTAGTCTTTTGTTTAGTAGTTCTTAGTATAAATGCTAGTTTGATCTAGGAAATAGGAAATAAAATTCCTATTCTTGTTTTTAAGCCTCCCTGCAATGAAAGATGCCTGACGAGGTAAAAACATGGTAGGAAGTAAGTTTTGAAAGTTGAGAGTCAAAGTAACGAAGCTCTGACGAAATTTTATCGGTTAACGATTTTGAAATCAGGGGTAAAATAGTCATTTGTGGCTAAAATATCTGTTAGGATATTGTTTATAAATTAATAAATACAATATTACCCTTATAGGATATCTGTGATTGCAATCTGACCGTCAGACGTACCGTATTCATCGACGAAGGTACGGATGCGTACTGTAACCTTAACTCTTATACTTGTTGTATGTTTATATATGATAGTTGTATTCATAGTCTAAAACTTTGTCTTAGATCTTTCATTATACATTCAACTATATACGGGTTGTGGTTTTGATAGTACCGTTAAGTTTTCCTAGCGATGAGGACACGACCGTACATCGTGGCACTAGTGAATAGTGCAGACCGGGATAACATACATATATAGGAGTTGTGTATTGTTATTGCCTTACATATGTGATTATGTATTTCCTACATCTGTTATGGGCTTTTGTAGTGATTATTGTTAAAATGTCATGAATATTTGTCATTCATATATTGTTTACATAAGCATGAGGTTAACCGTTACCTGAGGTCCGGTGGGCATTGGACCTCAGCTCTTACCTTAGCTTCAGGATCCAGGGGTCTCAGGATCGAGGACAAGGGTAAGGAGCAAGTGTGAGAACCAGACGGAGACGTTATTATTTTAATGTGTTGCTTTATTATATTAAACACTCGGATGAATGTACTGTCATATGAGCAACCAGATACACTGCAGACAATGTTATTCAGTTACTCTTTAATTTGAAACAAATTTCCGACGCTCAACTCTGATCAAAACGCTATGAAAATGTTTATGAAAACGGGGTGTTACATGCGTGGGGAACATGTTGAAGACGTGCGAAATTTCCATGAGCAGTTAATAGTAGAATATGAAAAGGACTGGTATCCTATTGCCTTTCAGCAACAAAAGGCTAGATGTCTCCAAAGGTTATGTTTTAGAAAAGACGTGGCCTTAATCACTATGACCGAATAGTTCAACCAAAAACGGCCTTCATCTACATATAAACTGTTGGGGAAAAATGAGAAATGCATGTGGAATACACTAACAACATCGGAAATATACTGTTAGTTCTCGGTGTTTTGATGATCACAATGTGCAAGTTATTAAATTGATTGTGAAACATGAGAATCTAAGTTTGCCCGAGCAGGTCTCAGATGTTGCCCGAGCAACATCGGGTTTCAAACTTTAAAAGCTTAACTGAGTAGACCTTGCCCGAGCAGCCCCAAGCTTATGCCCGAGCATCATCGGGTTACATTGCCTAAAAACTAATATAAGTTAGTCTTGCCCGAGCAGATCCATTACCCTTGCCCGAGCAGCATTTGTGAAATACTCTTTTGTCGCAAGGTAAGGAAATCATGCTCGAACAGGTGTAATCCTTTGCCCAAGCAAAGTCGAGTCAGAAGCAAAACTAGAGCAAAAGGAAAGCCTTGCTCGAGCACCAGAGAAAGCCTGCCCGAGCAAAGATGCTCGAAAGCAATGGGAAAAAGGTTGCCCGAGCAACCTCCCAAAACTCACCATTTTATGCTGCTTGCCCGAGCATGCATTCCGCTATGCTCGAGCAACATGCCCGAGCAAAGACAAATCCTTGCCCGAGCAACATTACTAAATCACCCCCATATGTCATCTGCCCGAGCAGATCTTTCACCCTTGCTCGAGCACCTTGCCCGAGCAACATATAATTGCTTGCTCGAGCAACATCAAAAGACCTTTGTTGTTCGCCTCTGTCCAAGGCTTGCCCGAGCACACCATTGAAGCTCGCCCAAGCATCATCGTAAATCTCGACTTCCTTAGGCGTTTGTTCGAGCGATGCCATATGCTTTGCCCGAGCATTAGCGTAAATCCTAGCCTCGTTAGGAGCTTGCCCGAGCAGTGAAATACATCATGCTCGAGCATCAACGATTCAAACAGATTCTCGATACGCTATATCTCTGATTGATTACCTTTGATTATTATTGAATCACCATTATTAATAATATTCAAAATCATTTATTTCCATCTTTAATCTTTCTACTTAAGTGAGTTTCAGGAATCAACCAACAGATTTACGAACGGAAATCTGAGCAGTTATTCTTCACGCGTCAACAGAAGAAAGATCAAAACGATAAAGCTCTTTATCTGGAAACAAATCATATAGCACTTACTCTGATTTTATTCCCTGGCCAAATAGAGGAAAGACAATAAATGAATCAACGGTCAGAATCATCAAAGCAGAGCAATCATTGGAAGTCCAAACAAAGAAATGTCCCAACAGCTACTTTCTCAGGAACAGCTGATCTACTACATTCATCTCTTCTGTATTACTGTGATTATCTTGAGTATCCCAAATACACATAGTGCTTCAGTGCTTATATTTTATATACTCGTGAGGAGTTGTTACAATCATTCTTGTTATCATTATTAAAGTTTAAGGTTGTGGAACCTTAAGCAAGGGTGTACAATTGCAACTTGTAAGGGGGAGTGAGTCCGAGCGTGAAAGGATCATCCTAAGTTACAGAGTGGTTAATTGTACCTGTGTTTAGAAAGATAGTGGAAATCTCAAGGTGTACTTGAGGACTGGACGTAGGTCAAAGTGTTAAGGTCGAACCAGTATAATTCTCTTTGTGTTCATCTCTCTTTCCTTACTCTAGCAATTCACTTACCTGAAATAAGAAAAAAGAAAAATAAAGTCACCTATTCACCCCCCTCTAGGTGATATTCCTACTGTCATATACAAATTTTAAATGGTGAAATGTGGATTGAGTTTTTTTTTTTTAAAAAAAAACCAATGGTTTATTAAAAAATGTTTGACCTTCATTACTCCAAATAAATGACTAACAAGTGAGGATCATTTATAATTGGGAAATATTGACATCGCATTAGATTTAATCACCATTGGCTATTGATAAAATCGCCATTTGGGATGTTTACGTGGACCAATAATTGATTAGCTACAAAGTTTAGTAGTATATATTTGATTTAAGGCTTAAACCAAAGCGCTTCTCTGGATGGAAAGAAAATGAAGGTAAAATAAAATTAGGAGGGAAAACTTATAAAAATAGTAAACATTTTTACAATTTATTAATGTTTTTTATAGTATTTCATCCCCTATTTTTTTCTTACTTTTCTCTCCATCCAAACATAGAAAGGAATGAGGTGAACGAAAATGAGAACAAAGGAATAGAAAGTACACTTGTTGGGAAAAGTCATAATCATTTTCCATCTAAATCTCAAAAGAAAAAGAGCTTGATCAAATAAAAAATATGACGCGTAAATTGTAAATTTGCACTAGAAGTTTTTGCTTAGAAATAAGTTGCCCAAAAGATTTTTTTGGGTTCAATATCACTCAACATAGCCCTTGTCAATATGCATGTTAAATTTAACCATTAGTTGATGAAATATGCTGAGATGACAATTTCACTTGGCATCACTTTTTTTTTTTTCTTTGGGTTATGAAGATGCAAATATGTCCCAAAATTTTTACTCAAGAGATCTAGGTATCAGGATTTTTTTGGGTTTAATGTAGCCTTCGAAGTTTTCATAGTTATTTAAGTTAAATATAACAATTAGTTGACAAAATATGTTGAGCTAACAGGTCTACATTGTAACACCCCATATTCAATACTACCCATTATAATTATTATCAAGCAGTATATGAGAATATTATCAGAGTGGAGAGTTTGAGCGTATAGGTTGGGTTAAGTATGTGAGTAACTGATAAGCGGCTACATAGTTAAACTTCTTAGCGGTGTATCCGTTCGGTACATAAGCGATACAATTATCCGAGTACTCAAATATTATACAACATACAGTATAAGTACAGTCCAAAATAAATCCTCCGGCCGAGTCCTCACGCGGCCTGCTTACTCTTATCACCAGCTCCTGATCCTCCTGATCATGAAGCTATGGTAAGTGCTGAGATTCAATACCCATCGGACCTCAGGTAACAGTTAACCTCATGCTCAAGTATTGTAAAACCCTAAAAATTGTATTTATGATAAATGTCATAAATTAGTAAAAATACCTATTGGAGACAGGTGAATATGTGGTCTCAAATCTTGAGTCATATTTACCTTATTTTTCTAGGGTATTTTCTATTAAAATTAGAGAAAATAAAGAGCTGAAAATCCCTAAATGCAATTATGGGCCATAAAATGCCCTAAGAATATTATGATCAATCTTGAGAGGCAATTAAATATTTATGAAAAATTAGAAAGTATGTTGTCTCTAATTTAGGTAATTTTTGGGATTATTTCCCTTGGAAATAAAAGAGGCAAAATTTAATATTATTTTGGGGAACATAAGTTGCCCCATGATTTTTAATATTTTACATGGAGCATAAAATACCAATGTCAGTGTAATAGTTGTGAGATAATGATTAATGCTAAATAAGAAAATTATCAACAATTAGTAAGTGATTAAATAAATAATTATTGGCTAATTGTTTAAGCATGAATAAAGGTTATATTCAAAGTTAATTATATAAAATCCCTAATTTGAGATTAATGACCAATGGAGGGTCAAGATTAGCATAAGGGTACATGCTAATTAATTGGAAATGATTAAGAAAATGTATAAGATTAAATACATGAAATCCCTAAAGCCTAATTACAAAACATGGTATATGTTAAAGATTGTTAAGCATGAGTTTAAGACACTAATCAAGCTTGTTAATAACCTTTGAAAAGTCAAAGTTTGAACCAACCAATGGGAAGCAACATCCTTGGCCAAAAATATGCTATGAATTTCGAAATGTTAGAAGAGGAAATGGAAGAAGGAAAATGAGTATATGAAGATGCAAGTGGATGGAAGGATATTTGTTAAAAGCATCTGTGATTGAACAAAGGGTGATGTCGACCAAGCATAAAGGGGTTTCCTTTTCAATTAATAAATCAAAAGCAAAGTTAAAAAAGTCAAATATGGGGGGAGGGATTTGAATTGATTATTGTGTGTGTGTGCAGTCGAAATTTAAAGGGAAAAAGAAGAGAAAATATGATTTTTATGCAAGTTGTAATAAGATAGTATTATAAAATGAGATATTTTGTGAATAAAGCCAACAGGAGAAATGAGAACCGATAGAAAATAAATCCTACCTTGAAATCCTTGGATTTAGTAGAAAACAACTGGACATATTATGAATCAGTGAATTTTTGTCGCGAAGTTGATGTTACCAGAAGTAATTTCCGTAACCGACGACAGTTGTCCTGAAATCTTCAGCAGGCTAGGAAATACCCTTAATGGGATCAAAAACTTGGTTAATCCAAATATCTTGAAAGAGGAAGATTAGACCTTCAAGACTACGTTGTTGGATTTTTGAGATTAGTTAAGATTACGCGATTAGAACACCGATCAGGAAATTTTATCGGTAGGATGACCATAAATCAAGAGTGACATCATTTTGATGATGTCAATTTGTTGAAAAAGAGGGCCAAGAGGTCGTCCAAGGCATCTAGTGGAGGAGGATGAAGCTTGAAACAAACGTTAGATCCAATGGCTTAGATTAAATAGGCCTCTTTGTGCATTTGAAAACTCACACCAAAACCTCTTGAAGGTTTCAAAATATAGAGATAGGTTAGAGAGAATTAAGGAGGAGTCTGGAGAAAGTGTAGCGAAGTTCTGGGTAAGTTCTTCGGTACCTAGTGTAAGTTCTAGTATTTTGATCGGTAGTTCTAAGTGTAGATGTTGTTTTGTTCTTTAATCTTCCAAGTATGATTTTAATATCATGTTTTATGGTTAAATATGATATTTCTTTCAAAAATATGTTGGAGAAAGAGTTATGGAAAAATTTTGGAAGATTAGAGTCAAAGTAACGAAGTTCTGGCGAAATTCCGCCAATTAGTGGAGTCAGGGGTAAAATGGTCATTTTTGACTAAAATGACTGTTATGATGATTGATTAGTAACAAATACGTTATTGTCCTTATAGGATACATGTGATTACGTTCGACCAACAGCTTGTACCGTATATCGTCAACGGAGGTACGTTCGCGTACTAGTAATACTAACTCTGATAAGTTATTGTATGCATATTTGTATTTTCCTTTGTCATGCCTTAACCTTACATATGACTGTATTGTTATTGCCGTGCATATCTGATTATGTACATTGTCCATTGTGCCTTAACCTTGCATCTGACTGTATTGTTATTGCCGTGCATATCTGATTATGTACTTTTCCCATTGTGCCTTAACCTTACATCTGACTGTATTGTTCTTGCCATACATATCTGATTATGAATTCCTTACATCTGATTGTCGTAATTATCACTGAAAATTCATGAATATCTGTATTACATATATGGTGTATATAATTATGAGGTTAACCGTTACCTGAGGTCCGGTGCGCGTCGGACCTCAGCTCTTCACATAGCTTCAGGGTCGGGAGGACCGATGACCGAGAATAAAGGCAGGCAAGCCGCATAGAGACTCGGCTGAAGACTATATATCTTTTGTTGCCACGGTGTGGGTGTCGCCAGGAAGACACTTTTGTTGTCATTTGCATTCGAAAACACTTGGAACATTGTACCGTCAATGTAGTGACAGTGTAAATAGCCAGCTTTACGGCATTTTGAATATATAAATCAGTCACTCTTATGCTTTGATGCTCTACTCTGATGAAGAAAAAAATTATACTACTTTTGAAAATGGGATGTTACAAGTATAAACAATATATGTATGACAGATATTCGTTACATGTCAGCATACCATATATAGCACACAGCAGATGTATGGCTACAACAAAACTTAGCACACAAAAAATGTAATGTTAACAACACAACAATACATAGCACACATCAAATGTAATGTTATCCACGTTTGCACTAACTAGTGCAATGACGGCCTCTCGTGTCGTCAGCGCTTGGAAAACAACACCACGGCGTTATCAAGACTATAACCCGCATAAAGCTGAATGTATTTGAACAGTGACCTAAGACTAAGTCTTAGCCACTCTATGAATCATCTATCACATATAAGCATACAAGACACATCATAGTTAAAGTTACAGTACGCGTCTGTACCTCAGTCCGTGTAGCTAGTGGTACGTTTGTCCGTTCGGTACCGTTTCTTGATTCCTCGGGTATCCTATAATGTTATCACCGCATTATTTCCTTCATAAATAATATCCTTAGAGATACCTTAGCCACTATTGACCTTTTACCTCTAGTGGATTTGATATTCCAATTATATCCTTACATTTGCTTAAAAACGGAATTTCAACATTTCTACCCAGATTTTTCGGTAACTTTGAAAAATCATAATTAATTCCAAAAAACTCGAAATGAGGTGCTGAAAAATTATACACAACCCTTGACATGTATATTTCATAAGAAAATAACGGCTTTAACTCAAAATCCTTGAGTCAATACCAGTTTTAATATATCGAACCACTGTTCTGATTATCTTCCCAAAAATGTGGCCCAACTTCAAGAATTGTTACCGCCTTCTACAAAACTCTAATTGCTACATATTTTATATCAATTGAACTCTATACATGTCTACTATAACCATGAAAACTTTCATAGTTTTTGAAGACTAATTTATACATAAAATAATAGCCACTAAGTGACTAACTTAATAGCCCAGTTTTCTGAAAATTTTCACAATCTTGTTCCATTAATATCAAAAATTATTTCCCAACATGTTTTTACCCCCCATTTTGCGTTTTAAATGCAATGGAGGCCTAAAAAAAATCATGGGAACTTATTTTACCATTTTCTAGATTAAACTAACATTATACTAAAAACTAAAGACTAAAGCTCAAGAACTAGAGACTTACCCTAGAAAAACTTGCTCCTTCCCTTCAAAAAGAAACTCACGTCTCTCACTCTCAATCTAGGATCAGAGGAGATTGTGTTTGTTCGAATGAAGAATTATGAAGGAAAGGTTGGCTATTTATAGAGAAAAATTAAGGACACAAATGGCAATTAAATTTAACCAAAACTCATTTTAACCCTTGGATTGAAAATCACTTTTTGAAAGCAAATCTCTTCCCTTGCACATGCTGCCGACATGCCTCCCTCTAACAGCCGTTTAATATGTTTTTAAATAGCCAATTAAATTGATAGCTTAATTACCTAATTCGATAGTTGAAAAATCTTGACTTTTCAACCCTAACTATTTAATTTCATCATTTTCTTTTCTCCAACTTTCGAAATCTGCATCCTTTTCTGGGACATTTTTTTTATTAATTTATTTTGCCTATGATCCACTTGGATAATTATACAAATGATTTTAATTAGAGCAAGTTTAATTGCCCATTGGTTATTGCTTATTTCCCTTAATTTGATTAAGTATTCTCATATTATTTTCTTGTCTCTTTTAGTTATGAATTAACTATTATTTAAATTTGTTATTTATACCACATCTTATGATCCTTAACCTTAATCTTATATTTTGCCTTTTGTTTAATTACTTCCAAGGGAAATTTTCCTTAAATTATAATCAACTAATTATAATAATTTGAGACACATATTTACCTTCATTTTTGCTAATTATCCTCCAAAATATAATACTTATATTAAATAGGAATTTTCCAGGTATTACATAAATCATCCCCTTCATTTTTATTCATCTCAGATTTATAAATAAAAAAAATTAGAAAAAAGGCCTTACACATGAAGCATTGGACAAAAATGAACCTCAACAAAGAAAAAAGTTTATAGGGCAATATTTTACTTTTATTTTTTAAGAAAATAATGTGAACAATATAAAATAAAAATGTGAGCTTTTTTACCCTCTAAGTGGGAGGTTGTAGATTCCATCTCATATGTAACTTAACATGACCCTTGAGCTGTTGAAAAAAACGTATTTTGTTTAAGAATTATTAATTTATTATAAATATATTAATTATGTATATGTTTATTGACTCTTGATCTCTCATATCCTATTCATCATTAATAAATAGTAGTTGGATAAATAAAAGACTAATTAATGTACATTCATATGCAAAAATGTTGTGAAGGGTCACGTTGTGTACATTCATCTGTATTAATTATACCATTCGTTGTTTATGACTCTTGGTAGTGACTCCTAAAAACCTATAAATAGAGGTGATGTGCAAACATTGTAGCACATAAGAAACACAAGTGAATAAGAATTGCTCCATTGTTATCTCTCAAAATTTCTCTTCTCTTGCTCTTGCTCTCTTATCCCAGATATTTTATTTTTACAACATCTTATTAGCAAGCTCTAACGAATGTATGTTTCTCTCATCGTGTCCTTACAATTTCATCTACCTACTTTTGCTATATTTTATTTTATCTATCTACGATAATTTGAGACACCATATGGAATTAAAAAGATACTTTAACTAATTGTTATAAGCATCGGGTTCTATGGCTAATATTTTAGATTGTTATTACTTTTATATCTTATTTTAATTTCCTTTACAAGTTTTTCTATATTATTAATGTTGTTATGGCTAGAAGCCATACACATCTGATTTCATATTCTAAAATTATATGACCAGTATTCATATCGCTCAAATTTCTTACTTTGATATAATATGGTCAGAAGCTATATACATGTTTCATCTTTTATCTTATTATATGGTCGAAAGTCATATACGACTTTTATTTATCTTAATATAAATTACAAAAACCATATAATTTGAGATTAGCATGCCTGCAATGTTGTAAAAATAAAAGACTTCGGACTAGAGAGCAAGAGAAAGAGAAAATTTGATACTCCCCCTATATCTCTCTAATTTTCTTCTTCTCTTTCTTTCCTATAGCATGTCTTTTGTTTTTACAACATAATTGAAAATTTTAAATCTAAGCCATTAAAGAATTTGCAGGTGTCACCACAATGACAAGCATGATGCTCATCATTTCCATAAAGCACCATCATTGCAATGTCAAATCTCAATCTGATTTTAACATGTGATACCAAAAATTATGAGACCTTAGCCTAATAATCATGTATCAAGGTATTCTTAAAGATTCGGTACCAAATATAACAAATTTTTAATACTTAAAAACTCATAACTGAATCAATTTAACTCTATAGTAGTGGTTCAAGAAAATTTTTAGCTTTAGAAACCTCATTTTCTAGGGAAAAAAATGCTTTACCTTGCTCTATGAAACTATACATGGAAGTAGGGCTGGGAATCAGGGCTGACCTTTTTAGGCCTAGGGTAAGAAAACTTTTTGTTTTTCAAAGCCTGGACCGAGAGCACGTCGGCCAAAGTCATCCCTACAGGGCCGAAAGCTATTTTGCTAAATTTTAACTATTTTTCCTACGTTTTTTTCTAAAGAAATATAATTAGTAAATTACAACAATTAAAATTCTAATTTATCAAATAAAGGTTGTCAATATGAAGGTCTAACAACATGTATCATGCAATAAATAAACACAGTCACTAATTCATAATCAAAAGTAAACTATTATTCATCAATAAGTAACACAAAACATAAGATGCTTACCACTAAACAACATGAGTATGATGACTATCATTTTCATCTTCTTCATCACTATCATCAATTTCAAAGACATTTGATCATGCTTCACTTTGAGTAGTAGGCTTTGCTTCATGGGTGAAAATATCAAGAATATCTTCTCCTGCATCATGAATACATCCATAAGACATTTCTAATTCTACACCGTTGGAAAAGCTCGGTAGGCCAGAAGGGAAGGGTGAAAGATCAGCGATTGTGAGGAATCTTTGGAAAAATCGGAAGGCCAAAAGAGCAGTATGTCAACTGTCAGCACCTCACGGACTTCACGAGTTGAAGTAGTGAAGCACTAATGATGATGCACTGATGTGTGACTGTGTGTGCGTGATGCCCAGACAACGAGACAGAGGTGAGAGGCGTGAAGTGAATGACAAAAATGAGTGATACTGTGAGAGTGACTGAGTAAGTGAGTATTAGGCAACAGGGCAATCATGTAGCTTAGCTTCCTTCATGGTCAGACCTGGTCAATAGGGCAAGTGGCCATTTGGCAACTAGGCAAGTTAAAAAATAATAATGGCCTAGCAGGGCCAGCCCTTTTAAGCCCTCGGCACTACAAAGTTGGCCCTTTTAAGCCTGACTTAATTTGGAGGTTTCATTTTATAAGCTTGGCTCTTGATGGGCTAGGGCTTAAAAGGGTTGTCCCGATGGGTTCAACCTGATTTCTCAGCACTACCTGGAAGTACCGAATGACTGAAAGAATAATGCATATTGTAGGGAATTGTAACATCCCATTTTCAAAAGCAGTATAACTTTTTCTTTTCATCAGAGTAAAGCATCAGAGCAATTGAGTAAATTATATATATTCAAAATGCCGTAACTCTGGCTAATTACAGAAGTGGTACAACAACCGAGAGTTTTTAAAGTAAACATCAACAGAAGTGTCTCCCTGGCGATCCCCATGCCGTGGTAACAAAAGATGGTCTTCAGCCGGACCTCTAAGCTTGCTGCTTTTCTCTCTCCTCGGTCCTCGGTCCTCCCGACCCTGAAGCTATATTAAGTGCTGAGGTCCAATGCATACGGACCCCAGGTAACGGTTAACCTCATATTTACATATACAGCATATGGACTACAGACATCCAACATCAACAGTATAAGAGCACATTATACAAGCATCTCCCAAACAGCGTATCTCGGCGGCACATAGGCCCCCCCTAAAGCGTACCCTAGCACATAGAAGTATCCCTAAACCTAGGCCTCGAAATGTACCCTAGCGGCATAGGCCACTAACAAGTGTATCCCAATACCCAGCAACCATAACATAAATATACAATACACATAGCACATACACGCATACCATAAATATCAGAGTTAGGGTTACTAGTACGCGAACGTACCTTCATTGACGATATATGGTACAATCGTTGGTCATAACGTAATCATAGGTATCCTATAAGGGTAACAACGCATTTGTTACTAATCAATCATTATAACAGTCATTTTAGTCAAAAATGACCATTTTACCCCTGACCCCACTAATGGGTGAAATTTCGCCAGAGCTTCGATACTTTGACTCTAATCTTCCAAGTTAGTTTAGATATCATGTTTTAAGGTTAAATATGATATATATTTCGAAAATTATGTTGGAGAATCCTTAGAGGCAGTAAAATATTTATTAAAAATTAGAGAGTATGTTGTCTCTAATTTAGGGAATTTTTGGGATTATCTCCCTTGGAAATAAAAGAGGAGAAATTAAATATAATTTTGGGGAGCTTAAGTTGCCCCATGATTTTTAATATTTTATATGGAGCATATATGATCAATGTAAGTAAAATAGTTGTGAGAAAACGATTAATCCTAATTAAGAAAATTGTCTACAATTAGTAAGTGATTAAATAAATAAGTATTGGCTAATTGTTTAAGACATGAATCAAGGAGAAATCCAAGGTTAATTAGGTACAAACCCTAATTGGAGATTATTGACCAATGGGATAATTACTTTAATATAAGATAAATAAATGAAAGTGTAACTTCTTTTGTCAAAAAACCTTCATGAATTTCAAAAAATGGGAAAGAAATAGAAGAGGAAAAAAATATGTCAAGTGTGAATGCAAATTGAGGTTTTATGCAAGTTGCAATTAAACAATAATAAAAATGGGATGTGACACTTTGGTATCAGAGCAGTTGTCCTGGCATAGATCTGACTAAGTTATTCCAAACCTTTTGGTGCCGAAGGCAGGGCTAGTCTATGTGGGTAAGTCAATCAGTCGCCGTGAACTCGGTGAGACTCCCATGATAGACACCTACCTGGCCAATTGGTTTGAGTAACGGAGTTAGGCTCTACGCCTTTTTAAAGAGCATGTTTTGAAAATGAGTACTGATATAGCCCTAGGTCGGTGTACCACCTTACTTCGATATACCAGTCTGAACCGGTATACCATCCTGAACCGGTGTACCACCCTCTGTCGGTGCATCACTCTAACCCAGAGGCGATGTATCCATCGTCTGTACTTATACCGATATCAGTCCCTGATAACCCTGATATCTCTGATATCCCTGATAACTCTGATAACCCTGATAACTCCGTACCCTTTTGGAGACTGGATCAGATCCACTCTCCATCATTTTCTCTGTACCCGTTTTGAGTAGAGAGATCCAACGAGATTCTGAACGAGGGAAATATTGCGGGTGTTTGCTCGTTTGTAGTGCGATAAAGTCTATGTGCCGAGTAAATACTAGTAGCAAGGACAGCCGTGGAAATTCCTCGCAGAAGAGAGAGGCACCATGGAGTAACTCCCAAAGAGAAAGCAAGAGGCCAGTCCAGACATGGCAAACTTACAAAGGAGCCGGAGCTCGCAGAGGCCGGGGCAAAGGCTGAGAAAGAGGGCAAGGTAGAACTTGAGTTCTTAATGCACGTTTATTAGTTAGTACAATCCGACCGTGATCGTGTCATTGAGTAGGAGGTATCTTGTGTTGTCATGGTGTATGGGCGCCATGGAAACATTTATGATATCGTGTGTTGTCATGGTGTATGGGAACCAAGGAGATATTTTGGTATTTGTGGTGTTGATCGTGGTGTGTGGGCGCCTCGGGAAACACTATATATCAAGGTACGATATGACAAGATCTTTGTGGTCTAACCTGAGATAGAGTAAAGATCTGGAATTTATTATCCGAAGTCTAGTAAGTACGGGGTTTAGATGGTAGAGTGCAAATTTCGAGGACGAAATTTTCTTTAACAGGGAGAGAAATGTAATACCCTAAAAATCGTATTTATGATAAATATCATAAATTAGTAAATAATACCTATTGAAAATAGGTGAATATGTGGTCTCAAATAATAAGTTATAATTATCTTATTTTCCAAGGTAATTTCTATGGAAATTAGAAGAGATAAAATGCCAAACAAGCTTTAAGTGAATCTATGAGTCGTAAAATACTATGATAAATCCTAAGAGGCAATAAAATATTTGTTAAAAATAGGAAAGTGTGTTGTCTCCAATTTAGATAATTTTTGGGACTATTTTCCTTGGAAAATAATAAGGCGAAATTAAATATTATTTTGGGGGACGTAAGTTGTCCAATGATTTTTAATATTTTACATGGACCATAAAATACCAATGTAAGTAAAATAGTTGTGAGATAATGATTAATACTAATTAAGAAAATTATCAGCAATTAGTAAGTGATTAGGTAAGTAATTATTTGCTAATTGTTTAAGCATGATTAGGGTGATATTTAAAGTTAAAATCCTAATTAAATATCAATGATCAATGAAAGGTTAAGATTGAATCTTCTAAGGCTAATCTAATGGTCCTAATAATTCAAAGCTTAATCCATGTGAAAATAGATTGGCCAATGGGAGAATTTTGTTAATAAATATAAGATAATTAAAGGATAATGTGAGATAATTAGATAACAAAATAAAAGATGATGAAGAAGGGAGGGGAGTTCGAAATTTTGTAAGGGAAAGGAAAAGGAAAATTGAGTGGAATTGAAAATAGAAAACTTAGGGAAGAAGTGTTGAAAAGTCAAGATTTGCAATTGGCCAATAGAAAATATATAAACAATAGGATATTTGATGCAAGTGGAGGCAACATCTTTTGTCAAAAAGATGCTAGGCATTTCGAAATTTAGAAAGAAAAGGAAGGAAAAAATGTTGTAGTGTGAATGCAAAAGAGGTTTAAAGGAATCTAAGAATATTCTGTGGGATATTTTAGTAAAGGCCAACAGGATAAATGAAAACCGATAGAAGTTAAATCCTATCTAGAAATCCTTGAACTAAGTGTTTAACAGCAGGACTTATTATAAACAAGTGTATTTTTATCTCGGAGTGGGTTATCTCCGAAGTCATTTCCGTAACCGAGATTTGTTAAGATTACGCGATTAGAACACCGAACAGGGGACTTTATCGGTAGAAAACTTCTAGAGCAAGGTGGTGACATCATGTTGGTGACAAAGGATGACATAGGGGGACGAAATTTGTGGTGGAAAATGGAGGACAAAACTTGTTAGCTAAGGTTCAAATGGAGGGCTAGGATTGAGTTCAATAAAGTTGATCCAAGGGTTGAGATCCAGGGAAATTCTCTCTAAATAGGCCTTGAATCCATCGGAAATTCTCACATCAAATCCTCTTGCATATTTCGAATTCTAGAGAGAAGTTAGAGAGAGGAGATCTGGAGAAAGTTGTAGCGAAGTGCTGGTTAAGTTCTTCGGTCCCTAGTTTCAAGTTCTAGTTTTAGTGCGGTAGTTCTTGAAGTTCTAGGGTAGATGTTGTTTTGATCTTTAATCTTCCAAGTTAGTTTAGATATCATGTTTTAAGGTTTAAATATGATATTTATTTCGAAAATATGTTGGAGTAAGAGTTATGTTGAAATTTTGGAAGATTAGAGTCAAAGTAACGAAGTTCTGGCGAAATTCCGCCGATTATTGGGGTCAGGGGTAAAATGGTCATTTTTGACTAAAATGACTGTTATAATGATTAATTAGTAACAAATGTGTTGTTACCCTTATAGGATATCCCTGATTACGTTCTGACCAACTATCGTACCACATATCGTCAACGAAGGTACGTTCGCGTACTGTAACACTAACTCTGGTGTTTATTGTATACGTATATGTGATATGTTATGTATGTCTATGTGTAATGGATGATAACACTGATGTATGTTATGTACTGTTGGTATGTTTACGTCTGCTAAGGGCCACACATTTTATGTGCTATTGGGGTACGTCTGCTAAGGGCCATGTGTTTGCTAAGGGCCATACGTTTGCTAAGGGCCACACATTTTGTGTGCTGTTGGAAATATGTTTCTAGGGGCCACACATCTGCCTGGGGGCTTATGTGCTGTTGGGATGCGCTTGTTGTATGTGGTACTTATGTTGTATGATCATATACTGTTAGTGATATAAATGTCTGTAATGCATATGTTGTGTATGTGAGCATGAGGTTAACAGTTACCTGAGGTCTGAATGCATCGGATCTCAGCTCTTAACATAGCGTCAGGGTCAGTAGGACCGAGAACCGAGGAGAGAGGAAATCAACAATCTTAGGAATCCGGCTGCAGACCATCTTTTGTTGCCATGGCGTGGGGATCACCAGGGAGACACTTGTTTTTGTCGTTATTTATTTTCAAAAACTCTCGGATCAATGTATAGCCAGTTGGCATTTTGAATATATATCAGTTACTCTTATGCTCCGATTCTCTACTCTGATGTTTTGATGGAAAAAAAAATTATACTGCTTTTGAAAATGAGATGTTACAGGAATTATGTGTCAGAATTTAAAACTTGGCTGTGAATAGTAGTTAATTAGTGAAGATTGAAGAGTTAAGACGCCTGGAATTTTTGTGGTGTATATATTTAATACTCCATCTAGTTCTAAATATAAGATAGAGTTTACTTTATTTCGAGAGATTAAGGAAGCTAAATAAGTTATTTAATCATATTATACGTTGTATATCTTTATATTATATATCAGTTTATTAGTCAAACTAATTAGTTTGGAGAAAAAACTTAAGATATAAATATTCTAAAATAGTTTAAATAGTTTCGTAAACTCTCCAGAAAAATCAACTTTGTCTTATATTTAGGACCGGATATAGTATACTTTACCGGGCATGTACAAGACATTCATATTTTCAAGTACTATTATTATTTTCATTGGGATCAAATGGTAATTTTAATGGTATCTTTAAATGTTTAATTTGTTCTGTTTTATTATGTCTGTATTTTCTTGGACTCTCAATTGAAGCATTTATGTTAAATATGATCAGCACCAATGCTCATCGCAGTGATGAGCACTGAGAATCTTAACTGTAGTGAAATCCGCAGAGTTCAAATAAAATTTCAACGGTCAAGATTTAAGGTTTTCAACTAATGATTTTCAATTGATAAATATTTTTTTCTTAAAAATGACAGTTAAAAAATATCTGTATGTTAGATTTTGTACAAGTTAAAAATAAAGTAAAAGTAAAAGTAAAAAAAAAAAATCAATCTAAACCATCTAAATTAGATCTAAACGGTTTACAATAATAAAGAGCTCACAGTGCTCACCATTGGGTGAGCACTGAAACTGGTTCCAGATATGATCATTTGTGTGTGATTGCGCGATCAAACCGGAACTAGTTTTGATGCTCTTTGAAATAATGAGCATCATGGTGGTCATCGTTGTGGTGATATTTGCCCCATTTAAAAACACAATTCTAATTATCTAGATCTAAAATTTTCAACTAATTTTTTAAATGAAGATCATTTTTTAAAAACCATATAGTTAAGAGATTATCTTTATTTTAAATTTTTTACCCATTATTTTTTGTAAAAAAAAAAAGAGGGAAAATCCACCATAGGGCCTAAGTCAAAAAAGGCCCAAGAAAAAGTCATATGTCAAAAAAAGCCCTAGAGCATTTTCTGGTATTATTTCATAAAATGTTAGTTGTTAACGTGTACATATATAGTTGTTAATGGATATTGATTTAGTTGTTAGGATATTGTTATTAATGTCTACTGATTTAGTTGTTAATAATGTTATACTGATATAGTTATTAACATTTATGAAATAATATCAGAAAATGTCTTGGACCTTTTTTTACATGTGATTTTTTCTTGGGCCTTTTTTGATAATTTTTTGCTAATTTAGGCCTGAAGGGGATTTTCCCAGAAAATATAGTGATACTACAACAACTTATACCATTATGTAGAGCCTGCTACAAGGATCACATAATGTTATACTCTATCAATGACCAAATCTTTATATAAATTATTGATTAAAATATTGCTTAATAACTTTATTGAAACAAATTAAATGGAAAAAAGAAATTTATTCCTTCAGATTAAATCTGAATATTCGAGATCCAAATCACCCACCCAAAAACACTTCCCCCAAAACCAGACAGACATCAGCAGAAATTTAAACAATTTATTCCATTATTCCATAAACGGTCTAGGTGACATAACATTTATGGTCACATACACAAATATATAAAAGAGTTTAATTGGGAGCATTTAATTAATTAGTAATTCGAAAAGCGTCCAAGGGTCTGGGCATCTCAGGACTCATCACCTTTAGTTGAAATGGAACAAAATCCTCGTACTTGTATCTCTTGAACAATGGCTTTTCCTTCTCCAAGAGCCCAGGTGCAGGTCCTATTTCTTTATCCACTTGTGGTCCATGCACAGCTAAAACGCTAAGTCTAGTCTCTTTCTCATTCACAACCGCTCGGTGCCAAATACTCTTATACTTCCCATTGCTCAAAACCTATATATATATATTCATCACAAAAACACACAACCTGCAAATTAAACCTCGCGAGAATTTGCATATAGCCTTTGACAACACAAAACAGCAAAGTAGTAGCATTCTCTCCTGTCCTTTTTATAAGATTTTTTAACTTCATTATGTGATTTAATAAATCGGTAAAAAGTAGTTAGAATAATACTTAACTCCTTCACTTTTTCATTTCTTCGAGTGTGCCTTTGTTTATAAGGAGGCAAATAAAAGAGAGAAATAGCGGTGAGAAAAAGTATGAAGGAGAATATATGTAAGCGTAAAATCGGTGAAAATGTATAATGATATGACTACCCCAAATTGGATCAAAAACAGTTTGGGTGGTATAAAATGCATTTAATGTTCAAACCAATTTGGGTATTTGTCAATTTTGTGAGCACTCAGCAAACCTCATTAGATCTTTACTATTCAGATTTGATTTAAACGATCCTTATTTATTTTTTTGTCTTCATTTTTAAAAATTATTTTGATTAATATGAAATTTAAAATAAAGATAACATCTTAAATATCATTTTGTTTCAAAAACTTATTTAAACATCATTAATTCAAAAATGCTAAATCAAGACCATTTAGATCTGATCTGGATGGTCTAGATCTAATGAGGCTTGGTGATGAGCATCCAAAGCTAGATCTTATTAAAATGACCAAACCAATTAATAAACTAGGATATTATAAATAGGACAGGAGAAAATAGTAAAAGTGAAAGTGAAGAAAATGACCTCAAGGTCATCGCCAGTGTTGACAACTAAGGAATTTGGAAGAGGATTAACATTAACCCATTTTCCATCATGCTTGACTTGAAGGCCAGTGAGTCCGTTTTGAATGAGGATATTCAAGAAGCCATTGTCACAATGAGGAGGTAATCCCTGAACAAGGTTCGGTTGAGGACATGGAGGGTAAAGGTTGAATTGCATTTTCTGGTACCCATAATCAAAACCAGAGTGCTCAATAATGTCATCAGGTTTCAATCCTAAACTCTCTGATATTCCTTCAAGTAGAGTCCTTGCCACACCTCTCATTTCCTTGCTATACGCCATAGCCGTCTCGCTGTAAAAACAAACATATTATTTGAGGTATATATTTGTTGCCCCATATCTACTGCCCACTCTGATGCCTCTTAATTTTCCTTAACTTGTTTTTTTTTTCATTATTATATTCTACATAAAATGAGTGATAAAGAGTGCATTTATACAATCTTTCTAAGGGAAAAAATATTTTTTTAATTTAAAACTGTAATATTTGAAAAACTGTAAAAGAAAATTAAAAACCGTACTACTTTTTGTCTATAAGATATCAAAATGTCACTTATTTCATGTAGAATCTAACAAAAAAAAAAGCATTTGGGAAGTCAGGAAAAACTAAGGCGCAGTAGAAGGGGCGGTAGAGAAGGGGCAACCAACACTCCAAATCGAAAAGCAAAAGAATATTTAGAAAAAAAAAAAAAAGTTGACATAAAAAAGGAATGACTTTTAAGTCCTAACCAAGATAAATAATACATTAACAAGTCTCATAAATTGTTAATAGTAATTGATTCACTTATTAATTAATCTCCTATGTTCATTTGTCAATGAAGACTTTAATTATATTATTTCTCTTAATTGTGACCTAAAAATCATTCTCCCCTAAAGAAAATGGAAGCGGGTGTTGATGATGATGTTGAACACACGTACCTTACACCAGGTGGTTTATTGGGACAATTGCATTGGTTGGGATAATTGTAAAATAAGAGATAATCTATCCAATAAAGGTCATTCTCTCCTATACTTCGAGGAGGGGCACTTGTGGCGTACTTTATGGCTGGGAGTCGGTCATGAACACCAGAAAATTCTTTCTTTTCCTCCAGAGGTAAATTATGAAACTCTAAGCCCTTTTTCATAATATCTTTCATTAAATTCTCTGAAACCCCATGATTTGTGACCTGAAAAATCACACACCCAGATTAAAATAAAAAATAATTGTATCTTTGCAACCAAAGAATGCCCTTTGGGTACAAATGTATAAATGAAGCACAAGTAAGGAACTCTCACCAGTCTTAATTATAAGATAGTGATGATTTTTTTTTTTTTTTAAGGAAGCTAAATAAGTTATTTAATCATATCATATGTTGTGTATCTTTAAATTATATATCATTTTATTAGTTAAGCTAATTAGTTTGGAGGAAAAAATAAAAATAAAAATACTCTAAAATAATTTAATCAGTTTCTTTCATATCTCCAAAAAGGTCAACTTTGTTGTCATATATTTAGCATGGAAGAAGGAGTACTATATATGTTTTCATGATGTAGGGACATAGTAAGGAAGAAGGATGAGAATTTACTATGAAGAAGCCCCAATCTTGGCAAGCTTGGCCGAGTTGACTAACGGCGGCGGCATGGATTTGAGGATCAGTGGAGGTGAGAAGGGAGAAGTCAATGATGGGGATGTGAGCAGCCAGCTCATGTGCCACAGCATCACGACCATCGGAATCGGTGAGAGTGTGGTAGTAGGAAGGGATGAGTGCGGCGGCATTTGATTCCGACCAAGATTTCACACTTGAGATGTTGGCAACGTGGCAACCGGAAGCCATGGATGACAATTCAAGTTCAAACTCCTAAGTTGGGACAGATCAAATCAAAACAAAGGCTATGAAATGAGTAGTATTAAAACACACACACATATATATATACACACATACTCCACTCCTTCTGTTGCTAAATATAAGACTTTTTTTAAGAGATTAATGAAACTAATTAAATTACTTCAGAGAATTTATATTTATATGTTTTTCTCTAAAATAATTAGTTTGACTAATAAACTGATATATAATTTAAGGATACACAACATATGATATGATTAAGTAACTTATTTAATTTCTTTAATCTCTCCAAAAAAAAGTCAACCATGTCTTATATTTAGGACCGAGAGGGGTATTTTCCAGAGTTGAATCCAGGTGTCACCCCATTTTATGCAAAGTATGATCAATATGCATGTTATATGCAAGCACGGGACAGGTGATTAATGTTAATTATTTCCTAATTTAGGTTCCGTGTTCATCACAATGACACAAAGGCTATGAAACTATGAATGAAATGAATAGTATGAGAACACACACATATATACACATATTTTCCGGAGTTGAATTCAGGTGTGTCACCTCATTTTATGCAAAGTATTCGATATGTGGTATAAAAGGAGGTGTTACCCCATTTTATAATAACACAATTGCATAATGTTGCTTCCTTTTCCTAATTCAGGTTCCGTGTTCATCACAATGACACTGAGGTGAGTAGGTGACTTAATGAATGTGGGTAACATTATGCAATTATGCAATTGAGTGCGTGCACGCATTCTAATGAACGCTAACTTAAACTAAATTAGGACAGACGTACAATCAAGAATACATTCACTCATGATGTATTTTAGTCAATCTGAGTTAAATGACTATTTGTATCATTCAAGTCTTATTTATAAGTCAAAGTTACCAAATTCTTACCTATCAAAGAAAATTAGTTAACTCAATAAATATGAAATAAATTAATATTTTTTTTTTTTTTGCAATTTTTCCATTTTTTATAAATGAGTATTTTCACCTATTTCTTCTCTCTTTACCTTTTAATAAGGGAAAAATTGTAACACTCGATCATTTATTATTTTGAAAGTTGGCTTATAATAAGGACCAACATTTTTTTTTCTCAAAATAGACTTATAAATAAGATTAGAGTGGTAGTAAAAGCTAAAGGGTCCCCCCAAATTTTATACACATTTTCAGTGTTAAATTTATTTATATGTATTTTTATATTAATATTATTATAATGTTATTATAAAAAATTAAATATAAACCGTTGAAAATTGATATAACAATGGAGTATTAAACTTTGAGGAATACACTCCTCCCCTCAATATATATCTTTGTCGTACTATTGGCTATAAAAGATATGCATATATGTGTGATATAGAAAAAGTATTATCGTTATATATATCCTACCTATTTTTATTTAATTTATTTTACAATTTTATTTTATTTGTTTAAGGCACAAGGGTTCTCTTAATGGAGACAATTTTGATTGAGACATTGTCCCGTACTAAATATGGATACCTCTTCCAACATGAATTCAAACCTTAGTTTGCTACATATTATAAAAGATTAGTCTCTTCCACTAAACATAATCTCAGTTGGTTATAATAGACACGGACCTGTGCAATATTTTATTACAAAAATATTATAAACAAGTTTTGTAGGGAAAACTATTCTTGAATTACCTCTCCTTTAATTTTTTATTTGGTACCGTGTGTTTTTTCTCCATATAAAAACTTTTAATTTTTTATTCTAGTATTGTTAGCACTAGTAGCTCCTGTATAGCAGTTAATTGTGTTGATAGTATAAAACTAAAAGATTTAATTGAGAAAAACACTGTCACACCCTTCCAATTATAGATTATACATCAGAGCATTATAGTACAGCGCAGTAGCAAAACGGTTTAGGCGTAGTATATTAGATAATATAATCCAAATATTGGTTATAAATTCAAAACATAATCACATAAATTTTCTACAAATATCCTTGAAACAGTCTTGAACCAATCCGACACCTCCATTTGCTGATATCCGCCACTTTGTCTTGGGATCTACGTCCAATGTATTGTATAATTCACAAGTAGCTATAGGGACTGGAATCCTGAAGGGTCCCAAAGTAACATATTAATCTCAAGTACAATGTATAAATAGCGCTGATAGTCAAGCACAATCATGAAAATAAACAATACAACATTCAGCATATGCGCAATCACATAATGCACACAGCGTTGACTGTAGAATAGCACACAGCAAGGCACGCAGCCAATCCTGGAACAAGCAAACTTATATGCACACAACGTTGACTGCATAGCACACAACAAGTTCCGGATCCACAACGCTGAGAAAGAAACAACTGAATGCAAATAAAAACGTGTCCCAAGCACGGATCCACAATCATGGTACAAACATGCATACACAGTTATACAGAGTACGTAAGATTAGAGTTACTACCTGGAAAATTTTTAAACTGACAGTTTGTAAAACCCCAAATTTCATACCAGTTAGTGTGTCCGTTGACACGTAGTTTTAGGAAAATCAACGGAGTTTGAGGTGCTACATCAGAGTAATGCGGAACGGAGAGCATGCACTAACGTTTGGACGATGAGTAACTGATATAAAATGCTCAGGCATAAGCTGGTTTATTAAAAATCCCGAAGGAATATTTATGTGATACAATAATAATACAAGACTTGTATAATTACAACTCTTAAATAGTAACTATACATTCTTAAACCAAGCCTTAACTAGACTTGTGGCTTGGAACCCAACTCAGTCAATCAAACCTATTAGCCATGACGGATGTTAGTGTAGTGGAAGTCTCCCCGTCTTTCACGGCGACTTATGACTGAACCACATAGACCAACCCTTCATTAGTTTAAGCACCAAATGGTTTTAAATAACCTTGTTAGATTCATGTCAGAACTAGTCCTATCATAATTCTTCCGACTCTCGTCTCGGCCGGTGCATCTTCACGGCTCTGTCCATGTAATATCCCAAATTTTGGGATAAGGAGTTTAGGAATAGGACTGAGATGAATAAGTTGCTAAGCCAATAAAAGCCAAAAGCCTTAAACTTATCATAAGAAAAACTTAAGATAATTATAAAATATTATTTTTGGACTGCCAAGAAAAAAAGAAAGGAGAAAAAAAATCCTTATATGGAATTAAGTATTAATTTAGGACTTATCCAATATTGTAACTAAATAAGTAGATGACCAAGTTGCAAATAAGAGTCTTATAGAAGGTCAAATGGAAATTATTTTATGGAGTGAACTCCACATAAACATGACAGCCCAACTATTCCTACTCCTTCATTTCTCAACTAAATCATTTCAGACCAAGACTCCATTTGAACAACAAAGTCACGTGCTTCTCTCATGTGTCAACACTTCAATTAATTAGTTTATTTTTTTCAGGCCATATGCTATCGTAATCAAACCAGCACTTGCTTTATACATTCAGACCGCAAAGCTCAATACCCTTATATCCACATTCTCATACACACCGACGACACCTCATCTCTTCTTATTGAATTGTGGGCTAAGCCCAATTCTTTTAAATACTATTTTGGACAAGAACCAATTCGGACAGCTTATGCGCCACATACTGTCTCATTTATTCAATCCCACTACTCCATTTAATACTCTTCAGCCCAACACCTGAGACAGCGAGAGAACACTCACCTGTCGCATGCGTTTTAGGACAGTTCATCCCTTCATGCAATACCCATGCTCCACTATTTCTCTACGTCTCGACATGCCCGTAGAGTCCATACTCCACTACTCATCTTTGAATCCAGCAGCCTATGCAGTACGCACCTACTTCACTCTATCAGCTCACTCATTTTCTTAACATTCAGCGCATTAGAGGGGAAAGGAAGGAGACAACACAGTTTCACCCATTCTCCATTCATCTCTCTTTTATTCGGCAGCATAGACATATACACACTCCTATCTCAACTCACGGCATATACACACAGACTTCTTCCATTTCTTCATTTCGCTTTCGGCAAAAAAAAAAAAAAACGCAGAAAGAGAATGAGAAAGAAAAACAAAACCGAGCGAGAAGAGAGAGTCCGAGCTGAGAGCAAGAGAGAAGGCTGAGAACTAGAGAAGGCGTGAAGGTCACTGGAGAAGGGAATAAGAGATCATGGAACTCACATGCAACCTTAACATTCCAATTAATTAAGGTGAGCTTTCCAAGTCCTTCCTATCTTCAATCGGTCTTGTTGCTGCTATTTGGGGTTGATGAAATTCAAAGCTAAGTAAGGAGATACCAACAGATAGAGGTTGTAAGAGTATATTTGAGTTAGATTAAAGATAATATTTCAGGTTGCATGTGTTATTGGTTTTGATTTGTAATAGTCGAACCTCCCTGTTTTAGTGGGTTAGTGTCAGGTTTTGAAATGAATTTTTTTTTAAAGGAAGTCTAAATAGAGTAGAGAGAACATGGTGCTTACATATGCATGCATTCATTAGACCGTATATGATGCTAGGGAATGTGGGGTTTGAATTTTGTGTTTTTAAACTGCTTTTCACCTTTTTATTTAGTATTTCAAAGAGATGTGACATGAATTAATGGTTTATCACTAGTGGCGGAACCAGAAAAAAATTTAGCTCGGGCAAAAAAAAACATATCGAACTACTCCCTTTAGTCCTTATAATAAGTCACTAACTAACAAGTATATTTAGTTATTTTTATAAGGCACTTGCTTGTTTCCAAAGAGCATTACATATTTTTTTCACCACGTATACCCATAATTAAAATGGTAGTGAGCAGGAGTAATAATTAATAAAAATTACTTATTACTCTCTTTTTTCAAGCAAAAAAAAAATTAATAATTAATATGATATTAAAGTTTAATATAATTAATAGGGATAATTTTGAAAATAAGCCTTGTTTACTGGAATTAAATCTGAACAGCGGTGAGGAAATATTAAACTTGGAATGATTCTTGATGTTCTAGTTTTTGGGAATATTTTTCCTTGAAAATAGGCATGTCAAGGGTCATGAGGAATTTTGAACCCAAAGATGATTTTTGTAGAATTAATTATGAGTTTCCAAAGTTGCTGAAAAATCTGCCCAGAAATTCCAGCAATGCGTTCTTAATAAAATGTAAGGGTAAAAGTGGAATAACAAATCCACCAAGGGTAGAAATGTCAAAATAGGTGAAAATATCCTCTTTGATATTATTCTAGGGAATATGATGTTAATCATAATGTATGGAAAAGGAAATAATCCGACGGTAACATTATAGGATATTCAGGATCAAGTCCAGAGTCAGATTCAAAGGTCGGGCATGTTGGTAATTACACGGTGAAAGGTACGGACGTGTACTGTAACTTTAACTCTGATGTGTCTTGTATGCATGTATATGAGTGAATGATTCATGAAGTGATGGACAAGACTAGGTCTTGGGTCATGCACCGTGGCTAAGTTTATGGGCCTTAGTCACATGTTTATATACATTCAGATTTGTGTGGGTTATAGTCATGATAATGCCGTATGGTTGTTTTCCTAGCGCTGAGGACACGTGGAGGCGTGGCATTGGTGAGTGAAAACATTGCGAACATTACATTTCTAACATCCCATTTTCTCAAAAGCGGAATAATTTTTTGCTTTCATTAAAACATCAGAGTAGAGCATCGGAGCAAGAGAGTAACTGATACACATATTCAAAATGTCGTAAGTCTGGCTGATTACAGTGACGGTACATTATTCCGTTCCGGACGTCTAACATAAAGGTAACTACATAAACAGAAGAAGTCTTCAGCCGCGTCTCTATGTGTGCTGCTTGCCTGTATCCTCTGTCCTCGGTCCTCCCGAGCCTGAAGCTATGTTAAGAGCTGAGGTCCAATGCCCATACACCGGACCTCAGGTAACGGTTAACCTCATGTTTACATATACACTATACGAGTTACAGCTATTCACAACATAAACAATATAAGAGCATACAACCAAATGTACAACAGGCATACCCCAATAGCACACAAGCCCCCTGCAGATTTGTCACACCTAGTATATGTTTCACACCTAGGAAGCGTTTCACACCCAGCAGTCGTTTCACACCTAGTAAGCATTTCACACCTAGCATACGTATCCCAAAACCCAGCAAGCATAATAACAACAGTACATGAACATATCACAAGCTATCAGCTATCTCATAAGCATACCATACACATAGCACATATACGCATACAATAAACATCAGAGTTAGTGTTACAGTATGCGAACGTACCTTCGTTGACGGAAATTTTGGTACGACTGTTGATCAGAGCGTAATCACAAATATCCTATAAGGATAATAACATTTCTATTGATGATCAACATCATAACAGTCATTTTAGTCATAAATGACCATTTTACCCCTGACTTTACTAATCAGCGGAATTTCGCCAGAGCTTCGTTACTTTGACTCTAATCTTCCAAAATTTTGCCATATCTCTACCTCCATCATATTTTCAAAAGAAATACCATATTTAACCTTAAAACATGATATCAAAATTCTACTTGGAAGATTAAAGATCAAACTAACATCTATACTAAAACTACCGATCGAAAAACTAGAACTTAAGACTAGGGACCAAAGAAATTACCCAGAACTTCGCTACTTCTTCTCCAGAGCTCCTCCTTCTCTCTAACCTCTCTCTAATTTTGAAATTCTGTTGTGAATTGGTGAGTTTTGAAGTGAAGAGGTGGTGCCTATTTATAGAAGAAATGTGAGGGCAAAGAGGTAATCTTTCAAACTTTCTACTTCATTGTGAGCCATTGGATCTAGGGTACTTTTGAAGCTCAAATCCTCACCTCTCAATGCCTTGGCCGACCTCCCCTTAGGTCATTCTTCAAAATATGAAGTCATCAAAGTGATGTCATTCCTTTGCTTTATGAGTTTCTACCGATAAAGTCCCTTGTTCGGTGTTCTAATCGCGTAATCGTAAATAATCTCAAAAATTCAGTAACGTAGTCTTGGAGGTCTATTCTTCCTCTTGAGAAATATTTGGGTTAAAAAAGTTTATGACCCCATTAAGGGTATTTCCTAACCTGCTGATCATTTTAGGACAAACCCCGTCAGTTACGGAAATGACTTTGGCTAACACCAACTTCGGGACAAAAATTCACTGATTTATAATATGTCCAGATGTTTACTACTTAATCCAAGGATTTCAAGATAGGATTTAATTTCTATTGGTTCTCATTTATCCCATTTTCTTTTTCAATAAATATCTTTCTATTTTTTCCATTTTGCTTCCCACTTGCATTTGTGTTCACACCTACATACATTCAACATTTTCTTTCTCTTTTCTTCCCTCTTCATTTTCGAAATTGAAGGCTACTTCTTGGCCAAGTTTGTGTTTTCTCCACTTGCAAATTATCCCATGTTCATGTGTTCTTATTGGTTTGTGCTTATTGTTGACTTTTCCACAAAATTTCTCTACACTTTTCTTCTTCTTTTCCTCTTCTATTTTTTCGAAATTACATGGTCTCTTTTTGACAAAAGATGTTGCTTTTCACTAATTTACATTATCTTCTAATTATCTTATATTAATTAGCTAGAAATCCTCCTATTGGTTGATTCATTTTCACATGGATTAAGGTTCAATTAATTAGAACCATTAGATTCACCTTATTAGATTCAATCTTGGCCTTTCATTGGTTACTAATCTTTAATTAGGTTTTACACATAATTAACTTCAAACATCTCCTTTATTCCTGCTTAAACAATTAGCCATTAATTATTTATTTAATCACTTACTAATTGTTGACAATTTTCTTAATTAGGATTAATCATTTCCTCACAACTATTGTACTGCCATTGGTAATTTATGCTCCATGTATTATTTTAAAAATCATGGGGCAACTTATGTTCCCCAAAATAATATTAAATTTCGCCTCATTATTTTCCAAGGAAAATAATGTTGAATATGATTAGTTTTGATGATGTCTTATATAGATGCCATTGTTAAGAGCAAAAAGATTGTATAATATACTTATCTTCTATATTGACTAACTACGATATATTTGATGTAGATTAGTCAAAGATTAATTATGGAGATTAATCAAGATGAGATTTGGAAGAATGAAGAACTTGCTGAATATAATGAGAGTATCATTATTCATGTTCCTAGGTTAGTACTAGAAGTCTCCACGGTGATATGGAAGTTGGAACTACTCAATTCAGAGTTAAAATAAGCAGGTTCAAGCTTCCCAGAGATCGGATTGAAGTGAAACCAATGTTTTTGGAAACTAGACTTCCAAACGGTTCGCATAATATTAAATTCCAAATGAGTTCATGTTAGAGAGATATGATTTGTTGAAGATGACAGTGACATCACCGTCACAGTGCAGACCAAGCTTTGGTAATTTGAGTGTATCTCACACATTACAAATCCAATTGAGCTTAAATTGGTGGCATATGAAAGTAGACTCAAAGGGCTTTCCATAAAGAGTTGAACTAACCAAAAAGGATTTCATACCAGGGAGATATGACCCTCGAAAGTGGACGGTCAGTTCAGAATGTTACAAAAATGTTGGTCAAGAACACCTCCAATCATCTGATGATTATGGACGAAATACAATGAGTTTGGAGCTGATTCTTCTTGCATTAGAAAGAAGACTTGACGAGCTTTGTATTTGAAGGATTGGGCCTAACCAGGATAAATCATAGTTTGCATATTCTCTTCCCTAAACTCTTATATTTCCAGCATATATGTTTGAATGACTGTCTACTATTTTATAAATCCTTATTGTCATACAAACTACTTTCAGCAAGTTGCGAAAAGATTTTAAAAGTTCCAAAGTTTTTATCAGACACCCAATTCACCCCCCTCTTGGGTGATAGTCAGGTTCTACATTTGGTATCAGAGCACAGGTCTCTTGTTTAAAGGACTTAACAGTCTCAAGAGTTATCAATGGCTAATTTAGGGTGTTGCTTAATTTCTGAAGGTTTCAATTATACTGTTCCACCATTTTTCAAAGATATTGATTTTTGGTTTTAGAAAGCTAGAATGATTAGTTTTGTTAAAACGTCTGATTTTGATGTGTGGAATGTTTTTACAAATGTCTTTGATTTTAAACCGAGAAAGGATTGGACAGAAAAAGAAAAGAAAATGTTTTCGTTGAACATTAGAGCAATGAAAATTTTGTATAGTGCTTTAACCGAAAATGATTTTATAAAAATCAAATGTTGCTCTAGTGCTAAAGATATTTGGGATACTCTTGATTCTATTTATACCTCTAACAAGTGTGTTGAAGTTGAAAGTGTTGACAGTTCATCTAAATTTATAAAGTGCATATCCACGATTGATGAACAAACGGAAGTTGAGAATGAAGAAGGTGAAATCAGAAAATGCTTCCACGCTCTAGTCAACACAGAACAAGAGGAAGAAGATTCCCAGGAGCTCATCATGCACGATTGTGGTAAATCATTATCTGGAGCTCGATGCACATCTGGTAAACAATTCCAATTCTTCTTGTGTAGTTAAGAAAAATGATTTTGAACATTTGCATAAAATTGTCTTTCAACTGATTATTGATTCTACTTTGAAAAGCAAAAATGTTTTCAAAAATAATGCTGGAAAATTTATTGGGAAGAAAGAATGTTCAAATGAAGTTTATTTGAATTTTTACTCTCATGACCGACACAATACTTGCATAAAATCTCATAATTCATATCATCATATTATTTGCAATTATTGTGGAAAGTCTGGCCATATTTCTCACACATGCTATATCAAGAGAAATTATAATGTGAGAAATAATTTTTTTTGGGTTCCTAAAGGACAAGCAAGGTCTAATACTAACAGTTAAGGACCCAAGTATAAGTGGGTACCAAAATGTCCATATAGTGCCTTGTGTGTGCAGATTGATTCCAAAAAGAATGGACATAAAGGTACACAGAAGAAGAGTCCAAGAGTTTCTCATGAACCTAAAAGAAGATTCACATCAGTTAGAGAACTCATGGAAAAGCCATTGCTACAACCTTATCCTCAAATCATAAGAAGCAATGGATACCTATAAGAAGAGTATCATCTACCTCAAGAACAAACTACCATAGAGTACCATTCAATTATCTTGAGGAGATCAAGAAGAGGAGAATCTCTCAACTATCAACCGAAGACTCTTGAAGTCTATATCATCGAGAGAACTTTTCGATACCCATGGAAAGACATATGAAGAACCAATGGGTAAGCAAAGTCAATCCTCCAAGTACCTAAGGTAAAGGTATATAATAGTAAAACCTCCTATGCTATTATTTGAATTATATATTGAGGTTTTATATTTTGTAGCCTTAGGAATGAGCATTGCAAACTATTTTGAAATAGATTTTTTTTTCACATCCCTTAAAAATCCACTTAATAAGTTTATAAAGAGATTACAATGTTCAATAATTTAATTCTTTATGCATACATGATGATTTGAAAAGAAAGTATCTCTTTTATGCATAAAGTCATGATTAATTCATTGTGCTCAATTATGCTGAATTGATTATATTCATAAGAGCATGTGAATTTTGGTTCCTACAAGCTAACAATGATTGGATCCAAGTAAGGTTGGATACCTAGAAAGAAAAAGATTTATACAGCTTTGTAGGATCAAATAAAGCTTCTCAAGAATGCAATATAGAGAAATGATCAAGTCTTGAGAAAGCCTAACAAGTTATGCTTGATGTTGATGGTGAATGTCAAAAAGGGAGACATCTACATCAATCCACCTTAATGAAGCAAGCTTCTACAAGGACAAGAGGCATTACGGTGATATCTAATATTTACCCCATACTGTGATTATATGAAGTTCATTTTTGGGTAATGAATACTTGTCCATCATTACATTCCTTTAGCAATCTATCATTTATGTTTTTCAAAATGTTTTCAGATTGCTAAATGGACCATAAGTGAATTTGTGCTTAACTTTTCTGAGTTTATGTTTCTGAAATTCACAATTCTAAAATTTGTTTGAATTTCAATTCACTTTGTTTTATAAAGATGCATACAAATGTCTTGAAAAATATTCATACTTTGAAAGTATTTCAGATAGATTTGAAAAATACTTTGATTGCATTCAACTGATGTTTCAAATTGGAAGTTAATGTTGTATAATGAATGTTGGATATGCTTCAAATCTGTTTGGTAGAATTTTCTCTATCAGTCACATATTGATCTTTGGTATTCAATGTGTTGCTTGAACCTCTCATTCTTTATTCTCTAACTAGTTGGACCTCATGTCTAACAAGTTGATCATATATGAGTTTCAAGCTTATCTCCTATAAAAGAATTCAATTTGTGAGTGTTATTCCTACTATATAAATTCTTATTGGCCAAGTTATTCCAAGCATTATGAATGTTCATTAATACATTAACCACTAGTGGAATAATTTACTAGGATAATATTCTGAAACTCTAGTAATTTGGACTAATGAGTTTGTGCTTCATCATTCATGAATCCTAGTAGTCATTTTGTTACTCAAATACATAAACTTTGTCTTCATCCATCTTTGAGTAACTATATTCAAATTCTTGCTTTGAATGTTCATATACCTTAAAACTCTATTCTAAGAGGCAAGATTATCTCTTGGTTATTAGCAAAGTCAATATGCATTTATATCTCTATTATGCTAAGAATGTCTTGCTAATGTTTTTACCTTATTGACTTTTGCTCTTGAGAAAATTCTTCTACATGTTAACTTCATTATTTGACATGATCTCCAAAACTGAAGCATTCTGATATATTCTTGATATATTGACTTCCACTGTTTAGAGTGAGAATCGATTGTAAACATGTTTCAAAAATGAATTTTTCATTCATCGAAATTTGAATTTCATGATTAATGGTTGAAAGAACATTTGAGATTTGAAACATTTTACATACTTCATTCTTGAAAAATCCAATCTCATTCATGAACTGAGTTGATAAATGCTTATCTTTATGGATAAAATTTTCTATGCTCTTTGATCAAACTTGCATGAATTTGCATCAATGACATCTTTTCTACATCAAGTGTATTTATAAAATTGTCATTGAGAAATAACATTTTTTGCACCATTTGTTCGTCACCCATTTTGATTTATTGGTCATTAATTTATTTGATTGGGTAAACTCATATTTTGGTCTTTGATTGACTTATTATACTCCTTGCTCAAATATCATATGATTAAATTATATAAGAGCATAAGAGTTGTCATGTCTAATCTTGTGTGGACCAAAAAAAACCCCCTCGGGTACCAAAAAGCATATATTTGTTTTGCAGAATCCTATGTTCTTGCATTGGGAAACAGGGATAAACAGAGGAAGATAAGCTTAGGAAAACTCATCCTTATGCATCTAATTTGGGAGAGCCTCAATATTGATCACAACTTCAGATAATGGCTAGCCAGTAATGCATCTATGGATTACAGAGAATTATAACTCAAGTGATTACGATATTACTTGAGTAAGGTATTGTATTTTGAAATAATGTGCATATATCATAATCATGCTTTGCTAACTTGATTTCATTCATTCCATCTCTTTTCATAAAGTTTAGCCCAAGCAAACTCATTTTTTTTAAATGATCCTTATGCTTTAAACACTTTTATCATCATAAAAAGCATAAGTGATTTCTTCATACCAATTTCAAGTCCATCTAAGTGAATTTGAAAGTTCTTAATTCTGAGATACCTTGTTGTGTTATTTGGAGTAGGGATAACTCCAAACTTCATAACATTTGGTGTCACATTATTATTTGGTATCATTAAAAGGAACTTCATATTTTTTAGTCATGCATTCATTAAGGGGGAGCTTCACATTCACATGTATTTGATATCTTAAAAGCTCATCTCCTTGATTTGAAGAAAATTATTTTTAAGCAGACTCATATGCATTCACTATGTTGTATTAGTTTTGATGATGAATTAATATCATATTTTCCTTTCATTATCTTTATTTGAAAATTTCATTTAGAAAGGGATACTTTGATATTTGGTTGCACTAACAAATCTCCTTGGCAAAGAAAGTTCTCAGTTTGTAGCAGGAGATTTTATTTTGTGCGAAGATATTCCTTAATGCACTACAAGGAGAAACTATCAATGAGTAATAATGCTTTCATGGTCTATCATTGAAGTTGAGATATGCTCTACACAAGATCTCTATGAAGTAAAGACAAAGGATGGAAAGGATCTCATACAACAAGAAAGCAAGCAAATGGACTTCATCATTCATTCATCAATTTGCAGAACCTACATGAGCATTTCTAATCTTTATCTTTTTATATTCAGTAAATCTTGCATATGTTTGGTATCTATTTGTTTTAATTGTGAAAGATTTCTTGAAAATTTCTCCAAATTCTCTCAAATTTGTTTTCATAAAAACATTCCAAATTGCATGATATTAAGTATGAAAACAATTTCAATCAGGGAGAGAAAATCAGTTCCTTGAATCATTCTAATTTAATTTCATATTTGCCTCTCCACAAGTATCTCTTCTTTACACTTCAACTTTTTGCTAATGCCAAATAAGGGGGAGAGAATGGCAAGAAAAATATATTGCATTTAATATATTTCATATTCATACATATTTTTCTTAAAGTATTTGCCATCATCAAAAAGGGGGAGAATGTTGAATATGATTAGTTTTGATGATGTCTTATATAGATGCCATTGTTAAGAGCAAAAAGATTGTATAATATACTTATCTTCTACATTGAGTAACTACGATATATTTGATGTAGATTAGTCCAAGATTAATTATGGAGATTAATCAAGATGAGATTTGGAAGAATGAAGAACTTGCTGAATATAATGAGAATATCATTATTCATGTTCCTAGATTAATACTAGAAGTCTCCACGGTGATATGGAAGTTGGAACGACTCAATTCGGAGTTAAAATAAGCAGGTTCAAGCTTCAAGATGAATACGGGTTTGTTGAAGGGCATTTATGAAAACGAAAGGAAATCACCAAGAGGGGGGTGAATTGGGGATTTTAAAACTTTTATAATAACTTTGCACCCAAGCTGAAGCTAAACGTAAAGAGATAGGGAAGAAGAGCTTGACACAGAAAGTTTATCTGGTTCGGTCTAAATTCTTGACCTACGTCCGGTCCCAGACTCACCGGGTTTTTCTACTATCACTTAACTCGATACACGCTCGTACTCAAGGATTATCCTCTCTCTAGGATACACTCCCCTTACAAGTTGTAATCTGAAATCCCAATCTCCAAGTCCCCTTGACTTGAGATCTTTTACAATGAATGAATAATTTGAATAAAATCTCTCTCACAGAGAAGATAATGATAAACACTGAGGCTCTTTGTATATCAAAATACAATACAGAAAGAAAACTGAATGTATAAGAACTCTTGAGCTTGCTTTTCGTTTCTGCTTAATCTTTTGTTGTCTTTATAAGTTTGTAATCAGCTCCTTATATAGTGGTGAGTTGCTATGTGACTGTTACTTCTCAACTTAGCATGTTCTTCATTTGAAATTCAGTTTGATGAGGATTATAGCCGTTGGGTCCTGAATTTCGGCCGATTCAATTCCTGGACGCGTGAAATCATTCTGCCTTCTGATTCTTCACGTTTATTCAATGATTCGTTTGATCCAATTTAATACCTGAAACATTCTCAATATAGAGTAGTTAAATACGTTTGAATATACTAAATGAATGCAATCAATTAGTATAAACATGGTAAGTAATGCAGTTTAAAAGAATCAGGATGAAATTAGTAACGATCATATTTGCTTCCGTCGTAAACTCGAGTTCTCCAAGTCAGGCTCGAGTTCGTAAGGCTTTTTAGAGTATCTGGTTTATCTTCTGTGAGAGCAAACTCTGGAGTTTGATGTAAACTCTGGAGTTTGTATTTTGTTTCTCCATGTGAACTCGAGTTCACGAAGGTAGGCTCGAGTTCGAATACTCTCTAAGCTTTTTGTCGAATGAACACCTGGAGTAATATCTCACAGGATAAGCAGGCTCGAGCCCATTAGTGATTAGGCTCGAGTTTAACACTATTCATGCCTAAGAGTTTTGGTTGCTCGATTAGAGTGGATGGAGCACGCAGTACAAACTCTGGAGTTTGTACACTTGCTTTTCTTTCTTCAGATGAAGGGCTCGAGTTCATTATTCTTAGGCTCGAGTTCAGCTTAATTTATTCCATGACTTATTGAAGTGAACTGGAGGTTTGAGCTTAAACTCTGGAGTTTGAAAAGAAGGAAAAACTTGGGAGCTCTCTGCCAAGGGAAAACTCGAGCTTGTAATAACAGGAAACTCTTCTTCGTTTGTCAAACCATAGAGTAAACTCTACACAAAAGCATTAGGCTTGAGTCCATATACTTGGGCTCGAGTGTTCTTTAAATTATAGCCATAGAAACAAGTGAACTCTACTAAAAAAGAATAAACTCGGAGTTTAAAGAGATACAATTTAATTAGAAAACTTCCCGCCATGGGAAAACTCGAGCTTGTCTATACGGTGCTCGAGTTTACTTGTTTGTAAACTCTTTATTATTATATCATGAGGGTTTAGGCTCGAGTCTATATACTCGAGCTCGAGTTCGTTATCTTTGTAAATATCCCGATGAGCTCTGTTTGCGTAAAACTCGAGTTTGCTTAGTTAGGCTCGAGTTTTGAGGTGACAGTGATTTTGACTCTTTTGTCATTTTAAAAGCATTCGTACTTGTTTACAATTGTTATTAATCATCAAAACACATAGAGAACTAACATTCTCCCCCTTTTTGATGATGACAACACTTGTAAACAATTAACTCCTTTAAGGACACTTGTTTTGATCATTTGAAATCATTGAAGCATAAGTGTTCGGTGTAAATGCATCAATTAGATTTTAACATTTAAACTTTGATTCTATCAGAGTTAGCAGCTTAACATAAATCATAACACATATTGTCATTGCATAAGCTAAAACATTTAATGGTTTACAAAATGACATTTAGAGTTTCAAGCATACATATATCTCAAAAAAAGACAAACTTGACAACTTGACTTCTCCTTCTTTACTTCAACTCTTCTCCCCTTTGGCATCATCGAAAAGTGGAGGATGAGATGAGATAGAGGTTGACTCAAGAATAGGATCATGGGTAGATGGTTCGGGGCTATGGAGGTTGGGATTGGTTCGTAAGAAGGTGGAGGTGTCAAAGAGCTAGGTCCAAGCGGAATTGATGGACCGATTTTCTAAAATTTTGTCCATTTTGTCATGGAGGCTGGACATAGACACCAAAAGAGTGGAGATGCTTCTTGAGTGATCTCCAATTTGATCCCCGAGACCTTGCACTTTCTCTTTGATAATCTCATGTTCAAGAATGAGATCTTCTTGTGCATCGAGAACTCCTCATATCCTTTCTTGACTGTGGTGAATCCCGATTCTATTTTGGAAGAAAGATCGAAACAACTTGGGCAATGTAAGTCTTTATTCTTTCATCCAAATCGGAGGAAAGGATTGTGGTGGAGGTGGTGCACTTTGAGCTTCTTGAACTCTAGATTGAGTAGCTCGGTTCTAGTAGGTCTTGAGGGTGCTCGGAATGATCACTTCCTTGATCAAAGCTTATCCTCATCAAATTTAGGATATGCCGCCAAATTTGGCCGGTTTTTCGTGTTTCTCATTGGTGGTAAATACTGACCCTTTCATGAAACATAATCACCGAGATGAGACTCGGCAAAGGGTATCTCGGGATGTTTTTCTTCCATGGAAACGAAATTTGAACATCTCTTTAAAGATCCAATCTCCTATGTTATGAGGGACTTGATCTATGATAGAGGCAAAAATAGGAAGTCCTTTTTGGCAAAGTGAGTGAAATTGCCTCCCTTTTGTACTAAGTTTCTAGTGTATATATACCAAGCAGCTCTTTGCTTAGGAGGCATTGATACCGGAGTGAAATCCGAGTCTCTAAAGCATCGTGCACAGCTCATCAGTCCGAGGAGTGAAAAATTTGCCTATTCGTATAATTTGGAGAAGCAACAGGAGGAGGATTTTGGATTTGGAGGAGGGAATTAAGGTATGCAGCAGTGATGGTTATCTGTTTTCCTCTAATGGATGTGGTAATCCTTTCCTCAACCAAATTTCTATCCGCATCCAATAAATTATCACTTTGCATACAATAGTAAAAGGTTTTAACAAAGGATGGACTATATGAGGCTCTAATGGATATGAGAGGTTCAAATTGTCTAAGCCAATGGGTAAGATCAAGGTTACATTCCTCTTTTAAAGCATCTAGATTGACATACACGTAAGGGCAAAACTCTTAGCCTCATAGTTTTCTTGGAATCGTATGGCATCCTTACCATATAGAGTGACATCCTCACTAGAGAATCCTTTAGGGATGGAGGAATGATTGTAAATTTCAAATAAGGTTGGGTTTTCTCTAGATACCTGAGGAACAGAGTGTTGTTGGTGATGGGAGGATGATTGAGCTTGAGAGCTAGTTTGACTAGTTGTGGTCTTTCGAGACTTGTGTATCTGTTCTTTGCCCCTTCGAGGTAGTGTGTTAGCTGAAGCTTTCTTTGAGGTATTCATCTTGACCGTGGTTATTGGAGTGGCTTGGGTAATAGGAATACCAGGAATTTGCTTGTCAATTCCATGCTTGAATCTTTTGGAAACGATTTTACCCCGGGAGGACGTTGAGAGATTTTTGTATGATCGGTTTGGGGTTCTTGAGGATCGAGGATTTGGAATCTTGGGTTGCAGATCGTTTGGACGCCATGTTCTCTCGGTTTTCGTTTGAGGAGATTGAGAGAAATTTTTGGGAGATTTTAGGTTTAGGCTCGAGGTGAGATAGAGTGAAGACGAAAAGACAGGTTTTTAAAGAAATTTTATCGACGCAAACTCGAGTTCTTAAGTGTAGGCTCGAGTTTGTGTAACGTTACTTACCTGGAATTCAAGAGTGTATGTGTGAACCCTTGAAATTTCTTGCTAGGCTCGAGTCGATCACATCGTAGGCTCGAGTCTGTCTGGTTCTCTGAGGTGGATTGCTCTCTGTCTCCCTCGAACTCGAGTCTGTTCATTAATAGGCTCAAGTCTGTCAAGATCTCTGAGATGAGTTGCTCTCTGTCTCCCGCGAACTCGAGTCCGTTCACTAATAGGCTCGAGTCTGTCAAAATCTCTGAGATGAGTTTCTCTCTGTCTCTCGCGAACTCGAGTCCGTTCACTAATAGGCTCGAGTTTGGCGACCTGATAGTTGCATTTCTTGCTTTGGTTCTTTCGAGCTCGAGTCTGTCTTTGGTAGGCTCGAGTTTGTGACAGCTTTACTTGCACTCGATTGTTTGGGATTTTGATTTCAATATACATCCTGCACAAAACATATCTACATACTCCGATGCTTAAGTTAGTGGACAATAATCATTAAAAAAAACATAACTAACATTTGAATTACTTACAACTCATTGGGATTTACCATTCCCAATTCTCTTCTTATGAACACAAATTGTTCTTTTGCTAGTGGCTTGGTGAAGATATCAGCGAGTTGCAAGTGAGTTGGGATGAACATGACTTTGACATCCTTCTTTTGAACATGATCTCTTATGAAGTGATGTCTGACATCAATATGTTTGGTTCTAGTGTGTTGAACAGATTCTTTGCAAAACTTATTGTGCTTGTGTTGTCACAAAGAATTGGGATTTCTTTGAGATGAACTCCCAAATCACACAATTGTTGTTTGAGCCAAAGAACTTGAGCACAAGAACTTGAGGCAGCAACATACTCGCCTTCAAGTGGATGACACACCACTGTGGTCTGCTTTTTGCTGAACCAAGACACTAATGATCCTCCAAAGAACTCACATTGACCACTTGTGCTTTTTCTGTCGTCGCCTTGTATCCCGCATGATCCGAATCGGTATAGGCTACTAAGTGTTCATGTTGATCTTTGGGAAACCATAATCCAAGAGTCTTTGTATCAAAGAAGATATCTAAAAATTCTTTTAACATGTTCAAGATGGGACTCCATGGGGGCATTGGAATCTAGCACACATTCCAACACCGAATTGAATGTCCGGACGACTTGCCGTAAGATAGAGTAATGATCCAATCATTCCTCTATACTTAGTGATGTTGAAGTTAGTCCCCTTTTCATCAGCATCCGAGTTGCGCTTGAACTCATTGGAGTATCTCGCTCCATTACAATCAGCTAGACCATATTTTTTTAATAGATCTTTCGCATACTTGGTCCGGGAAATGAAGATTCCATCATGGCGTTGCTTGATTTGAAGTCCAAGGAAGTAATTAAGTTCTCCCATCATGGACATTTCAAATTCTCCCCGCATTGTCTTGGCAAATTCTTCACACATAGTATCATTAGTAGCACCAAAAATAATATCATCAACATAAATTTGAGCTATTAAAACATCACCAAGTTTATTCTTCTTTATAAAGAGAGTTGTATCTGCTTTTCCTCTAACAAATCCTTGATCAAGAAGGAAAGTGCTTAACCTCTCATACCAAGCTCTAGGAGCTTGCTTAAGACCATATAAGGCTTTCTTGAGGTGATAAACATGATCTGGATGATGTTCATTTTGAAAACCCGGAGGTTGTTCAACATAAACTTCCTCCCGTATAAAACCATTTAAAAAGGCGGATTTTACATCCATTTGAAAAAGTTTGAATCCTTTAACACAAGCAAAGGCTAGAAGAACTCTTATAGCTTCCAATCTTGCTACAGGAGCATAAGTTTCTTCATAATCAATTCCTTCTTCTTGATTATAGCCTTTTGCAACTAGCCTTGCTTTATTTCGAATGATTATGGCGGATTCATCACATTTATTTTTGAATACCCATTTAGTACCAATGACCGGATGGTCTTTAGGTCTGGGCACCAAGTCCCAAACTTGGTTTCTTTCAAATTGATGTAATTCCTCTTGCATTGCTATAACCCAATCATTGTCTGAAAGGGCTTCATCAATCTTAGAGGGTTCAATTTTCGAAATGAAAGCTGAAAAAGTAACTTCATTCAAAGTGCTTTTTCCGGTTCTTACTCCTTGATTTGCATCACCTATCACTTGATCCAGAGGATGACTCCTACTGTATCTCCATGATTTTGGTTGAGTTTGAACACTGTTTTCATAAGCATTTTCACAATGTTTTTCGTTTGTAATCATCTTGCAAATCTTTTTCCGTATTTGTTGAAACAAGTTTGGTTTGTCACAGAAAATCATCATCATCATCCAAGGACTTGTTAGATTTGGTTTCACGTAAAACAATATGCATAGATTCTTCAACAAGTGTGATTACGAGTATTATAAACTCTATATGCTTTACTTCTACTTGAATAACCCAAGAATATACCTTCATCAGCTTTGGAATCAAATTTTCCCAAGTCAGTCCTTACCATTATTGTGGATGAAGCACTTACATCCAAAGATATGCAAGTGAGCTAAGTTGGGTTTTCTTCCTTTGTAGAGTTCATAGGGAGTTTTGTCCAACTTCTTCCTGAGATATGCCCTGTTTGATATGTAACAAGCGGTGCTCATAGCATCGCCCCAAAACACTTGAGATGTTTGGTTCTCATTTAGCATTGATCTTGCCATTTCAAGTAAGCACTCTATTCTTTCTTTCAACAACTCCATTTTGCTGTGGGGTTCTTGAGCCGAGAAGTTATGATTAATTCCCATACTATCACGAATTCTCCAAAGGCATGATTCTCAAATTCTCCACCATGATCCGTACGAATACCTGCAATAGAGAATCCTTTCTCGTTTTGGACCTTCTTGGCAAACACAATAAATTGATCAAATGTTTTATCTTTTGATGATAAAAGAATGACCCATGTGAATCTTGAGAAATCATCTACTATGACCAATGTATAAAGATTGCCGCCAAGGCTTTTACTCTAGCCGGTCCAACTAAGTCCATATGGAGTAATTGGAGAGGTCTATTAGTTGATAATTCCGTTTTCGACTTGAAAGATGATTTAGTTTGTTTACCTTTTTGACATGCATCACAAATTAGATCATTTTTAAAAAACAGTTTTGGTAAACCAATAACCAATTCATTTTTCTGTAGTTTATCAAGTTGAATCATATTGACATGTCCTAAACGTTTATGCCATAACCAACTTTCATCTAAGTTACTAATAAAACATTTTTCAGAATCAGAATTGTTTTTAGACAGATTAAGAGTATAACAATTACCTTCTCTTGAGCTCGAATAATGCTTTGGATTTAATACTATCTAAAGAGAGAGCATCCTTACTTACAATCAAACATTCTTCAGAATCAAAGATGACTAGGTTTCCTTTGTCCGTGCTTTGACTCACACTGAGGAGGTTGTGACATAACCCATCCACAAGATAAACATCTTTGATTTGAGGTCCATTGCTATTTCCAATTTTGCCAATGCCGCAATTCTTCCTGACTCATTTCCACCAAATGTTACCTTGCCACCTTCCTTATGTTTGATTGAAGCAAATTTGGATTGGTCTCCAATCATATGTCTTGAGCATCCACCTGTCTATGTACCACTTATTGGGATTTGATGCTCTAAGACAAATCTGCATAAGAAGAGATATTATCTTTTAGGTACCCAATATTCTTTGGGTCCTTTTGGGTTAGTTTGTGTCTTAGGAATCATATAGGATCCCTTAGGCACCCATTGATAATTTCCTATAGGTTTAATCGATCTATCTTTCTTATGAAAACATGAAGAAGTAGTATGACCTTTTCTATTACAATAGTTGCAATGTGCAAAAGGATTTGAGGTATGAACAGATTTTTGAAAATAATTCATGTAGGATCTTTGTCCATGTTTCTTTTTGCCTTTCTTTTTGTCATAATCGGGCTTGTAACCAATTCCCGATTTGTCATTTGTAAATCTTTGCCGTTTTAAAATTACCTCAAGCATTTCACTTCCTCTAGTGAATTTTTCAAGAGTCTTTGTAAGGTATTCATTTTTCTTTTTCGTAATAGAACATTCATCACATATGATATTTTCAGGAACTGAAAGATTTTTTACTTGTTGTTCAAGTGTTGTATTCTTCCTTTTTAAAACAAAATATTTTTCAGCAAGTTCCTCAAATTCATTTTGAACAAGTTCGTATTCAAGAAACAATTCATTATAAGTTGGTTTTGCATCCTTTTCACAAGCAGAGATAGGCGTAGAAATCGTTTGAACTTGTTCTTCTAATAGTTTGATTTTTCTTTTTGAAAATAAGAGCTCTTTTGCGCTTTTCTTAAATTCAAGATAAAGAGAATCATATGTTGAAGATAATTCATTATAAGGTAAATCGAATTACTTACCTCTTCGTTGTCCGATTCCTCTTGAGCCACAAGGCGTAGATTGGCACTTTGTTCCTCTTCCGCCTCATCTTCATCGATGAGCCGTTGCCCCATATAGCCGATACATAAGCTCTTTTCTTGAACTTATTGAATTTCTTTTCTTTGTTTTTCACTGCGGACATTCCGATTTGATGTGGCCCGGTTTCTCACATTCATAGCATATAATTGGTTTCTTAGTTTCGTGCTAGAATTTCCTTTGTGAAACCTTCGTGAGATTGGTCCTTTTTGTAGAATTTCTTGAATCTTCTGACCATCATTCCTAGCTCACCATCTTCATCTTCATCTTCTTCATCGTCATCCGATTTAACTTCTTTGATGGTTTTAAGAGCTATTCCCTTGTTCTTGACATTGATATCATTTAGTCCCTTTTTGAATTTGATCTTCCCTCATATTCGTAAAGGCCGCCAAATAGTGCCGCCACTGAGGCCATTGATTCGCCTCGAGATTCTTCAATTGCAGTGACCTTGGCTTCCCATTCCTTGGTGAGAATATTTAGTATTTTCCTCACTTGGGCAGGTGTTGTTCATATTCTTTTCCCAAGGCAATGAGTTGATTGATCAGTGAGTGAATCCGAGTTGAAATTCACCAATAGATTCTCCGGTCTTCATCTCGCAATAGATCGTATTCACCATGAGAGTATTGATACGATTTTCTTTGATCGCACTGTTCCTTCATGAGCTATTTCAAGAGCATCCCACATTTGCTTAGCAGATGGCAAAGTGCAGATTCTCAAATACTCTTTTTGGCCAAGAGCACTTTGGAGCATATGAATTGCCTTCATGTTGAGAGTGACTTGTTTCTTATCATTGTCATCGTACTCTTCTTCTTTCTTGGGAGTTCGATGTCGCCTACAACCGAGGAAGGAACATAGTTTCCTTTTTCAAAGACCCTCCACAAACCAAACTCGTGAGGCCATTACATAGACCCCGAACTTAGCCTTCCGTAATGAGTAGTGTTCTCCATTGAAACCCGGGGGTCGGTTGATTGAGGCTCCATCTCGGTAGAATTCCTTCCATTGGATCTTTGTGTCTAGGATGTTAATCCTTCAAATTGACAACGAGGCTCGATACCAAATGAAAACGAAAGGAAATCACCAAGAGGGGGTGAATTGGGGATTTTAAAACTTTTATAATAACTTTGCACCCAAGTCAAGCTAAACGTAAAGAGATAGGGAAGAAGAGCTTGACACGTAAAGTTTATCCTGGTTCGGTCTAAATTCTTGACCTACGTCCAGCCCCGCACTCTCCGGGTTTTCTACTATCACTTAACTCGTATACACACTCGTACTCAAGGATTATCCTCTCTCTAGGATACACTCCCCTTACAAGTTGTAATCAAATCCCAATCTCCAAGTCCCCTTGACTTGAGATCTTTTACAATGAATGAATAATTTGAATAAAATCTCTCTCACGAGAAGATAATGATAAACACCGAGGCTCTTTGTATATCAAAATACAATACGTAAAGAAAACCGAATGTATAAGAACTCTTGAGCTTGCTTTTCGTTTCGCTAATCTTTTGTTATCTTTCTAAGTTTGTAATCAGCTCCTTATATAGTGGTGAGTTGCTATGTGACCGTTACTTCTCAACTTAGCATGTTCTTCATTTGAAATTCAGTTTGATGAGGATTATAGCCGTTGGGTCCCGAATTTCGGCCGATTCACCCCGGACGCGTGAAATCATTCTCGCCTTCGATTCTTCGCGCTAATTCAATGATTCGTTTGATCCAATTTAATACCTGAAACATTCTCAATATAGAGTAGTTAAATACGTTTGAATATACTAAATGAATGCAATCAATTCGTATAAACATGGTAAGTTTTGCAGCTTTAAAAGAATCGGGATGAAATCGTAACGATCATATTTGCTTCCGTCTTAAACTCGAGTTCTCTAAGTCGCTCGAGTTCGTAAGGCTTTTTAGAGTATCTCGGTTTATCTTCGTGAGAGAGCAAACTCGGAGTTTGATGTAAACTCGGAGTTTGTATTTTGTTTCACCATGTGAACTCGAGTTCACGAAGGTAGGCTCGAGTTCGAATACTCTAAGCTTTTTGTCGAATGAACACTGGAGTAATATCTCACAAGATAAGTGCTCGAGTCCATTAGTGATTAGGCTCGAGTTTAACACTATTCATGCCTAAGAGTTTTGGTTGCTCGATTAGAGTGGATCGGAGCACGAGTACAAACTCGGAGTTTGTACACTTGCTTTTCTTTCTTCGATGAAGGGCTCGAGTTCATTATTCTTAGGCTCGAGTTCGCTTAATTTATTCCATGACTTATTGAAGTGAACTGAGGTTTGTGCTTAAACTCTGGAGTTTGAAAAGAAGGAAAACTTGGGAGCTCTCGCAAGGGAAAACTCGAGCTTGTAATAACAGCTCGAGTTTACCTATTTTGTAAACTCTTCTTCGTTTGTCAAACCATAGAGTAAACTCTACACAAAAGCATTAGGCTTGAGTCCATATACTTGGGCTCGAGTGTTCTTTAAATTATAGCCATAGAAACAAGTGAACTCTACTCAAAAAGAATAAACTCTGGAGTTTAAAGAGATACAATTTAATTAGAAAACTTCCCGCCATGGGAAAACTCGAGCTTGTCTATACAGGCTCGAGTTTACTTGTTTGTAAACTCTTTATTATTATATCATGAGGGTTTAGGCTCGAGTCTATTTACTCAGGCTCGAGTTCGTTATCTCGTAAATATCTGATGAGCTCTCTGTTTGCGAAAAACTCGAGTTTGCTTAGTTAGGCTCGAGTTTTGAGGTGACAGAGTGATTTTGACTATTTTGTCATTTTAAAAGCATTCGTACTTGTTTACAATTGTTATTAATCATCAAAACACATAGAGAACTAACAATTTATGTAATTTCAGCTGTTGAAGAAAGAAGAACTTGTTAAATATCATGAGAATATCAATATTCAAGTTTCTGTGATCAAATAGAAGTTGGAACGGCTCAATTCGGAGTTAAAACAAGCAAGTTCAAGCTTCCAGATGAATACTAGGTTGTTTTGGGGCATTTATGTAATTTTAACGCATGAACAGTGCCATGCTCGAGCAAACACTAACATATAGGAAGCATGCTCGAGCAAGGCATGCTTTCTGGCCAAAATTCGCTCTTGCTCGAGCATAGAAAAAGGCTTGCTCGAGCATGCTGCTCGAGCAAAAGAAAAGCTTGCTCGAGCAAAGTCGTTCCTTCAGCTCCTCTGTTCAACTCTGTTTCAGGCGACCTCTGGTAATTCGACGATATCTCCCAAACCAGATATCGGATTGAAGTCAAACCAGTTTTTTTGGAAACTAGGCTTCCAAACAGTCCTATTCGAATAATATTAAAGTCCAAAGGAGTTCATATTAGAGAGACATGAATTGTTGAAGATGACAGTGACATCACCGTCACAGTGCAGACCAAGCTTCGGTAATTTGAGTGTATCTCACACATTACAAATCCAATGGAGATGAAATTTGTGGCATATGAAAGTAGACTCAAAGGGATTTCCATCAAGAGTTGAACCAACCAAAAAGGATTTCATACCAGGGAGATATGACCCTCGAAAGTGGACGGTCAGTTCAGAATGTTGCAAAAACGTTGGTCAAGAACACCTCTAATCATCTGATGATTATGGACGAAATACAATGAGTTTGGAGCTGATTCTTCTTGCATTAGAAAGAAGACTTGACGAGCTTTGTATTTGAGAGTATTATACTTATTCGCATATGATCGGGAAGCCTCAAAGACGTGTTTACTCGAAAGAGAACATTTGGCATGCCCGAGCATCATCCAGCCAAAAGCAAGAATTTGCGAATTGAAGAGTCATCCCCGAGTAGAGTAAAAGGCGTGCTCGAGCACCATGCTCGAGCAGAGGTAAAATCATGCTTGATCAGCATCGCCAAAATGTCAAATTCTCGTTTCTGCCTGAGGCTTGCTCGAGCAAGCATGAGGGCATGCTCGAGCATCAGCGAAAAATCCTGTTTCCTTGCGAGAGCTTTCCCGAGCAACAAAAACATCATGCTCGAGCATCAACGTTCTGAAACAGTAATCTCGTCGCTATCTCTGATTGATTTCCTTCTAATAATTATCGGATAACCTTACCATTATTACTGATCATATTCAAACTGGTTAATTTCTATTTTAATCATTCTACTTAAGTGAATTTCAGGTATCAACCAGATTGACGAAGAAGAAAATCAAAGCATTGATTTCACGCGTCAACAAACAGAGCAATAGTCAAAAAGATGAAGTTCTTCGTTTTGGAAATATTTGATATGGCATTTACTCAAAATGATTCCCTGCACAAGATAAGGGAAAACACTAAATGATGCAACGGTCATAAAGCCATCAATACAGAGCAACGTTGGAAATCCAAGAGACATAATGGCTCAACGGCTATTTCTCCAATTGACTGATATTCAAAATTATTACTATTCACAACAGTCAAAACACAACGGACGAATGCTTCCAACAACATCAATACAAAGTGTCTATAAATAGAGAAAGAGCAACGAAAGAAACAGCGAACACAGATACACGAGGTTATATCTTCAAAATGCCAATACTCTGATATACACATACACATACTCTCTGACTATCTCAATGACCATATAGTTTATTTTAGAGAGTGAGATTATTTGTAATGAGCTTCAGTGTTTATCTTTATCACTTCTGAGAGAGAAGATTGCTCTCGTAATCATTCATTACAAAGGTTGTATTCTTACAAACAGTAAGGGGAGTATCTCGTAAGAGATTTGTAAAAGGCCTGCACAAGTGCGGCTAAACTTGTGGGTTTGTAAAGGCTTCTCTTGTGCCCGGATTAAACAAGAGGATAGTAGATTGAAAATCTCAAGTGGAGCTTGGGGACTGGACGTAGGTCAAGGATTGGGCCGAACCAGGATAAATCATAGTTTGCATATTCTCTTCCCTAAACTCTTACTATTTTATAAATCCTTATTGTCATACAAACTACTTTCAGCAAGTTGCGAAAAGATTTTAAAAGTTCCAAAGTTTTTATCAGATACCCAATTCACCCCCCTCTTTGGTGATAGTCAGGTTCTACAAATAATCCCATAAATTATCTAAATTAGAGACAACATACTTTCCTATTTTTAATAAATATTTAATTGCCTCTTAGGATTTATCATAATATTCTTGGGGTATTTTATGACCCACAAACTCACTTAGGGACTTTTTGACACTTTATTTCTTTTAATTTCAAGGGAAATTACCCTAAAAATAATATTATTACCTCACAGGATTTGAGACCACATATTCACCTATTTCCAATAGCTATTATTTACTAAATTATGATATTTATCATAAGTGAGATTTTAGGGTATTACAACATTTGTTGTGTGCTATGTATTGTTGTGCTGTAAACATTACATGTGTTGTGTGCTATGCATTGTTGTAACCTTACATCTGCTGTGTGCTATGTATGGTTGATAATGTAATGTAATGAATATCTGTCATATATATTGTTATTACTTGAGCATGAGGTTAACTGTTACCTGAGATTCAATGGGTATTGAATCTCAGCCTTGACTAAAAGTTCAGGAAAGGAACTTGGACCTGAGAAGGCACCTATGGACGGAGCCGTGAAGTGGCACCGATGGACGAAGCCACAAAGATGCATCGACCAAGATGGGAGTCGGAAGAAGTCTGATAGGACTAGTTTCTGGCATGAATTCAATAGAGTTGTTTCAAACCATTTGATGCTTAAACTAAGAAAGGGTCGGACTATGTGGTTCAGTCATAAGTTGCCATTTCACGACTCCGTCCATCAGTACCCCTTCACAGCTCCGTCCATCGGTGCCTCTTCACGGCTCCGCCCATTGGTGCCTCCTCAGTTCCAGGTTCCTTTCCAGAACTTTTACTCAAGGCTAAGATTCAATTGAAATTGAACCCCAGGTAACAGTTAACCTCTATAGCAGATATAACAATATATGACAGATATTCATTACATATCAGCATTAACCATACATAGCACACAGCACTACATAGCACACAACAAATGTAATGTCAACAACACAACAATACATAGCACACAACAAATGTAATGTTCGCAACGTTTCCACTAACCAGTGTCACGACAGCTCCTCGTGTCCTCAGCGCTAGGAAAACAATCATACGGTATTATCAAGACTATAACCCACATAAAGCTGAATGTATATAAACATGTGACTAAGTCTCACAAACTTAGCCACGGTGCATGACTCAAGAACTAGTCTTGTCCATCACTCTATGAATCATTTAATCATATATAATCATACAAGATATATGTGATTAAAGTTACCAGTATGCAACGTACCTTTCACCATGTAACGCCAAAACGCCGGCGCTTTTGAATCCGATTCCGGACTTCCCGGATAACCTATAATGTTACCGTCGAATTATTTCCTTTTCCATAACTTATATGATATTACACTAAATATCATATCACTCATAATAATATTCAAAAGGTTTAATTTACCTTTCTACCCACGGTAGATTAATTATTCCACTTTCACCCTTACTTTTTATTAAAACGCAATTTCTGGATTTTTTGGACAGGATTTTGCAGCAAATTTGAAAAATCATAATTAATTCTACAAAACTCATTTTGAGGTGCTGCAAAATTCCTCATGACCCTTGACATGTATATTTTCAAAGAAAAATATTCCCAGAATATATAACATTAATAATAATTCCCAGGTTTTAAGTTTCTCAACATTGCCCAGATTAACTTTCAGGAAAATGGCTTAACTTCACAAATTCATATCTCCTTGACCAGAGATCAAAATGTTACATATTTTATATATTTAGAAAGCCATAAATTTCTACTTTATACATTTAAAATATCATTATTTTTAAAGATCATTTCATACATAAAATAATAGCCTCACTATTCGCTGCCAGCACAGGATTTACAACCGAAAATTCTGCAATTTTCACAATCTTGATCTATTTAACACCCCAAATTCCACACTTCAAATTGTGTCGGTTGACACTTGGATTTAGACAAATCAACGAAGTTTGAGGTGCTACATCAGAGTAATGCAGAAACAGAGAGCATGCACTAACGTTTGGACAATGAGTAACTGATATAAAATGCCCCGACATATGATGATGCCTGACATATGCTGGTTACATTAAATAACCCGAAGGAATATTCATGTGATACAATAGTACAAGACTTGTATAATTACAATTCTCAAATAGTAACTATACATTCTTTCATCAAGCCTTAACTTAGACTTGTAGCAATAGATCTAACTTAGTTAATCAAACCCATTGGTCAGGCCGAGTGTCTAGTGGAAGTCTCCCCGTCTTTCACGGTGACTTATTGACTGAACCACATAGAACAACCCTTTCTTGGTTTAAGCACCAATTGGTTTGAAATAACTTTATCAGATCACATGTAAGGTTACAACAATACATAAGCACACAGCAGATGTAATGTTAACCACACAACAATACATATCACATGTAATGTTATCCACGTTTGCACAACCAGTGCCACGACAGCTCCTTGTGTCCTCAGCGCTAGGAAAACAACACTACAGCGTTATCAAGACTATAACCCGTATAAAGCTGAATGTATAAACAGTGACCTAAGACCAAGTCTTAGCCACGGTGCATGACCCAAGACCTAGTCTTGTCCATGACTCTATGAAATCATCTATCAAATATAAGCATACAAGACACATCAGAGTTAAAGTTACTAGTACGCGAACATACCTTTCACCGTGTAATTACCAAAACGTTCATCCTTTGAATCCGACTCCGGACTTCCCGGATATCGTATACATTATCGTCGAATTATGATATGATATTGTGATAATATCATATTGCTTTGGATAATATCCTAAAGGTTTAATTTATTTCCTTTTCCATAACTTATATGATATTGTAATTAATACCATATTTCCTAAAATAATATCAAAAAGGATATTTTCACCTTGTTTGACATTTCTACCCTTGGTGGATTTATTATTTCACTTTTACCTTTACATTTTATTAAAAACGAAATATTGGATTTTCTGGGCAGATTTTTCTGCATCTTTGAAAAATCATAATTTTCTACAAAACTCCTTTTTGAGTGATTCAAAATTCCTCATGACCCTTGACATGTCTATTTTCAAGGGAAAATATTCCCAGAACCTAGAACATCAAGCATTATTTTTTTCTCAACGCTGCCCAGATTTTCTTGCAGGAAACGTGGCTTAACTTCAACAAATTGTTTATCCTTGTGTAGAACTTAAAATGCTACATATTATATATATTTGGAAAGCCCTACATTTCTAATTTATTCTTGTATTATGTCATGATTTAATGAATTCATTTGCTACATAACATAATAGCATCTTTTCAATGGTTTGCACAGAATTTTATACCGAAAATTTGCCAAAGTTTTGCTACTTTGATCTTTAGCTTCCAAAAATTATTCCCTATTATGTTTTTACCTCATTAGGAATTTTTTAATGCAAGGAGGCCTAAAAACAAGAGTAGGAATGTATTCTCTAATTTTCTAGATCAAACTAACATTTATACTAAGAACTACAAAAACTAAAGACTAGAAAACTAAAAGCTACAGAACCTTACCTCTTGAAGAACCTTACTACTCCTTCCTCCTTCTTGCTTCACTCTCCTCTTAAACTCACCAATTTGGTATGAGTTTGGTGTGAAGAATTGTGAAGGAGCTCATGGCTATTTATAGGAGAAGCTTAAGGGCAACATTGATAATTACCAAAATCTCTTCTTTAATCCTAATCATAATCATTGGATCTAAACTTAATGAATAATTTTAAATCTCTCTCTCTCTCTCTCTCTCTCTCTCTCTCATCCTCTTCCATTTTCAATTAATGAACCCATGTGCCAATTATCCCATGTGATTTTGTTAATTAATATCTTTATTTGAATAATATAATTCCCTTCTTTCTCCACAAGCCAACCGTTCCCTCTCTCTCCCTTATCCTCCTCCACTTTGTTTAATTACCTTATCTTATCTTATCTCTTGCATGTGCTGCCTACATTATACCATGAGCTCTTATACAATTATAATATCTTAGGTATTACTAGAAAATCCCTTAATCCATGGCTCAAGTCTCTCATTGGTCCAATTAATTATCTAAGGATTTAGATCATTTTCTTGGTTTCTCATTGGCTAGATGCCTTTGTTGACTTTTCAAATATGATTAATAAAGCTTAAATAACATCTTAATTAAGTGCTCAAAATCCTCCACATGGGCTGGACGTTTTTTCATGATTTTTGGGCTGATTAAGAAGCTTAATTAACTCTCTAATCAAGTATTTATATGCCCATTAATTACATCTTTCATTGTATCATTGGTTTGTTAGCTTAACCATGGTAATTAGTGCTTATTTAGACAAATATTATTTCATTCTCTTTGACTTAATTATCTTCAAATATAATTAGCCCTCTTTTGATGCTTGTATTTTGTCTCTAATTAATTAAAAGAATTATGCAATTCATCTTAATTAATTGCAAGCTAATTTGTCCATTTTAACTAATTGACACTTAATTTGATTAAGTGTTTTATAATTATTTCATGGAACTTTTAAACTTAAAATAGCCATTATTTAATGTGTTAATTATGTCACATTTTCTTGTCCTAAATATGTAGTCTCAAATCCAACGATTGGTTAATTAATTTCCTTGTGAAATTTGGATAAAATTATAATCAATAGATTATAATCATTTGAGACACATATTCACCTTTGTATTTTAGTAATTATTTTCCAAAATACAATGTTTACATGAATTATGAAAATTAGGGTATTACAATCCATTGATTTCAAAACTTATTCTCTAACATGTTTTTACCCCTATTTTGCGTTTTAAAGGCAATGGAGGCCTTAAAAACAAGTAAAGGAATTTACTTCCTAATTTTCTAGATTAAAACTACAACTTGACTAAAAACTAAAAAGCTTAAAGACTCAAGCTCAAGAACAAGAGAGCTTACCCTTGAAGAACCTTCCTTCTCCTTCCTCCTTCTTGCTCCAAGGACTTTGCTTCTCACTCTCACTACTTCAGAAATCAACTACTTGGAGTTTGATTTGGTGTGAAGAAAATGAAGAGAATTGCTCTCTATTTATAGGAAAATTCAAGGGCCTCAACCTTTGGATCATTTTTCTTCATCAATGGTTCATGTGAATTGGTTTTCTATGAAGAAACAATTTATGGCTCAAAGGTTTTCATTGGTTAGTTTAATTACATAGGATTAAGCCCATTTTTCTTTGATTTTTTCCATTGGTTGTTCAAGACTTGTGGGCCCTACTTGTGCATTTACCAATTTACCCTTTTCTTCTTCAATAGGTTTTCTTCTTTCTCTCTATTCTTCCCTTCAAAACCGTGCCCCCCTCTCTCTCCTTATCCTCTTCCATTTTTATCATCTTATCCTCTTTCATGCATTTAATAAGATTCCACAAGATATCCCATGTGCTTGTTTATTAATATCTTGGATATTCTTTGCAAAATCCTATCCAAATCTTATCTCATTATTTCCCCAATGTGCTGGACGTTTTTTATGACTTTCGTGGCAGATTTTATGAAGCTAATTGATAGGGAAAAACTTCAAGCCTAAAACTCCGCAAGTATACGGGCCGTATCAAGTAATAAAGTTATAAGAAAAGTATCGTTCGCATGAGGACTTAGCATCACAAACTTCAGTTAAGCATTAATTTTACACTTTCATTTAAGTTGAGCAAAACAAATTGAATTTAATTAAGAAATTAAAACTAAAATTAAACTAGTTAAACTACCACACTAATCGACCAAGCAACCTAGAGTCACTAATTCCTTATTTGTTTCTTAGATTTTATTCTCACTAAATTAATTTTGACTTAACATATTCAGCTAATCTAAAGTATTAATGTCTATAAATGACTTCTGGTCCACTCATATACCTACTTTAATTAATTATGTAATGCCTCACATAACTAAATAAGATGTGTTTTAGACCGCGCTCACTCTAATTTGATTATATGGAGCTTCTAGGTATATGTCTATCCTAGTCCCTAGACGCAAATTAGATTAAAACCTGATTCCACATTATTTAATCTAACGGTCAATTTAAGGTTCCCTCTTCCAAGTTCAACCCTAAATCCCCAAAATATGCTCAGTTATGGCCAATCAAGAAGCAATCACAATAAAGACAATATTAAATAAACTGAAATAAAACTAATCAAAACTAATTCGTGGGAATAATTTCTAAGTCTCAAATAAGTTCATAGATCCCCTAGGTTGAAAAGAAAAATTAGCCACACATGGCTTTAATAAAATCCATAAAGTAAATAAAATCCAAATTCAAACAAGACAAAAAAAGAGAAGAGAAATCAAGACTCTCAAAGAATTACTCCATCCGTCCCTAATTATAGGAGCAAATTTTGGAGTTGGTTTTGGTCCTAATTATAAGAGCAAGTTTTAACTTTTGTCAATTTTTTCCTATAATACCCCTATTTGTACTTATTATTAGGAGCATTATATATGTGTGTTTACATATATATGTATACTTGTGTTTATGTGTGTCAATATATATATGTGTGTGTGTGTGTGTGTGTGTGTGTGTGTGTAGATATATGGGTGTGTGTCTCTATGTATGTAGATAGATCTATATGTATACACATATATATACACACATATATGTTTATATAACAAGACCATTATTTCAATTAGAAAGCGTGTGGAAAGAAAATTAGATCTATATGTATACACATGGCTATATAAAAGCAACTAATATACATATATAAACTAATATGTCATGGATATCTAACGTAGGGCAAATTAGAAACACTTATAATTAGGGCAACTTGTGTCATTTTAAATTTATATAAGGACATTTTAGGAAAATGAGTAAAATTAACTAATTTAACTCCTCTCCTTAATTCTCCCAAAATCGGTTAAATTGCTCCTATAATTAGGGACGGAGGTAGTGTTTAGTTCTCCTCGTTGTTGTGCGCGTTGTCCTTGCGTCTCCACGTCTCTCAATCGATCCGGCGTCTAAAAATCTCCTCTCAATTAATCCTTCACGCTTGAATATATAGGAGCCACGTTTTTGCGTGTGTTGGGCCGCGATCTGCTTCTTTTTATTGTATAAAGGATCCTGTACGTGATCTGCCTCTTTTGTTTGTTATAAAGGATATACAATATCCTTTTGAGATCTAAAATCCTCTCCATGTGCGTGATCTGCTTCTTTTGTTTTGTATGGTCCCCACGTTTTTTTAATTCCAATTGCTTAATATAATATAATATAATATATTATATTATATTATATTATTTCTTTTTTTTTTAATTTAATTTGTTACCTCTCTTAAATCACATAATATCTCCTGCACAATAAAATAGGATATCAATAGATTTTCTATTACAATATTCTTTTATCCTATATTTAATTACAAGTTTGATAAATATATAAAAGATAATTAAATAGGTATGAAATATTAATAAATTCAACTCATTATACCATAAAATGTACACCTATTTAATTATAAAATCTACCTTTATCACTAATTAATGACACAAGATAAGTCTTTAGTTACTTTGAAACTAGATGACAGCTTATAGTTGTTTAGTTAGTCTATCTAGTTGCATCTGGATATTTTATCTTGCAAAATTGGCTAATAATCATCCAACAAGGCTCAGCCACAATCCTTGACTTTTGGGGATGATTAAGAAGCTTAATTAACTCCCTAATCAAGTGTTTATATGCACACTAATTACTATTTACAAGTGCCATTGTTGGATTGGTTTATTTATTAATCATGGTCATTAGCACTTCTTTATTCAAGCTTTAATTCTTCACTTTTGGCCTCTTAATTATTTAAAATAATCAGCCTTTCTTTGATGATCTCAATTTGCCTCTAATCATTATGAAGAATTATGCATCTAATCTCAATTAGTGCAAGCTTATTTTACCAAGGATAATTGTTAATAGATAGCAATTAAACTAAGTGTTTCCCATATCCATTTTCTTGTCTTATGAGCATTTAAAATAGCTGTTATTTCATGTGATTTATGTCACATTTTATAGCTCCTAATATGTGGTCTCATTAATCAACCATTGGTTAATTAATTCCAAAGTGAAATTTGAACAAAAATATAATCAATAGATTATATTTCTTTGAGACACATATTCACCTTTGTATTTTGCTAATTATTTGCCAAAATACAATGTTTATAAGAAAAATGTAAATTAGGGTATTACACAAGTCTCATAAGTTGTTAATAGTAATTGATTCGCTTATTAATCAATCCCCCTGTTCACTTTTCAATAAGGAATTTTTTGATATCATCTCCCTTGATTGTGACCTAAAAGGCATTCTCCCTAAAGAAAATGGAAGAGAGTGTTGATGATGATGTTGAACACACGTACTTTACACCAGGTGGTTTATTGGGAAAATTGCATTGGTTGTGATAATTGTAAAATTAGAGATAATCTATCCAATAAAGGTCATTCTCTCCTATACTTCGAGGAGGGGCACTTGTGGCGTAATTTATGGCTGGGAGATGGTCATGAACACTAGAGAATTCCTTGTTTTCTTCCAGAGGTAAATTATGAAACTCTAAGCACTTTTTCAGAATATCTTTCATTAAATTCTCTGAAACCCCATGATTTGTGACCTGAAAAATCACGCACCCAGATTAAAAAAATAAATAAATAAATTGCATCTTTGGGATCAAAGAATAGCCTTTGGGTACAAATGTATAAATTAAGCACAAGTAAGTACTCTGATCCTAAATATAAGACAAAGTTGACTTTTTTTGAGAAATTAAGAAAGCTAAATAAGTTATTTAATTACATCATATGTTGTATATCTTTAAATTATATATCAATTTATTAGTTAAACTAATTAGTTTGGAGAAAAAACATATAAATATAAATATTATAAAGTAATTTAATTAGTTTCCTTAATATCTACAAAAAAGTCAACTTTTTCTCATATTTAGGATCAAAGAGAGAATACTATATATGTTTTCATGATGTAGGGACATAGGAAGAAGGATGAGAATTTACTATGAAGAAGCCCCAATCTTGACAAGCTTGGCCGAGTTGGAGAACCGCGACGGCGTGGATTTGAGGATCGGCGGAGGTGAGGAGGGAGCAGTCAATGACGAGGATGAGAGCAGCTAGCTCATGTGCCACATCATCATGACCATCGGAATCGGTGGAGTATGGTAGTAGGAAGGGATGAGAGCGTCGGTGTTTAATTCCGACAAGGATTTCACGCTTGAGATGTCGACTACGTGGCAACCAGAAGCCATGGATGACGATTCAAGTTCAAACTCCTAAGTTGGGACAGATCAAATCAAAACAAAGGATATGAAACTATGAATGAAATGAGTAGCATTAAAACACACACACACGCACATACTCCCTCCGTTCCTAAATATAAGATAAAGTTAACATTTTTGAAGAGATTAATGAAGCTAATTAAATTACTTTAGAAAATTTATATTTATATTTTTTCTCTAAACTAATTAATTTGACTAATAAACTTATATATAATCTAAGGATACATAACATATAATATGATTAAGTAACTTATTAAGCTTTCTTAAGCTCTCCAAAAAAAATCAACTTTGTCTTATATTTAGGACCGAAGAGAGTATTTTCCAGAGTTGAATCCAGGTGTCATGTAACATCTCATTTTCAAAAGCAGTATAATTTTTTCTTTCATTAAAACATCAGAGTAGAGCATCGGAGCAAGAGAGTAACTGATACTTATATTCAAAATGCCAACTGGCTATTCCAGCAACGGTACATTGATCCGAGTGTTTAACGTAAACATAACTACATAACAACAGAAAGTCTTTAGCCGCTTCTCTATGCGTGCTGCTTGTCTTTATCCTTGGTCCTCGGTCCTTCCGACCCTGAAGCTAAGTTAAGAGCTGAGGTCCAACGCGCACCAGACCTCAGGTAACGGTTAACCTCATAATTATATACACCATATATGTACTACAAATATTCATGAAGTTTCAATGATATTTACGGCAATCAGATGTAAGGAATACATAATCGGATATGTATGCCAATAACAATAAAGTCAGATGTAAGGTTAAGGCACAATGGGAAAAGTACATAATCGGATATGCACGACAATAACAATACAGTCAGATGTAAGGTTGTGACACAATGGACAATGTACATAATCAGATATGCACGGCAATAACAATACAGTCAGATGTAAGGTTAAGGCATGACAGAGGAAAATACATATATGCATACGATAACCATCAGAGTTAGTGTTACTAGTACGCGAACGTACCTTCGTTGACGATATACGCACATTTGTTGGTCAGAACGTAAACACAGATATCCTATAAGGATACTATCGCATTTAATCAATAACTAACATTATAACAGTCATTTTAGTCATAAATGACCATTTTACCCCTGACCTCACTAATCGACGAAATTTCGCTAGAGCTTCGCTACTTTGACTCTAATCTTCCAAAATTTTGCCATATCTCTTTCTCCAACATATTTTCGAAATAAATATCATATTTAATACTAAAACATGATATCAAAATCATACTTGGAAGATTAAAGATCAAACTAGCATTTCTACTATAACTACCGAAAGAACTACTAGAACTTAAGACTAGAGACTGAAGAACTTATCCAAAACTTTGCTACTTCCTTCCCTAGAGCTCTCCCTTCTCTCTTCTCTCTAGATTTCAAAACTTTCAAGTGGTTTGGGTGTGAGTTTTCAAATGCACAAAGAGGCCTATTTATAGAGTTTGTTGGGGGCAAAATTGCACTTTTTCCAAACTTTTCTTCTTCATTTCTAGCCATTGGATCTAAGCTACTTTTGAAGGCTTCATCTCCTCCACTCATGTGCCTTGGCCGACCTCCCCTAGTGTCACTCTTCAAAATATGATGTTATCCAAGTGATGACATCTCTTTTGCTTTATGGATTCATCCGATAAAGTTCCTTGTTCGGTGTTCTAATCGCGTAATCTTAACAAATCTCAAAAATTCATTAACGTAGTCTTGGAGGTCTCTGCTTACTCTTGAGAAATATTTGGATTAACAAAATTTATGATCCCATTAAGGGTATTTCCTAGCCTGCTGGTAATTTTAGGACAAACGCCGTCGGTTACGAAAATGACAACGGGTAACATCAACTTCAGGACAAAAATTCACTGATTCATAATATGTCCTGTTGTTTACCACTTAATCCAAGGATTTCAAGGTATGATTTAATTTCTATTGGTTCTCATTTATCCTATTTGCTTTTTACAAAATATCTCTTCCTTTATCCCAAAATATCATGATATTTTTCACAATTTTTCTCTCCAAAAAGTCTTGAATTTCGGCTAGCTCCCTTTTTAAATTATATTTTGTTTTTTTAAAATTAATTTATATTATGTTTTAATTACCTTATATTATGTAGCATAAATTCTCTCATTGGCCCATACTTAATTACATGGATTTCGGCATTTAAAATTACTAGAATAATTGTAGACCTTTGATCTTGCTTTATGAAACTCAATCTTAGCCATTGACAAATGTTTAATTTGTAGAAATTGATTAGCAAGCTTAATTAGGGCCTTAATCCTATGATTAGTAATCTTTTAGGATTTAGGGTTTTCACATATTAAATCTTATTCATTTCTCTTAATTACTTCCAATTAATTAGCATTTGTATTTATGCTAATCTTAGCCATTAATCATTAATTAGGGGTTTTTATGATTAACTTTGATCATTTCCCTTGATTCATGCTTAAACAATTAGCAATTAATTACTTATTTAATCACTTTCTAATTGTTGACAATTTTCTTAATTAGGATTGTAAAACCCTAAAAATCTCAGTAAGTAATGCCTAGTAAAAATAGGTGAATATGAGGTCTCAAACACCTTGTATTGAATTTAACTTGTTATTAGGGTAATTTCTCTTGAAATTAGATAATGTGCAAATAGGTCCCTAAAACGTTTGAAAATTTGCAAATAGGTCCCTAAAATATTTATGGGTTATAAAATACCATGAAAATATTATAAAGAGGAAAATAAATATTTATTTGAAATAGGGAAGAATATTGTCTCTAATTTAGGTAATTTATTAAATTATTACCTTGGAAAAATTAAAGGAGAAAAATCAAAAAGTATTGTGGGGCCATAATTGACCCCATGATTTTTAATATTTTACATGGAGCGTAAAATATCAATGTCAGTAAAAAAAATTGTGATAATAGTTATTTCTAATCAAGAAAATTATCCAAAATCAGTAAATGATTAATTAAATAATTATTGGCTAATTATTTAATCATAAACAAGGAAATATCCAAGGTAAATTACGTAAAACCCTATAATTAGTGGTTTATGGCTAAAATTAGCATAAACTATATTTTCTAATTAATGGGAAAATATGAAGAAAAATTGGTGAGATTAAGTAATTTTAAGCCTAAATCAAAGTATGGACCAATAGGAAACTTTGTGGAAAAATTATAAAAAATACTTATTAAATAATTAAAAAATATATATTATTAATTAATTAATTAATTAATTAACGAAAATAAATAAAAAGGAAGGAGCAGTCGAAATTTTTGAAGAAAATTTGATAAGGATGAAGTAGAAAATATCATGATAGCAAGTTGCAATATAAAATTAATAAAAAGGAATATTCTGTGGAATATTCTGCAAAAAAAGCAAATAGGATAAATGACCATCGATAGAAATTAAATCCTATCTAGAAGACCATGAACAAGGTTTCTAAGGTCAGAGTATTTTATAGACAAGTGAATTTTTATCTCGAAGTGAGCTGTCTCCGAAGTCATTTCCGAAACCGATGGAGCGATTAGGGAATAAGACGAAAAGGACAAGGGAGAAGTTGAGGAAATGAAAACCAATGGAAAATAAATCATAATTCATTATCTGGGGATGAGTTGGTAAACATTTGGACACGTTATGAATCAGTGAATTTTTGTCCAGAAGTTGACTTTACCGGAAGCGATTTCCGTAACCAAAGCGGATATCCGAAAATCTTGGTAGGCAGAAGACACCCTGAATGGGATCAAAAATTTGGTTGACCCAAATATTTTGAAAGAGCAAAAAGAGATCTTCAGGGCTATATTCCCGGAATTTTGAGATTTTACAAGATTACGCGATTAGGACACCGAACAAGGACTTTATCGGTATAAAACTTCTTGAGGAAGTAAGTGACATCATCAAAGTAAATGGGTGACATCATTGGCATGACATCATGGTCTTGAATGATGATGTAAGGAGGTGGATTGGAGGGCCAAGATTGTGCCAACTCAATGAAGTGCGGTCCGACGGCCAAGAATTCGTCTGACAAAGCATGAATAATGCTTAGGACTTTTGCCTATAAATAGACCCCTTCGCTCTTCATTCTTCACACCAATTGCCTAGCAATTTCGAATTAGAGAGAGAGTATAGAGAGAAGGAGGAGTCCGGAGGAAGAAGCAGCGAAGCTCTGGGTAATTTTTCGGTACCGAGTCTTAAGTTCTAGTTTTCGATTCGGTAGTTATAGTAGAAATGTTGTTTTGATCTTTAATCTTCCAAGTATGATTAGATATCATGTTTTAGGGGTAATCAAGGTATTAATTTCGAAAATAATGTTGGAGGAAGAGTTATGGCAAAATTTTGGAAGATTAGAGTCAAAGTAACGAAGTCTTTGGCGAAATTCCGCCGATTAGGGGTTCAGGGGTAAAATGGTCATTTATGACTAAAATGTCCGTCGTAATGATAGATCCTTAACAAATACGTTGTTATCTTGATAGGATATCCCTGATTACATTCTGACCAACTGTCGTACCGTATTCCGTCATAAATACCGTATATCGTCAACGAAGGTACGTTCGCGTCTTTGTAACACTAACTCGATGTTTCTTTGTATGCGGGTATGTAGTATGAGTATTGTATGCGTATATGTGGTTGATGGTCTGTTGATATGTTGTGAGTGTTGTTATGTGCTTTTGGATACATGCACTCCGTGTGATACATTTACATGCACTCCGTGTGATACATCTATATGCACTCCGTGTGGTACATTTATATGCACTCAGTGTGCTACTTCTACATGCACTCCGTGTGATACATACATTATACTGTTAATGTGAATGATTGTGGACTATATACTGTATATGTGAATGTGAGGTTAACTGTTACAGAGCTCGGTGCGGACCTTAGCTCTTAACTTAGTATCAGGGTCAGAAGGACCGAGGACCGAGGAGAGAGGAAAGCAGCAAGTTCAAGGATCTGGCTGAAGACTTTCCGTTGTTGTCCTTTACTTTTGAAAACTCCCGGTTATTGAACCGCTTCTGTAATTAGCCTGTGGGCATTTTGAATATATATATCAGTTACACTCTTGCTCCGATGCTCTACTCTGATGAAAAAATTTTATAGTGCTTTTGAAAAACGGGATGTTACAAGGATTAATCATTTTCTCACAACTATTGCACTGACATTGGTAATTTATGCTCCTTGTATAATATTAAAAATCATTGGGTCATTTAAGGTTCCCAAAATAATATTTAATTTTCCCTCTTATTATTTCCAAGGAAATAATTTAATAAATTACCAAAATTAAGGACAATATTCTTCCCAATTTTAAATAAATATTTCACTGCCCTCTATGGTTTATCATAATATTTTCAGGATATTTTATGACCCATAAATGCATTTTTAGGCCTTTTGGCACTTTATTTCTTCTAATTTCAATAGAATTTACCTTACAAACAAAGTAATTACCCTAAAACATTTGAGACCACATATTCACCTATTTTCAATAGGTATTATTTACTAAATTATGATACTTATTATAAGTGTGATTTTTAGGATATTACATGTCACCCCATTTTATGCAAAGTATGATGAATATGCATGTTATATGCAAGAACGGGACATGTGATTAATGTTAATTATTTCCTAATTTAGGTTACGTGTTCATCACAATGACACAAAGGCTATGAAACTATGAATGAAATGAATAGTATGAAAACACACATATTTTCCGGACACTAGTGGAAAAAAGGATATTAAGACCGGACGAAACAGGTATATTAGGATCGGACCCGCGACAGGTCTTGTTCCAGGCGGTATTAAAATTCTCCCTATTAAGACCGGACACATAGAACCGGTCTTAAAGATTTTCTTTAAGACCGGACATTTTAAACCTTCGGTCTTAAAATTCGTACTAAATAGATCTGAAATATTTTTTGTTCGGTCCTAAAACTCAAACTTTAAGACCGGACAAAAACTAGACCGCTCTTAAAACATCCGAATATTAAGACCGGACAAAAATAAACCCGGTCCTAAAAATAGTAATATCCTAGACCAGATCCCGGTCTTAAAAGACTGACGTTCAAGACCGGATGTTATATACATCCGGTCTTAAAAATTGAACTTTTAGACCGCACTTATAAATGGACCGGTCTTAAAAGACCAACTTTTAAGACCGGCTTAATACCTTTAAGAGCGGTCATAGATATACATCCGGTCTTAACAATTGAACATTTAAGACCGTCTTATTTATTTACGCTCTAAATTTTCCCAAAATTTTTCTCCCGTTCGTTCTTCCCGATCATATATAATACACAAAAATCCACCATCCAAAACAGCACATAAAAGTCGATATACTTAATTTAAGCTACAAGCTATGAACATGAATAAATTGAATTGGGAAAAAGAATACAAATAATTATCCACCATGAGTTATGTGGCCTTAAGTCTACAACAACTAAAGTAATTTATACAATAAGCTAAGATATATAACTAATTACAATCACAATGAGTTACAATACAAAGACGTAAATCAACATACATGTAGTCCAATATATTATTCACCATGCATTCATCTGATTCCCACCCAACAACGTAACATGCATCCTCTTTTATAACATGCCCCTTTGAATCGGATCCTGCCACAAAAACAAAACAAGAACAAATTCATAGTCAGCGTGACATTATATTGTTTAATTAAGAACGTAACATAGAAGGAATATATAATATATATAGTTAAAACCTTAAAGTTTTCTAAGAATTCTGCATATGAATATTACCTTATGAATTGACTCTTTTATAAAGTGATATCCTCCCATATCCCTTCTTGATGATCATTTCTTATGCCGGGTTCATTATCCGCTTCATCTTCTTCGTTCATGTCCTAGTAGACCCCTTGAAAAAGGAGTACTATCAGGAAGACCATAATTTGAATGACTTTCCTCATCAATATCAATGACCCTCTTTCCTTGGAGAGCTACAATCCACATTTTATTTTCTTGATCGGTGATATAGAACACTTGTTTCGCATGGTCTGCCATAATAAAGGTTCATCTCCAAAACTTCTACTATTGACATCGACTAAAGTAAATCCTAGCCGATCGATATGAACACCATTATTGACATTAACCCACTTGCATTTGAAGATGGGAAATCTAATTTTGACATAGTCCACCTCCCAAATCTCTTCAATAACCCCATAATATGGCATGACTACCAATTTAGGCCTCTTGTCTTTCGAACTGGAGAAGTGCATAGATTCAGCCTCTAACATAATACCACTGTTCTGGACTGTGCTCTTATCATCTAGGGACTTCGTGTAAAATGTATAACCATTGATCACATACGAATTCCAACTTATGACTTCAACCTCAGGACCACGTGCTAACCATTTCATTGTGTCGAAACACATTCGAGATCCCTCGACCTTTTGTTTGAACCATTTTGCAAAAGTTACGTTATGCTCCCTAATCAACCTTTGTTCGGTCATTCGATGGTTTTCTTTCCTTACATGACCTCTTTATGTGCAGATATGCTGGCTTGAACTTCATCAACATTATTCAATATGTATAAGTGGACTTGTGACAATTCATCACGATCCACACTCTTTACCGAAGCCCCACGTCTACCCCCTTGACATGCCGACGTTTTGGAAGCCCAATATGTCTTACTTTGGCCAAATAATTTTGACAAAATTCCATGGCCTCTTCAGAAACATATTTCTGAACAATTGATGCTTCTGGCCGGTATGCTTTCTTCACATACCCTTTTAGGAATTTCATAGATCTTTCAATAGGGTACATCCACCGTAAATGGATAGGGCCGCACAACTTTATCTCCCTCACTAGATGAACAATGAGATGAACCATGATGTCAAAAAATGAAGGAACAAAAAGCTTTTCAAGGTGGCACAAGATAAGATATCCTTCATTCTCCAATTCATCCAACTTTTCAATCTTGAAAATTTTACTACAAACCGCATTGAAGAAGAAACAAAGTCTAGTCAAAGCGACCCGAAGATCATATTCGGCGATCCCTCGAATAGCTACTGGGAGTAGCTGTTGCATCAAGACATGACAGTCATGAGACTTTTGGCCTACTAATTTCAAGTCCTTCATCGAGACAAGCCTCTTAAAATTTGAAGAATACACGAGGGAACTTTTGTGCCATGTAAACACTCACAAAGCTTCGTTTCTCATCCTTAGACAAAGTATGAGAAGCCGGGGACAATAAGTTCTCTTCCCATATTGCCTTGGATGCACGTCTTCGCGTATTCCCATTGCTTGCAAATCCAATCTTGCCTTCACACCATCCTTCGAACTACCTTGTATGTTGAGAAGCGTGCCCACAATACTATCACATACGTTCTTCTCCACATGCATGACATCAATACGGTGTCTCACATCAAGATTGCGCCAATAGGGAAGATCAAAGAATACGAGATCTCTTCTTCCATATATTTTTTCTTTTCTACTCTTTCCGGGCTTACAGAAGATGACACCGATATTTTTAACCTTTTCATACACTTGCTCCCAGTCAATGCCACCGGAGCTTCTTCATACTCTTGGCCATCAAAAAGGCCTTCTTTAATCGACGATATGGGTGGCCCCGTCTAAGAAATCTCCTATGTCCAAGATACACCGTCTTTCTTCCATGTTGAAGTTGATGGTAGCATGTGCCTTCTTCACAAACCGGACATGCTTTATGGCCTTTTACACTATACTCGACAAGTTCCCATATCTTTGGGAAGTCGTTTATAGTACAAAATATCATGGCTCTCATTTTAAAGACCTCCTTCTTGAAAGAGTCAAAAACATCGACACCTTCTTCCCACAATTCCTTCAAGTCTTCGATCAAGGGCTCCGAGTAAACATCTATGTCATTTCGGGTTGTTTTGGTCCCGAAATCAACATAGACAGACATGATGTACTTTCGTTTCATGCATAACATAGGAGATAAGTTGTAAACAATCGGGACTACGGGCCATGAGCTATGTATGCTGCTAAAGCTTCCATAGGGATTCATGCCATCCGTGCTAAGGGCAAGCCAGAGGTTCCTAGGTTCTTCGCCGAAGTTCGGAAATAATTGATCGATCTTCTTCCATTGAGAAGAATCGGCCGGATGTCGAAGCTGTCCATCCGAAATCCTCTCATCTGCATGCCACCTCGATTTTTGCATCATTTTCATTCGCAAACAACCGCTTGAACCTTGGTATGATTGGAAGATACCACAACACTTTTGCAGGCCCCTTATCTGACTTGTACCGTGGGGTTTCACATATCGGACAACTCTGCTTCTCTTCAAACTCTTTTCTATACAATACGCAATCATTCGGGCATGCATGGATCTTTTTGTACTCCATCCCCAATGGACAAAGTATCTTCTTAGCATCATAGTAGCGATGCGGCAACACGTTATCATTCGGAAGCATGTCCTTCAAAGCCTCAAGCAATTCTGAAAAACTCTTGTCGCTCCATCCATGACGTGCCTTCAAGCTTACCAATTTCAATACGGCGTTCAACAATTGGTATTTTTACACCCACGGTATAGCGGTGTCTCGCATCACTGCACATATTACCATATGCATGTGATCGCTCAAAAGCCTCTTCTCCTACATCACGGATAATGTCCTCTATGCGATCATCCATATCCGTGTCATTATCATCAAAGGCCACTTCCCCATGTTTTCCCACTTGATGGCACTTGTTCACCATGCCATACCCATACCGTATAAGTCTTACAAAATCCGTGACAAATTAAATGTGTGCGTATAACTTCGGGACATAGTCGACACTCATTCAAACATTTTACACAAGGGCAATAATACTTCCCCCCATCATCATGGGCATTTTGTGTAGCAAATTCTATAAATTCCCTAACCCCATTCTGATATTCAACACTCGTTCGTAAAGCATCTATCCAACCGTGATCCATAGTAGAATTCCTATATATTATAGATGAAAATCATTGATCATACATAATCCGAAAAAATTGAAACTTGCATATAAAATAAGCCAACTCCAAAAGCAAATATTGTCTCAAAGAATCACTTTTACGGGGGAACTTTCCCATTAAATGCATAACAAATTAAGAATCACTTTTGGTCATAAATGCATCACAAGAGGAACTTGCCCATTAAATGCATAACAAATTAAGAATCACTTTTGGTCATAAATGCATCACAGTGAATCCAAGAACCAAAGTAAATGCAAGACGAGGAAATTAAATGCGGGGATGAAGGTCTTGTGGACTAACTTTGTAGCATATAAATTCAAATGCGTTAGGTGAGTCGTCTTACTTCTCCGCTCACGAACGTTGAAGTTGCGAGACAAGACAGCAAGAGTAACCTAAAAACACTTGTTGGACAGTTGGGTAGGTCTAAAGTGCAAATATAATCTTCAAAAAACAATATTCATTAACAACGAGAGAATACCCATAACAACATTACACTGATTTCGTTAAACCCATGAAAAACAAAGAACGATAAGTGGAAAATAATAAAGTTTTAACCGAAAGATCTCTTACGGCTTCGTCTATAGACGTTTAGCTAAGGAACCAGAGTGATTGTCGAGAGAGGTACGCAGCGACGACGAAGCCGAGAGGGAAATTTCGAGTCGGAACTCGAGTATTCACTTTGGGCAAGACAAGAGAGCGAGAGGGAAATTTAATTTTCCCCGCGACAAAGATACCTTATTTAGCTTTTTGGATTTTATTAATACCGGTTATTAATTAAATGTCCGGTCCTAAAGATACAACTAACATTTTAAGACCGGAGTTTTAAAAGTATCCGGTCCTAAAATTTTATTAGTCTTTTAAGTTTTAAGACCAGAGGTTTACAAAACATTAGGTCCTAAAATTCAAATACTCTTTAGATTCGTTACTTATAAAATGTCCGGTCTTAATGGCCTTGGTGATAGCAATATTAAATAAATAAAATAAAGGATATTTTTAGGACAAAAATTAAGGAAAATTGGAGAATATCTTAATGAATTCTTGGAGAACGACCAAAAAATTCATAGTGTTCTTAATGTTTCTTACATTACTTCGAATATATACACAACAACAACAAAAACAAAAGAAAAACAAGCTGAATAATATCATCCACAAGAATCATTGAACAACCTCGGCGATTTCGGCGTGAAGAGCATTAATTTCCCGGGAGATCGCAAGTTGTTGTCTTATTCTCTCCACCCGCAATATGAATGGATCATTACGGGAGAGCGGAGAGGGGTCGAGGTAGGCGCGCAGAACAAAGAGGTAGTGTGTGGAGTATATAAGGACAGATAGCAGGAGAGATAAACATCGATGATGAATTTTTCAATATACTAAATTTAATGTTTCTACTTTAAGAGCGTATTTGTTCAAAATATCCGGTCCTAATAGTCATTTACTTTTAACAAACTTTTAAGACCGAACTTTTATCTTGTATCCGGTCCTAAAACTAATTTTTAATTCAATTACTTTTAAGACCGTCCTTTTATCATATATCCGGTCCTAAAAATCATAAGACCGATATTTTACTTTGTATCCGGTCCTAAAACTCATTTATTATTATATATTTCAATTTATTTTATCAAGTAAGAATTTTTGGTTAAAAATATTACTTTTAAGAACGGATCTTACACGTATCCGGTATTAAAAGTTCATTCTTTTCAAAGAGTCCCTTCCCCATGTTGAAATGAATGATTCAGAGTCTCTTCGGCTTCCACATAAACTTCCCAACTAGGCGTCTCCTCGTATTACGAGCAAATATGCGTCTCCTCGTTAATGTTTAGGCGTTTCACATTCTTCAGATGGGTTCTCTATTTAAACCCGTTGTTACTTTCTTCACATTCATCTCCATCTCCTCCTAGAACCTCCACCGTAATGGCTTCTCCACCACGACGAGGTCCTCCTTGCAGGCGAAATCCCGAGGCACCTCCATATCCTCCTCCGTTGCCTCCGAAACCGAACTTCTAGCGATCTTTGGAGCACTGATAGCCCGCGTCGATCATATAGACCGAAGCTTGGGCAAACTGTTTCAGGTCTATCACGCCGTCAACAACAAGCTGAAAGCGGTACTCGACGCCAATGACGTTGAGTACCATACCTCTGATGACGACTTCTCCGACCCTTCCCTCCCCTCCGACAACGATGGGGAGGATTAGAATTTTTAAGTTTTTTTTTTTTTTTGTACTGCTGCCTCACAAGGCAGCAGAAAAAAAATATTATTAAATAAAATTTTTATTTCCCAATCGCCTTCCTTGTTTGTCTTTAACTTTATGTTCTTTTTTCTCCGACAACAAGAACAAACAAAACATTGTCCTCTTCGTGGTGAACAATCTTAAAAATTTGCAGAATAAAGTTAACAGTTGCGACCATACAAAACAAAACAAAAAAACATTATTTACCTTTTTCGAATAAAAACAAACAGAGTGACGACTCTTCTCAAGTTTGGACCATCGCTGTCGTCCCCTCTACTTTTCTAGATGTGATGAACATTTTCAGTGTCCTTTTCGTTATCTTCTTTCTTTTTCCGACAAAAAGAACGATGACGTTCTTCACATCCAGAAAAGTAGAAACGAGGACAACGAAGCACAAAACTTGAGAAGAACGCGAAACATGGTTGCCTTGAACCCTAACCATATGTCCGAAAACCGAGTCACCAACTCTATTTAAATGAAGAATATTAGGACCGGACGTATAATAAATCCCGGTCCTAAAAATTAAGCCTTATTTTAAAATTTAAAGTTAGGAGCGGACAACTACCAAATATACGGTCCTAAAGGTTTCGGCAATCTATTAAATAAAACGAAGACTTTTAGGAGCGGACAACTAACAAATATACGGTCCTAATATTTTAGCCATATATTTTCTAGACTTTTAGGACCGGATACTTGACATATATACGGTCCTAAAAGTCTCAACCCATATTTTTTAGAATTAGACGAAGACATTTAGGACCGGATATTTGTTAAATATACGGTCTTAAAATGGACGAAGACTTTTAGGACCGTACTTTTAACAAATATACGGTCCTAAAAGTCTCTACCCATATTTTTTAGAATTAGACGAAGACTTTTAGGACCGGATATTTGTTAAATATACGGTCTTAAAATGGACGAAGACCTTTAGGACCGTAATTTTAACAAATATACGGTCCTAAAAGTCGTGAATACTTTTTAGAGCCTCTTATGGCTCATTTTCAACATCCGCCTGTACCTCAAATTTCAAGCACTAAATAGCTTTATCTACCAATCCATTCATTCAGAAACCCAAAATGGACACACACAAATTGTTCGAAAAAATAAACAAATTTATTATTGAATTGCATTGCGTTATATTTACAAAAGAATGAATTAGCTAGTCGAAAAAATAAACAAATGTATGTACTAAAGGCTATTGTTGCTACAACATATATTATTTACAAATGAATTAATTTAGGACATTAATTATTGTCCTGACTTTGATTTTCTAAGACCAGTTTATACGAGATATTCACAAAACACTTCGCGTATATGCTCCACTTCATCATCATCAAATGGCTTTTCACAGGCAAACCTACGTAACATCAAAGACAGAACGAGAAATAACATATTATTACGTGCATATTTCATATGTAACATTAAGCCATCAGTGACTGAATTCAGCCATAACATTTTATCCTTAAAGTGAATGTAGTCTTTCCCTCCGTCACAATATCATATATGTGTTTCATCACGTACGGCCCACATAAGTTCGATTCATTCGGTTGCCGACGGTCTAAAAATAACAATAAATATATATAAGAGCATATATAGCTTACGACCAACTTCGAAAAGCAATTATGCCATGTCCAAATATGTACTAACCTTAATTTTGTGCCATTTAGGATCTGTGATCTTAACCCCACGCTTTTTTACATCAACTTGGAAGGTCTTCATGCCACTATCATCAAAATCACAAATTTATCGATCGTTCACCGAAAATTCACAACAGAGATTTCGAGACAAGATCTTTCAAAATGATATTCTTATTCAACACATGCGATGGATCCATGTGAATGGAGCATAAGAAGAGAACATAATGCGACTCCATGTTCATGACGACCAACTGATAGTGGTTGCTGAAATTTCACAGCGGTAAAATACCCAGTGATATATATATATGTAGCATAATTAAGTGAATTGCAGACAAGAATTGTGATATATATGTACCCGAGCCAGTAGGAAACAAGTACACCTTTCTTGGCACTTGACACAACCTCTTTGATATGTACTCCTGTCTCAATTCCAGAGGTTGTGTTGTATGTAATACCCCGAAATTTGAATTAGGGAATTTAAGGGCCAAAGTGCCAAAATGACGAAAATGCCCCTAAGGGACATAAATGACTTAGGAAAATTATGGAAAATACCCTTGTAAATTATAAAATAATGCATGAGGCATGGAAAATTCTAATGTTAAGGCAAAAGTTTGAAGATAAAGGAGCGTCTTAATTAAGAAAATTATCAACAAGTGATAATAAAGTAATTAAGTAATATTGAGCTAATTACTTAAGCCTGAGCAAAGAAAATTGTGAAATAATTAGGTAAAGCTCAAAAATTAGTGGAAAATGGTTTGAAATTAGTAAAAATATATTTACTAATTAATTGGAAATTTTGGAGAAAAATAGTTGAGTTTAGGTATTTTTGAGCCTAAATGCAAGAATGGACCAATGGGAAAATTCTATAAAAATTATGTAAAAATAATTATTTAATTAATTAAATAATTAATTAAATAATTAAATCAAAAATAATTATATAAATAATTAATTAAAAACGAAAAAAATAATTGGCAGAAAAAGAAAAGGAAAAAAAAATGAAAAATGAAATGAGAAATAATTTTGCAACTTGCAATATTATAATAATATAATTAAATATAGTGAATAGTAATTTAGAAATTAGGAAACGGATCCTATCTGGAGATCTAGGAATGGGATTTCCAAAGTCAAGGTAGAATATTGATCAGTGGAATTTTATCTTCCGTTAAACTCTTGCGGAAGTTATTTCTGAAGCCGTTTGTGCTTTTTCCTAATAAGACGAAATAGGGAAAAATGCATATAGGTATATTTTTGGATAAAGAGAAAATAAATTCTAACTCAACATCTAGGCATGAGTTTGAATTTATTTTGACATATTTGGAATCAGTGAATTTTTCTGAAGAAGTTGATAATTTCATAAATGCGTTCTGAAACCAGACGCGACCGGACACGTTTTTCGAGAAACTTCATTGAACACGGAATGCCTGTATGGAACCAAAATTTAGGTTAACTTGGACATTTCTAGTAAGTGAGAACTTGTCTTCAAAGTTGTAAATCCATAATTTTGAGATTTCTCCGAAATCACGCGAATCGGGTACCGATCGGGAAATACGGGCAGACCGGGCATAAAGTAGGATGACTCACCATTTGTGAGCCAATCCTTGGCTGCCACATCATCACCCATGTCGACCAAGAGGGGTTGGATGACCAAGATCTTGTCTTCCAAAGCAAGTTAGATCTAATGGTTTCAAACAACTTTGAAAATGCCATATGTATCCCTTGAGAATTCTATAAATAGGCATGCATGGTCTTGAGAATTCTTCACACCTTCCTCTTGCTCTCTTGGCCGAAATCCTTGGGAGAGAAAGAAGAGAGAGAGTTCGGGGGAAGCTCGCCGAAGTCTTCAACGGGTAAGTCTTTCGGGTTTTAGTCTTTTAGTTTTTAGTCCTTAGTTCAATAGTTAGTAAGGCTAGAGTAGTCTTTATTTTTATGATTTGGGTATCATATGGGAGGGCTATTTTAGTCTTTATTTTCGAAAATCATAATTGCGTCGAAGTTACGCGAAATTTTGAGAAGAAAATAGCCTATGTAGCGAAGCGGCGGCGAAATTCCGCCAAATAGGGGTATAGGGGCAAAATGGTAATTTTTACCTAAAATGCCGAGTTATAATGCCAAATCACTAATGAAAGTGATATTACTCCTATAGGACGTCGAAATCTAATCTGCTGCCGTTCTGTTGCCGAAAGTGCCGCTGTTGGACGTTTTCACGTTTTTAGTGAAAAGTACGATTTCGTACTGGAAGTGCCATCTACCGTCAACAAAGGTACGTCCGCGTCTTGTAACTTTAACTCGATGATTATGGAATGCATGTATGTGCTAGGTGTATTGTATGTGATAGCTTATAGCTACGTGGTATGTCTATGTCTTTGTTTATATGTTCATGTTTGCTATGGGCGATATATCGCATGCTATTGGGCGATATATGTATACATGCTATTGAGCGATATATGTATGCATGCTTTTGGGCGATGAGTGCACATATACTGTTGTTGATATGATGGTCGTGGTCCATATGTTGTGTCTGTAAACATGAGGTTAGATTATCGAGATCCAATGTGGTAAATTGGATCTCAGCTCTTAACATAGCGTCAGGTTCGGGAGGACCAAGGATCGAGGAGAAGGACAAGCAGCACGCCTAGGAGTAACGGCTGAAGACTTCTTTCTGTTATACTTTTGAAACACTCTTGTACCGCTGTTTAAACAGCAAGACATGCTACTATGGGTATTTTAATATATATATCAGTTACTCAATCGCTCCGGTGCACTACTCTGATCATTTTGAAATGATGTTTAAAAAAAAAAAAATTTATACTGCTTTAGAAAAGTCGGGATGTTACATTTGGTATCAGAGCAGTAGTCCTGGCATGAATTTAACTATGTTATTACGGACAGTTTGGTGCCGAAGGCAAGGCTAGTCTACGTGGGTAAGCCAATTAGTCGCCGTGAACTCGGTGAGGCCCCCATGGTAGACACTTACCTGGCCATTCTGTTCGGTTAACGGAGTTAGGTTCAAAGCCTTTTCAAAAATTTTGGAGCATGTTTTGAAAATAAGTACGATATAGCCTAAGGTCGATGTACCATTACCTCGGTGTACCGATCATCTGCGGTATACCATCTGAACCGGTGTGCCACCCTCTGTCGGTGCATCACTCGATAACTGCCGATGCATCTTGGACGTTAATTCTATTCTAGAACGAGCTCATACGCGGAGCTGGGTCACGCCGGATGAAACTCCGAGACCAATAAAGATAGTACATGTAGTATTTGACTCATGTAGAGGAACTTCCGATACGTAATTTCGTGCCGTTTCGATCCACGAAGAAAGAATCAACGATAATCGACAAAAGGAAAGTTGCGAGTGTCTATTTGTTTATGGTGTGAAAACTGCGTACAAAAAAGCCTATGTGTAGAAAATACTAAGTGCGATAAAGTCTATGTGTCAAGTAAATTCTATGTGCGATAAAGTACGTAAGTGCGATAGAGACTAGGTGCGGGATAGCTACTAGTGCGATAAAATCTGCGACCTGTTAATTGTTTTCCTTTTATAACCAACGTTTTCCCTTGAAAAAGGAAAAAGAACAAAACATGGCGAATCTGAGAGGAGCCGGAGCTCCCAGAGGCCGAGGCAGGGGAAGAGGTAGACAACCTCGGACAATTCCAGTAGTGAATCCTGAGCAGCGAAATCAAGTACCAAACCAACAGATTGCTTGGCATGAGACAATGGCCGTAGTGCGTGAACAAAGGGAGATGCTAGATGAACAAAGAATGATGATAGAGGAACTTCGGGCCGAAAGGCAAGGCGAAGCAGGCCGGACATGAGGAAGAACAACATTCGAAGGAGAAGAAAACGAGCGAGTGATGAACACGATGAGGAAGGCGAGGGATCGATAGGTCCCAGTCACCTCCACGACGAGGGAGAGATATGCAGACTACACAAAGTTGGGTCACTCAATTTTGTAAGCTCAAGCCACCCTGTTTCCACGGGAAGAACGAATTGGCTGAGGATTGGTTGCTGAGTCTGGAGAAAATATTTGAAGTTATGGAATGCCCAGATAATCGGAAAGCTCAACTCGCGATCTTTAAGCTCGATGGCGATGCGCATCGATGGTGGAAGAGCGTCGCCACGGCGTTGCGGACCCAATATTGCCCTGTCACTTGGGAGAAGTTCATAGAGAAATTCAATGAACAATATTTTCCTCCTCGACACAAGTGATCAAGGAGGCGGAATTTCTTAGCATCCAACAAGATCTGAGGAATCCTTCGACGATTACTTTGCCCGCTTCACCAACTTATCACGATATTCCTCCTATTTGAAGCGTGACAATGATGAAGGCCGGAAGGCACATAGGCTGATTCATGGGCTAAAGTATGAGATAAAGAAGAGGCTGGTGTCCCAGCAATTTCCTAAACTAGCCCAGCGGTAGAATCTTGCTTGGCGATTGAGCGCAACCGAAAGGAGCTGCGTAAACCCCGGCACTTAAACACTAGCAACATGGATCGTGGCGAGGGTTGCCGTGAAAATTCCTCGCGGAAAAGAGAAGCACCCTGGAGTGACTCCCAAAGAGAGTACAAGATGCCATTCCAGTCTGAGCAGCAGAGCAAATCACGAGTACCGGAATCCCGACTATGTCCAGATTGCGGGAAGTACCATCCCGGTGAATGCATTCGGAAGCGTGTTTGCTACGGATGCCGGAAGCCGAGCCACATTATCCGAGACGTCACGAGAAACCTACGGAGTTAAGGCCACGCAGAACCCGGGCCGAATGTACGCGCTAACCGATACCATGGACGAGAGAACTTCCGGAGAGAGTCCAAGGTACTATCTCTCTTAATAAGGAATTTTTCCCTGTACGTTAATTATGTGTTAGTTATTCAACTAAATCGTATGATACGTGAACCATCTTCGTGACGTATTCCGCGTTTCCTCGTTATTTTTCTACCGTGATCATGTCATTGAGTAGGAGGTATCTTATGTTGTCATGGTGTATGGGAACCATGGAGACATTTTGGTAATCTTGTGTTAACGTGGTGTATGGGAACCATGGAGACATTTTGGTATACGTGGTGTTAACCGCGGTGTATGGGAACCACGGGGAAACATCATATATCAAGGTACAATATGACAAGATCGTAGTAGTCAAACCAAAGCGAATTCTCGATCACCAGGAGGAGCAGCAGGCAGATAAAGTGAAGATCCGACGCGTATAGCCCAGAGTCCGAGTAGGACGGAGTCTGGTTAGCACAAAGTATAGTGGGATGGGTGCAAATTTCGAGGACGAAATTTTGTTTAACGGGGGGAGAAATGTAATACCCCGAAATTTGAATTAGGGAATTTAAGGGCCAAAGTGCCAAAATGACGAAAATGCCCCTAAGGGACATAAATGACTTAGGAAAATTATGGAAAATACCCTTGTAAATTATAAAATAATGCATGAGGCATGGAAAATTCTAATGTTAAGGCAAAAGTTTGAAGATAAAGGAGTGTCTTAATTAAGAAAATTATCAACAAGTGATAATAAAGTAATTAAGTAATATTGAGCTAATTACTTAAGCCTGAGCAAAGAAAATTGTGAAATAATTAGGTAAAGCTCAAAAATTAGTGGAAAATGGTTTGAAATTAGTAAAAATATATTTACTAATTAATTGGAAATTTTGGAGAAAAATAGTTGAGTTTAGGTATTTTTGAGCCTAAATGCAAGAATGGACCAATGGGAAAATTCTATAAAAATTATGTAAAAATAATTATTTAATTAATTAAATAATTAAATCAAAAATAATTATATAAATAATTAATTAAAAACGAAAAAAATAATTGGCAGAAAAAGAAAAGGAAAAAAAAAAATTGAAAAATGAAATGAGAAATAATTTTGCAACTTGCAATATTATAATAATATAATTAAATATAGTGAATAGTAATTTAGAAATTAGGAAACGGATCCTATCTGGAGATCTAGGAATGGGATTTCCAAAGTCAAGGTAGAATATTGATCAGTGGAATTTTATCTTCCGTTAAACTCTTGCGGAAGTTATTTACGAAGCCGTTTGTGCTTTTTCCTAATAAGACAAAATAGGGAAAATGCATATAGGTATATTTTTGGATAAAGAGAAAATAAATTCTAACTCAACATCTAGGCATGAGTTTGAATTTATTTTGACATATTTGGAATCAGTGAATTTTTCTGAAGAAGTTGATAATTTCATAAATGCGTTCTGAAACCAGACGCGACCGGACACGTTTTCGAGAAACTTGGTGAACACGGAATGCCCTGTATGGAACCAAAATTTAGGTTAACTTGGACATTTCTAGTAAGTGAGAACTTGTCTTCAAAGTTGTAAATCCATAATTTTGAGATTTCTCCGAAATCACGCGAATCGGGTACCGATCGGGAAATACGGGCAGACCGGGCATAAAGTAGGATGACTCACCATTTGTGAGCCAATCCTTGGCTGCCACATCATCACCCATGTCGACCAAGAGGGGTTGGATGACCAAGATCTTGTCTTCCAAAGCAAGTTAGATCTAATGGTTTCAAACAACTTTGAAAATGCCATATGTATCCCTTGAGAATTCTATAAATAGGCATGCATGGTCTTGAGAATTCTTCACACCTTCCTCTTGCTCTCTTGGCCGAAATCCTTGGGAGAGAAAGAAGAGAGAGAAGTTCTGGGCGGAAGCTCTGCCGAAGTCTTCAACGGGTAAGTCTTTCGGGTTTTAGTCTTTTAGTTTTTAGTCCTTAGTTCAATAGTTAGTAAGGCTAGAGTAGTCTTTATTTTTATGATTTGGGTATCATATGGGAGGGCTATTTTAGTCTTTATTTTCGAAAATCATAATTGCGTCGAAGTTCTGGCGAAATTTTGAGAAGAAAATAGCCTATGTAGCGGAAGCGTGGCGAAATTCCGCCAAATAGGGTATAGGGGCAAAATGGTAATTTTTACCTAAAATGCCGATTATAATGCCAAATCACTAATGAAAGTGATATTACTCCTATAGGACGTCGAAATCCTAATCTGCTTGCCGTTCTGTTGCCGAAGTGCCGCTTGTTGGACGTTTTCACGTTTTTAGTAGAAAATACGATTTCCGACGGAAGTGCCATCTACCGTCGGCAACGAAGGTACGTCCGCGTCTTGTAACTTTAACTCGATGATTATGGAATGCATGTATGTGCTAGGTGTATTGTATGTGATAGCTTATAGCTCCGTGGTATGTCTATGTGCTGTTTATATGTTCATGTTTGCTATGGGCGATATATCTGCATGCTATTGGGCGATATATGTATACATGCTATTGGGCGATATATGTATGCATGCTTTTGGGCGATGAGTGCACATATACTGTTGTTGATATGATGGTCTGTGGTCCATATGTTGTGTCTGTAAACATGAGGTTAACCGTTATCTGAGATCCAATGTGGTAAATTGGATCTCAGCTCTTAACATAGCGTCAGGTTCGGGAGGACCAAGGATCGAGGAGAAGGACAAGCAGCACGCCTAGGAGTAACGGCTGAAGACTTCTTTCTGTTATACTTTTGAAACACTCTTGTACCGCTGTTTAAACAGCAAGACATGCTACTATGGGTATTTTAATATATATATCGGTTACTCAATCGCTCCGGTGCACTACTCTGATCATTTTGAAATGATGTTTAAAAAAAAAAAATTTATACTGCTTTAGAAAAGTCGGGATGTTACATTGTACTTGCATACACTGGGCACAAGAATCCAAAATCTGAAATTCTGCCCTCTTGAACCAGTTTCTCGTGCATGCACCTACAAGAATGACATCGATCAGGGAATTAGTATATATGTATGTGTGTCTAAACGGTGCATTTAAATTATGTAATCAAGGAAGAAGATACTTACTTCATAAATATTTGAACACATGGACTAGTAACCTGCTTTCCGAGCAGCATGGTCTCTACATCTTCATTATCAAAGTAAACCGGTTCAGGATTTGGGATGCCTACTACTTCATCGACAGGCCACGATTTATCTTTAAACCATTTTTTGGCTACCAAATCTTTTATTTTTTCCTTGGCCGTCAAGTTAGCAGTAGGGGATGGAACTTGAGGAGGGGGTGGAGCTTGAGGAGGGGATGGAGATTGAGGAGGGGTGAAGCTTGATGAGGGGTGGAGCTTGAGGAGGAATAGAGACATCTACAAGCTTCACTGGCCAAGAGATGAAGGTTCCCTTGACATCACTCACAACCTTGGTGATCGGTTGGGAGAGGGACAGGTGCATCAAAGATCACCTCTTCAACTGACACTCTGACTTCATCATCAGCCATTTGTTCGTGTTGTACAGTTGATCCAAGTTGTGGACAGTCCCTTTAGCAACCAATTGTCTATGACCATCACGATCCTCCACATACAGATGGCAAGGTTGCTCTGAATGTCCAACAATGCAGCTCCCTCTAGTGCTCTGTTGCTGCATAGGTGCAGCTGAAGGTGTCAAGGGATCCACACTGGTCTCTGGCCGAGAGCTCAGGAGGGACTTCATTTTCTCCATTTCCTACTTCATCTTGCTCATCTCAGATTGAAACATCCTCAATGCAGCATCTTTCGCCTCTGATTCCTCACTTAATTTGGCAAGCGTCTGATCCATCTCCTCCCGGGTAACCATACTTTGTCTGTGGCGTTTGGATTTAACAAAGTATTGCTTTAGGCCTACCCGTCCTCCAATCGCCCTTACACGCCCCGAGTGATCTGATTTTCCGGTCGCAGCGGTCAGAACATCATTCCTCCCGTCCGACGCAAAAGATCCCTTTGCCTCTTTCTTTTTAAGATCTTCCTGTAAGATACATATAACGAGAAGCTTAGTGATGAAAAATGTTTAGTAAGTAAAAAATAACAATATCGATACTTACAATTCGTTCAGCAACTACACGAGTTTTTCACTCGTGTAGGCGCCGCTTGGCTTTTGCCGAATATACAACCACAGCTCCTCGCGACGTATTGGAGATGGTGGCTGGTCAACTACCGTAGAAGGATTGGATTCAGCTTCATCTTCCAATCTCTTCCGTTTGGCTGCCATCAAATCTTTTTCGGCCTTTTCATATCCACCTCCGATATTTTTCCCTTATTTTACGTGAATCGGGATTGAAAACAACTATATATCAATTATGAATTCCAGCCATGTCACTAACAGAAATTAGAGAACTTCTGCTTGATATGAACGTCAAACATTAGTCAAATTCACTTCATCAAGTTTCAACATTTTACTTAAGGAAGATGTAGCATTGTAGAAGAAATTGGGAAAACCAAAAGAAAGGGAGTTGCAGAAATACTGCCAACTCAGTCAATTCATTCATTCATCATAAATGGTTCCTACACATATTAGAATAACTAACTAACTACTTGCACCGAAACCATTACACAGTTAACATACTTACTAACTAACAAAGAACGTCTAACCATGGCCATTACACGGTTTACATATCGACTTGCATGGAACTAGGAAATGCTCCTCTCATGCAGACAAAGGCAGCAAATGTATACTTCTATTCACACACCAAACCATTTAACTAACGAGATTAGATGTACACAATAACAATTCACATATCCGCACAAAGTTAATAAGCAAACAAAAGTGCAAACAAAACTAAATATAAACTCACCAGAGCTTCAGAGGTGGTCCGCTTCGAACAAATTGTTGCCAAGTTTGTTCATCAATACAATAAGACAATGTTGAGGCTTTCAACTTCTCAGACTCAGGGACGGTGAATGTAAGCCGGATAGTGTCCCACATAGGATCCTTTATTGTTTTTGGTCCACATTTTTCCACTCATCAGTCAAAATGCTAACCTTACTGCGTACTAGAGCGCCGAAAAACTAGTATATGTGCTTTTATTAGGACCGAAAGGTTGCAAATTTTCATCAAAAAAATCTCGAGCTTCGTCCCAGAATTCCGACTAAGGGATACTTCCATCATTCGTGTGCCGCTTCTACCACAGCGTGCACGGCACTGAGGAGGCTCAATGTGAGATGAAGAGGGTTCGTTCGTCCGACCCTCACCAGTCAAACCAATATCTAGAGTTTCAAGAACACGAGTGGAATCGTTTTCACCGTTCATTTTCAAGACAAGAAGAGAGAATGCACGAGAAAATGAGGGAGTAACAGAGGCTAACGGTACGCGGGCGAGGAAGAGGTAATAGAACAGGGAAGGGTTTCACAACGTGAACAGGGGTTCTTCGGTGAGAGTGACAAAAGCTCCGCGCGAAGTTAACGTTTGGCGCTTCATTTTTAAGACCGGACAAATACACATATACGGTCTTAAAAGATAACCCTTAAGACCGATCTCTCTATATGTCCGGTCTTAAAATTAATTAATTTTTTATTCAAACTTTAGTACCGGCCAAATTTTATGTCCGGTCTTAAAAGTCTAACTTTTAAGACCGATCATTCTGTAACTATGGTCTTAACATGTATTAATTTTTTATTTAAACTTTAGTACCGGGCAACTTTTAAGTCCGGTCTTAAAGGTCTAACTTTTAAGACCATCTTTTATATATGTTCGGTCTTAAAACTTTAATACATTTATATTTTAATTTTTCCGTATTAATTTTGGAGTGTAGAAAATATAAGTGCAGGTTGTATGAGATTTCTCTAAAAGTAATTGATATTTCAATTTTTTAATAACATTTTTAAGACCGGTTGTTATTTTAACAGGTCTGGATAAGATCTATGAAAAAATGATCCAGTGTAAGATCTTTATATTTACAAATCTGCCACCGGTCATATTCTTAGGAGCGGTCCTTATTTAGTCCGGTCTTAATGTGGCAGTCTTAAAGCACTTTAGCGTATAAGAAGTTCTTTTTATTTACAAAACTGCCACCGGTCACACCTTTAAGAGCGGGGCGTCGATGATCCGCTCTAAATGAGGCGGTCTTAAATCCCTTTTTTGCACTAGTGGGAGTTGAATCTAGTTTTTTTTTTTTTTTTTTTGCCCAAAGAGTTGAATCTAGTTGTCACCCCATTTTATGCAAATTATTCAATATGCATGCACCGGACAGGTGATTAATGTTACTACGTATTTCCTGATTTAGGTTCCGTGTTCATCACAATGACCCTAAGGTGAGTAGGTGACATTATGCAATTGAGTGCGTGCACGCATTGTAATGAACACTAAATTAAAGTACATTAGGACAGACCTACAACTACCATCTGTCCTAGTTCAATCAAGAATGCATGCACTCATGATATATTTTAGTCCATCTGGATTAAATGACTGTTTAATTTGTATTATTCACCTCTTATTTATAAGTCAAAATTATCTAATTCTTACATATCAAAGAAAATTAGGTAACTCAATAAATATGAAATAAATTGATAATTTTTTTCTAATTTTTCCATATTTTATAAATAAATATTTTTCACCTCTTTCTTCTCTCTTTAATTACATTTTAATAAAGGAAAAATTGTAATACTCTCATTTATTACTCTGAAAGTTGATTTATAATATGGACCGACATTTTTTCTCAAAATTGACTTATAAATTGTAAGGACTAGTTGTTTAAACCAGTTGTTGAATATTGACTCAAAATTTCAAAAATGTCACTGTATCTTTTTCTATGTCTGGTTTCAAGTAAACGGTCGTTAATTAGACATCGTTAAATCTATTTTTTGTAGTAGTGATCCTACTTATTTTTATTTGATTTATTTTCAAATTTATTTTATTTTTATAAGGCACATAGATCCTCTTATTGGAGGTAATTCTGTTTGAGACAGTGTCACGCATTAAATGTGGGTACCTCTTCCAACATGGATTCAAACCTTAGTTTGCTACTTATTGTAAAGGATTAATCTCTTCCTCTAAATTTAATCTCGGTTGGTTATTAATAGACGCGGACCCTGTGCAATATTTTATTACCAAATTATTACGAACAAGTTTTGTAGGGAAAACCATTACTGAATTACCTGTAGTTTCTTTTAATTTTAATTTGATACTTGTGTTTTTTCTCCATATAAAAACTTTTAATTTTGAAATTATATGTACCTAAATAATAGTTTTCCACACACACATACATACAAAATATACTAAATAGGTTGAAATCAAACTATAACAGGAATATGTATTACTAAGATTGCATATACTGTAAATAACAAGAATATGTATAACTATGATTACATATACAATAAACATACAACTGGTGCGTATAGAATGGAAAACTTATAAACAAACTCAGAGGACTGTCAAATATGATAATGAACTTTGAAGAAATCCGGGCCCAACATACGTTGTTTCCTTAAGACAATTTTGCTCCCTCAATATGGATGCCCAAAGTTGCTGAGCAATTGTCTCCCAGGATAGAGTGGATTTTTTCGTCTTCAGAATGATGGCTCTCTCAATCTAAAGCCCAAGCGAACACAAGAAGTCTACTTTCAGAAAATCAAGCTTATGTGGAACCAAGTTTCATGGAATTATTTTCTCCTTCTTCCATCCTAACCTTTGGATTAAAAAGAACTTTATGAAACTTCATCTCCTCCCTTGCACATGCTGCCGACATGCCTCCCTCTCAACAACCAATTAATGTGTTTTTATTAGCAAAATACCTTAATTATTTAATGAAAGAGAAAAACAAAATCCTATACAATAATCTCCATGTGATTGGTGCCATTTATGTTGACTTTGGGGGGTTGATTTATTAATTTAATTATCATGCTAATCAAGAGCTTAAGTGTCATTCTATTTACATGTGCCATAATTTAACTTTTCAAAGCTAATTTAATAAAGCTTAATTGACTCCCTAATCAAGTGTTTATATTCCCTTTAATTACAAATACCATTGTAGGATTGGTTCCTTAGTTAAATCATGGTCATTAGTGCTTTTATTAATCAAGCTTTATGCACTTTAATCTTTACTTATTTCCCTTTGTCTTTTATTAAGTTGAAGGCATTTGCAAATAATTCTAATTAGCACAAGCTAATTTGTCTATTATTTTCTAATTGACACTTAATTTGATTAAGTGTTTTTATGACTTTTCCATTGTTCATTTGAACTTAAAATAGCCATTATTTTATGTGACTCTATGTCACACATGTTAACCAATTTAATATGGTAACATATTCCTAAAATACAAGATTTTCAGTAAATCAAAAATCGGGTATTACACATCATCTGAACACATCAAATTAAGAAACCATTAAAAGCTCATATGCTTACCCCTATATATATGTGTGTGTGTGCGCGCGCACTGTCTTATCTAGGAATGAGTATGAGTTTTAAACTCCACAATGTTTACAATCAATCATCACATAGTTGTCTCTTTAAACCTAGTTTGTGGGATCTCCACTCTTCTAGGTAGAGTTACCGCAATAATCAACAATAGATCGGCCTACCAGGTTAACATTTGGTGATTTTCATATGTGATGCTCCTACCGGGTTCACATTTAATGCTTTTCTTTTACTTGATTGTTATATGCTTGTCCCTTTAATTAGAGGGTTGAGACATTTTCTTTTATTTTTTTATATTTAGATTAAATTATATGCTGCATCCTGAAATACTTTTTGTACTCAGTATCTCAAATTAATTAATTTTCAGTCCTGCATTTAGAAATATTTTTCCTTTAACACCAGTATTCTGTAAATTATTTAATTTGAAATACTGGCCTGGGTGCAAAAAATATTTTAGAATGCAGTATATAATTTAATCTAAATAAATAAAACATATAAAAAAAGAAAAAGAAAATGTCTCTTCCCTCTAATTAAAGAGACAAGCATGTTTTGTAAAAGAAAAACGTGGATTCTGATCGTACTGCAGAAGGAGATCCATTCACAATGGGAAGCAGCCGGCTAATAAGAGCCACTCCTTTTTGGGACTGTCAATCACCACTCCCCCAATATATATCTCCACCCGTTTTGGTGTTGTGACTACAAAATATTTGATTCTACGAGTGAGTATCATATATAGTCTCATATATAAACATAAGTCTGAGAATGGATGTTGCTTCAGTGTTGCACATGAATGGAGGCAGTGGAGAAGCAAGTTATGCCAACAATTCCTTGTTACAGGTATGTGTGTGTATACATATAGGTAGAGCCGTCAAAACGGGCTCGAGTGGAGGGCTGGGTTTAGATTTTATGGGATGCAAAAGGAACTCCGTCTTAAAACGGGTTAGCCAATCAATGCTTAAAAATAAAAGGGCTGCCCCGCCTATTTTTTATTTATTGAAATAAAAGTTCTCACTCCTGTTACACAACACCTCTTATTTTTCTTAAATTTCTTTCAAGACTTTCTCAGATTGAATGTTAAATTAAATAATATTATAACAAAGAAAATTTCATCGTCACAGGTAATTTTTTTTATACACAATAACTACGATATTTTCTTTGTTTTTTTAACTATAAAATTTTGTTTTTATATGTCATAAAAATGGAGGTAAATTATTTAGTTTTTCTTACTTTTGATTTGGGAAAATAATTTATTAGTGTTCGAAGTTTGGTTTGTATTTGTTTTTAAAGTTTAGACAATAGTTAGTCACTTTATTTTATTAATATATAAGATTTGAATTATATATTTTAAGAGATTTATTAATTTATGTTTAGATATCTCTACAAATTTATAATTAAATAAAAATACATGGATGCCCGTGGGCCAGCCTTAATCCTGCATGTCTAAAGGTCGTGCTTCAATAATATAATGATTTTATAAAATGCGAGCCAAGGCTTTTCAAGCCAAACCCTTTTAAGCCTGGGCTCATTAAGTACCAGCCATTTAGGACTGGGTGCTAGCATGTTTTCACGGCTTTACCTTTATCATAAAATATATAACTATCACATATACTTACTAATAATATATATTTGAATAGCAAAAGGTGATGTCCATAACGAAGCCCATTAGAGATGAAGCAATAAGGAGTATTTACAATGGAAAGCTCCCTAAAAGCCTAGCAATTGTAGACTTGGGTTGCTCTTCAGGACCAAACACTTTGTTTATGACTCGTGAATTCATTGAGACTGTGGAGATGCTTTGTAGAGAGCTAAACCATGAATCTCCAGAATATATCATCTTCTTGAACGATCTTCCTGGCAACGATTTTAATAACATTTTCAAGTCTCTTGAATGCTTCAAACAAAACTTAAGCACTCGAGTTGTTGGTGGGATTGGTAAATGCTACATCAGTGGCCTTCCAGCTTCTTTCTATGAAAGGATTCTTCCTACTAGTTCTCTGCATTTTGTTCATTCCTCCTATAGTCTTCATTGGATGTCTCAAGTATGTAATATTTATTAGTCACTTTCTTTTAAATGATTTTCAGTAATTATTTTTATATAAGGCATAATTTATTCCTCCTCTTTCTAATTTGTATCATTTCATTCCCATTTAGGTTCCGAAAGGTATTGAAAACAATAAGGGCAATATTTGCATGGCAAGCACAAGCCCTTTAGATGTTCGTAATTCTTATTACCACCAATTTCAAAGAGATTTTTCATTGTTTCTGAAATGTCGTGCAAGAGAACTAGTTGAAGGTGGTCGTATGGTTCTTACCCTCGTTGGAAGAAGCACTAATGGCCCATCAAGCAATGAATCTTTCTATCATTGGGAGCTTTTAGCTGAGGCACTCAATGACATGGTTTTGGAGGTACGTAACGTACATAGTTTTTGTAATATATCCAAAGATTTAATCATTGACAAAGCACAACATTCCCTACTATCCATATAGCGACCTACCTAGTAGAATAAGACTTGAAGTCATTGTTGACTACATAGTCAGAGTTTTAAACATACAATTTTCTCCCAAATTTGTGATAGAAGAATTTGTTTTGGTGTGTGGTGTAGGGAATCGTAAAGGAGGATCAGATAGATTCATTCAACATTCCTCTATACCATCCATCCTCATCTGAATTGCAATTAGAGATTGAAAAAGAAGGCTCGTTCACTTTGAATCGCTTGGAGGAATTTGAAGTAAGTTGGAAGGCTGCATGTGGTGAAGAACACAATGATAATAGTGATGGATACAAAGCTACACAATTTCTAAGAGCTGTGGCTGAACCTCTTCTTGTGAGTCACTTTGGAGAAGCTATCATTGATGATGTTTTTCATCGTTACCAACATATATTAGCTGATCGTATGTCTACAGAAAAAACTGTGTTCCTCAATCTTGCTGTATCTTTGACCAAAACAGCTTGAAGCAACCAGCAGATACATGTTTCTACCACATACATATATTGGGGATCCATATGAGTGTAATGAATAAATTATTTGTCAGTCTTCTTGTTCTTTTAAAATTTTCCGATATTATGTATGTTCGATTTGAGTAATCCCGCGTTTGAGTGATGTTACGTTGTATCTTTATAATTTTATGAATAAATTATTTGTCAGACTTCTCACAACTTGATTACTTATACCACAAATAACAGTGTGCATTCCGAGGCATAGCTAACAAAACCAAATATAAACCATACGTTATGTATTCCAAATTTCTATTATTTCACATGTTTATCAATTTTCTCAAGTTAATCCTAATAATATTCTCTCAGAAGGAATTAAGAAAGATGCATTGATTAAGGAATAACCTCTAAACTAGCCTCTAACCGGTTAGGCTAGCGAATCAGCTTAGAATCAACCCGGGCCAAACCGGTGGGGAATAAAAAATTGACATATAATTAAAATTGTCATTATATCATCCAAATACCATATTATCATCGAGTTTAGCACAGGTATAAGCCCGTGCTTTTAAGAACATAGTTGAGGATTTTCCATCCATGGCTGCATGGTGCGCGGTTATTCCAATGTAGAAGCTAGAGTATGGGAACAAGGTGATTTGTGCAGACGCGGGATGGAAGCTTCTTCGTTAAAAACTATCAAGTCCGGTACGGAAGGAGACTTTCTTTGGCTTCTGAGAAATCAGAAGTTGAGAGAACCCTGAAATCTGTGTTTGATTCAGCAACGGTGAGTGAGACACCATAGCCAGAGACGTAATGGATGAAGGGTTTTGGGCAGTGGGTGGGCCATATAATGTCGCCAGCGAGAGGAAGAAAGTGGCAGAGAGTGAGAGAGAGGGAATGTTTGAGTTTTGGAAGAAGGGAATGGAGGGGGGAACCAAGAAAGGGAGAGTGTATGAAAGAGAATGAAGGAAGAGACTAGGGTAGGGGTAGCAAAGGAAATTTCAAAACTCAAGCATTTTTCTTAATAGTGTGGGGCCACCATAAATAGTGACAGCGCTTTGGCATTTTTAAATGTATAGTCACTTTTGCCCCATTTTTAATTTTGTAATTATTTGTGTCCTAAAAAAAGTTTATGGTAGTAAGTGCATTTCCAAAAAAAGTTGACAATAATTTTGCCCCTTAATATTTTTTTTACTTTTACCTATTATATGAGAGAGATATGACTGGTAATAAATACATATTTAAAAATCACATATTTATTTGGACAAAATTAGAAAAGAAAAATCAACTTAATACACATTAAATAACTTAACGAATATTCTTTACTTCATGTGAATTGACACTTAACAACATTTCATATTTTTGGACTGGATTTAGTCAGGGGCGGAGGCACACTAGTGCCTATGTGGGCAAGTGAACCTATAAAAAATTTAAAAATATATATATTCTGTGAAGGAATTTTATTACAATAGATCTTATTGGATTACTTGGTTAAAGCTTTCGTCATCTGTGTAAATGTCTCGGGTTTGAACACCTTGCTTATCCCTTGTTTTTTTGTCAATTTCATTTTCTCAACCCTCAACTCTCACGCAGTCACGCTCCGCCCCCAAATTGATCCGTCATTCCGCCAATTTCATTTTCTCCGCGTTCAAATCGTTCAATTTCATTGTCTCCACTCTCACTCTCCGTCCAGCCAAATCGATCCGTCCTCAAATCGTTCAAATCGTTCAGCCAAATTGATCCGCCTTCCGCCCCCAAATCGTTCAGCCACGCTGCCTCTCCTCCGTCGTTGCATCGTGATTTTCGATCCACCCCCATTTCTGGGCATTTAATTATTGGAAAATGAGAGGGTATTAATTTTGGGACATTGACAGAAAAACTGCAACAGAAGCCAGTGGGCATGCAAGGTATGATATATTTTCTTACAAAAAAATCTGAAATTGCCACTCGAATAAGATTGAATATTTGTTTCCATTACTTCCTTTTTTTTCTCGGATGTTTTGGATCAATGAACACGAGCAAGGATGCTAGAAATTTCCAGGAACTTCACAGTGATTTTCTTTATGATGAATTGAAGACGAAGCCTTGTAATACCCTAAAATCTAACCTATGATGAGCATCATAGTTTGGTAAATAATACCTATTGGAAATAGGTGAATATGTGGTGTCAAAACATTGTAGAATACTTATTCTATTTTTCTAAGGTAAATTAGAAGAAATAAAGGCCAAAAGTACATTTATGGGGCATAAAATAGCCTAAGAATATTATGATAAATCTTAAGAGGCAGTAAAATAATTATTAAAAAAAAGAGGGAATATTGTCTCTAATTTTAGCAATTTAATAAATTATAACATTGGAAAAATTAAAGGAGAAAAATCAAAAAGTATTGTAAGGACCAAAATGCCCCCATGATTTTTAATATATTACATGGGACATAAAATACCAATGTCAGTAAAATAGTTGTGAGATAATGGTTAATCCTAAATAAAAAAATTATCAACAATTGGTAAAGGATTAAATAGATAATTAATGGCTAATTATCTAAGATTAATTAAGGGAATATCCAAGGTAAATTATGAAAAATCATTTAATTAAATGTTAATGGCTAAAATTAGCATAAAATATACTTACTAATTAATTGGAAAAGATTAAGAAAAATTAGTGAGATTAAGTGCATGAAAATCCCTAATCTTTAAAAGTTGCTAATCATGTTATTAGGGCACTAATTAAACTTATTAATCAATTTCTACCAATTAAATATTAATCAAGGGATAGGATATAATCTAATAAAGCAATATCAAAGGTCTACAATTATTCTAGTAAATTTTAAAGCCTAAATCCATGTTAATTGATATGGGCCAATAAGGGAATTTTGTGAAATAAATATAAGATAATTAGAATAATATATATTAATTAAAACAGAAAAATAATAAAATAAAAAGAAAAAAATTGCTGGCCGAAATTTGGACAAAAAAGGAGAGAAGATTTTGGCAAAAATAATATCTTGATATTTTGTAATATAATAGTAATATAAATTGTGATATTTTGTGAAAAACAAATAGGATAAATGACCACCAATAGAAATTAAATCCTATCTCGAAAACCATGAACTATGTTTTTAAGGTTAGGGCTTATTATAGACAAGTGAATTTTTAGCTCGGAGTAGGTTACCTCCGAAGTTATTTCCGTAACCGAAAAGGGTTACACTAGACTGACTAAGAAGCTATCTGATATTCAAAAAAAAAATCAGATAAACGAGAATCTATAGAAACTAAATCATATCTTGAAATCCAGGGCTAAGGTAGTAAACATCTGGACATATTACAAATCAGTGAATTTTTGTCCAGAAGTTGGTGTTTACGGAAGTCATTTCCGTAACCGACGACGTTTATCCGAAAATGTTCGGAAGGCTTCGAAATACCCTGAATGAAATCATAAATTTTATCATTCCACATATTCCTTAAGAGTGAATAAAGACCTTCAAGGTGACATCTTCGGATTTTTGAGATTTTCCAAGATTACGCGATTAAAACACCGAACATGGACTTTATCGGTAGAAAACTTCTTGAGCAAGTGTGTGACATCACCTTGATGATGTCATTTTGTTGACAAAATGGGCATGGAGGTCGGCCAAATGCTCCAAGGGCCAAGATGAAGCCATCCAAAACACCTTCGATCCAACGGTTAGAAATCGGTATGAATAGTGTTTTGAATTTTCCTATAAATAGCACCAACCTCTCTTCAAAATTCTCACACCATTCCTTCTTGAGCATTTCGAAATCTTGGAGCAGAGGAAGAGAGGAGGAGTCCGGAGAAATTCATAGCGAAGCCCTGAGTAAGTTCTTCGGTCCTTAGCTTTTAAGTTCTAGTCTTTTGTTCGGTACTTTTAGTAGAAATGTTAGTTAGATATAGGAAGTAGGAAATGAAATTCCTATTATTTTTTTTGGACCTCATTGCATTGAAAGATGCCTGACGAGGTAAAAACATAGTGGGGATTGAGTTTCCGAAAGTTGGGAGTCAAAGTAGCGAAGCTCTAGCGAAATTTCACCGATTAGTCAAACTAGGGGCAAAATGGTAATTTGTACCTAAAATGCCTGTTATGATGTTGGATATTGATAAATGCGATATTATCATTATAGGATATATGTAATCTCGTACATTGTCGTTTATTGTCGACGCGTCGGCTGCCAAACGTACTGAATACCGCAACGAAGGTACGGACGCGTACTGTAATACTGACTCTGATGCTTGTGTATGCTTATATATGTTGTGGATAGTTTCATAAAGCCATGAACGGGACTCTGTCCTGGACATGCACTGTGACTAAGGTAGGGGAGGCTTAGATCACTATTTACAGCTTTATGGGTTATAGTCATGATAACACCGTTATGTTTTCCTAGCGCTGAGGACACGACCGTACATCGTGGCACAGGGTATAAGTGCAGACCAGGGATAACTTTGCATGATAGTGTAGTTGTTATCAAATGATCATACGACGTCTCGGCTTGATCATTGTTGTAATATTAGAAATATCTCATTGTACATATTGTTTATATAAGCATGAGGTTAACCAATACCTGAGGTCTGATGGGCATTGGACCTCAACTCTTACTATAGCTTCAGGGCCCGGAGACTCGCGGATGGAAGATGAGCATAAGCTGGGTTAGCAGCACGTGTGAGGATCACGTAAAGACCCGATCAAGGACATCTAAGATTTGAACAGAAAATGTAATGTTCTTTATGAACGGGTCGTACGCCATTGTATTATGTTGTATCAGTTACTCAATACTCCTTTTGTTACAATGCTCTACTCTGATTGAAAAAAAAAATCCGCTTTAAAAATGGGATGTTACAAAGCCAGCATTTTGGTTTGCTTGCCCACCTTCTAGTTATTATAATTCTTCATTCTTTGATTTCTTATAGGTTGCAACATGTTCTTTAATCTTGTCAAACTTTTTTCCTTCCAGAAAATGTCAACGATACAATCTTAATGCATTTAAAACTTTCCTTAAAAAAAATTTCGGGGGCGCTGCATTCAAACCCCTACACTAATTGTGCACCCATAAACTCTAAATCCTGGCTCCGCCAATGGATGGAGTGCTTCATTTAATTACTGAATATATAGGACCGCTCATTTATTACAAGAATATAGAAGGTAGCACTGGAGGGAGTAAATATGAGAATATAGCAAAACCACACACTAGACGGGTTCACATTAGGTGCTTGTCCTAATGTGCTTCTTATGTGCTTGTCCCTCTAATTAGAGGGACAAACACATTTTATTTTAATTTTTTTATATGTTTAATTTATTTAGATTAAAATTATATGTTGCTTTCTGAATTTTTTATATGTTTAATTTATTTTTTTTTTGCACCCAGTATCTGAAATTAATTAATTTCCAGAATACTGATGTTACAGGACAAATATTTATGTGTGCAGAACTGGAAACTAATTAATTTGATATAATATTAGGTGCAATTTTTTTTCAGAAAGCAACATATAACTTTAATCTAAATAAATAAAAAATAAAATAAAATAAAATAAAATGTGATTGTCCCTCTAATTCACATAAGAAGCACATAAGGGACAAGCACCATGTGCTTCCCACACTAGACACAGAAACGGGGAAGTGGGGCCAGACACGGATCCTCTTAATGAATGTGACAAGGGAGAATCAATTCGCAGTAGGAAGTAAAAATAGCCAAGATATATATTTTTTTTTTTTTTTGCCATTAATCACCACTCTCCGGTCCTGTCTTTGCCGCTAAAGTTTTCTATACAGCAGAGAATTTGATTCACGATCGAGTGAGTGAGGAACATGGCTCACCGGATCAGAAACAAGTTATGCTAACAGTTCCTTGTAACGTACAGGCAGTGGCCGAACCAGAAAAATCTATTAGCCCGGGCCAAAAAAAAAACATATTGATGAACTACTCATTTTAGTCCTTATAATAAGTCACTAATTAACAAGTATATTCAGTTCTTTTTATAAGGCACTTGCTTGTTTCCAAAGTGCATTACATATTTTTTTCACCACGTATACCCATAATTAAAATGGTAGTGAGCAGGAGTAATAATTAATAAAAATTACTTATTACTCTCTTTTTTCAAGCAAAAAAAAAAGAATAATAATTAATATGATATTAAAGTTTAATGTAATTAATAGGGATAATATTGAAAATTACCTAAATTTTAGAACAAATTTAATGATTTTAACTATTTTTATTGACTTGTGAGAATTATTAGTTGGTGCCTTATAATAAGGATCAGAGGGAGTATTTACTAAATAGTATCACATAACCTTGAAAATACAAATAAATAATAACTGACAATTATAAATCAAAACAATATATAAGAAGATACTAACATATTTGATAGGTATCTAAAATAAGAATTTTACTTGTTTATCACAGCCCAATGAGTAATGAACCAAGCATTATCCTTATAAATAAGATAAAAAAATTAGCTGGGGCCAAATTATTGGCCAAATAAAATATCATATAATAAATACATATACATACTAAAAAAATTTATAAGATCAGATCGGGCCAGCTGGGGCCTCTGGCCATGAAGATGTTCCGCCACTGGTTACAGGGTCATACATACGTAGGACATACATACATACATCCATGCATGCATGCATACTTACATAGTCAAGGTGCAAATTTATCCTGAAAGTTTTTTATGAGGAACAATATTGCTCGTATGTTTTTTTTTAATTCAATGTCACCCTGACAGTTTCAAAATGTATCAATGTTTCCCTATATCATTAAAAAAACTAACATTAGCCATTAAAAAATTGATGTTGACCCTAACCTTTTAATGTTAAGGGGTAACATTGATCTATTTTAACACTTTAGGAGCCACACTAAACCTCAAAAACCTTTCAAGGCAATATTGTTCCTCAACGAAAACTTTCGAGACAAATTTGCACATTAACCCTATATATATATATATATATATATAATCATTAAACAATTCTGGAAACAGTCTCAGTATACTAGATCCACCAGCCAAGCTAAGTCCCAAACATAGGACTTATCAGCATCTCAAACAGTTTCCCTCTTAAAGGGAAGTCAAACAATGTTTGAATCACCTATCCAGCCTGGGTCATTTACCCAAAAACACCAAACAGAGTCCTCAACCCAACGACTCAAATCCAATAAGAAAACCGTTTAATTTTATGCTAAGAAACTCCCAAACCAAACATGGGGAGAAGTAGTAGCTAATCAATACATCTCTACTTCCCCTTCTGGCTTTGATACCAAATGGACGAGATGTTACCTTCTCAGGATGTTTTGTTACTAAATTAGCTATGTTCAGATTCACATCTAAACTTCGATAGAACATTTTATCTATACTCGATAGCACATTTATGGTTGGTTCTACCACCTACTGTGTAATACGGACTTCCTTGTGTTTCCTTTTGGCGAAATGAGTTCTGAGGGACCGTAAGGCCATAAGTCCTGAGGGTGAGGCAGGCAGGTTCGAGCTCTATACCGGGAAAACAGTCATGAGAAAGTATGCTGACTATGTTGCTTTAAGCACATCAGTAGATCGAGCTAGAGTATAAATGAAAACGTTTGATTGAACTATAGATGTGCAAATCCTGCTAATAGACGACAAAACATTCCTGTAAGGTAAGTCTGCAATAAATTTTTAATCAATAGACCCCTATGGTAACCTGACGGTGATGATATCAATCAAGGGAGAATACAACTTATCGTTTTCTTCGTTTTATCTTATGCTCTTTTAATTCTCAGTCTTTATCTTCTGCACCTTTATCTTTTCGCTCTTTATCTTCTATACCTTTATCTTTCTGCACTTTATTTTTGCACCTTTACTTCTTGTTTTTAATTTCTGTCTTTTAAATTATGTTTTAAATTCGAGTGTTTACTTTAGTTTATCATGTCTTTTATTTTCTGTTCTTTTTCTCGACGTTCTTCTTTTCCTTCCACTTCCTTATCTTTTGCCCCAAACTCTTCCTTAAACCATGAGGGATCTTGTTCCTCAGTAAACAATATCTTTGATGAAGAAATTCAATTCAAAGATATAAATCAAACTGTTGACAATTGAACTCTTTCTCCGATCGACAATCACAACATGTTTCAAACAAAAAAGAATTGGTTCTTAAAGTGTAACATCCCAATTTTTAAAGCGGAATTTTTTTTTTCAATCAGAGTAGAACATTAGAGCGAAAGAGTAACTGATCATAACAAAACATGAACCATAGTGTAACATAGTATTGACATTACAGTGATCCTACTGTTCAAAAGGTAAGTACAGAAAGCGATAATATAACTTCGGCCGGTAGCCTACTCCTGCTGCTTGTCCCTAGCACTGATCCGTGGTCCTCCGGATCCTGAAGCTATAACTGAGATCCAATTTACCGCATTGGATCTCAGGTAACGGTTAACCTCATGCTCAAATAAAACAGTATATAGACAACAGATATTCATGACATAACAAAGAAAGATCTCATCGATAAGTGTGACACGAGATGTAACATAAGCATGGAGCAGTATGTAAGGTCCTACACAACAACATTGTGACACAGACAGGACATAAGCATTAAGCAGTATGTAAAGTCCTACACAAATATAGCCTGCACATTAACCCGTGCCACGATCACGTGTCCTCAGCGTTAGGAAAACTTAAAACGGTATTATCATGTCTATAACCCGTACAAGGCTTCTAGACTAATATAGCCCTATCATATGATACCCAATCATGCTTGAAAAATTAAAGGCTATACTAGCAAAGATACTCTAACTATTGAAAGAACTACGAAAGCTTAAAGCTCGTTATTTTAACTTTCAACTTTCAGAGACTCAATCCCTACTATGTTTTTAACTCGTCAGGCATCTTTCAATGCAAAGAGGCCTAAAAAAAAGAATAGGAATCTCATCTCCTACTTCCTAGATTTAACTAACAGCTCTACTAAAACTACCGAAAGAACTAAAGACTAAGGACCGAAGGACTTACCCGTTGAAAACTTCCGTACAATTTTTCCCAGAGCTTCTCTCTCTTCTTTCTCCCTCTAGATTCGGCCAAGGCAAGAGGAAGTGGTGTGAAATATGAAGAGGTGCTCATGCCTTTATATAGGCAAATTTTGGGTTCAATGTGGTAATTTTCATTCCCAAAGTTGTAATTTTTCCCTTGATTTTTAACCATGGAAAATCAAAGCAAAATGGTGTTTAATCGTTGACCATGGAAGCCTTTGGTCGACATACAAGGGCTGACTTGGCAGCATCCAATTGGTCCAAGAGTGATGACTCTTGTTGCTTTATGGCCCGGTCTACTAGGTTTTTCCCGATCGGTACCGGATTCGCGTAATTTCGGAAAAATCTCAAAATTCTGGATTTACAACTTTGAAGACATATTCTCACTTATTAGAAATGTCCAAGTTAACCTAAATTTTGATTCCATATAGGCCTCCAACAGTCAGTCTGAAGTTTCTCAAAAAACGTGACCGGCTACGGAACGATTTTCTGGAATCATCAACTTTTGGACAAAAATTCACTGAGTCCAAATATGTCCAGATAATTTCAAACTCATTTCTAGATGTTGAGTTAGAATTTATTTTCTTCAGATCCAAAAATGTGCCTATCTGCATTTTTCCCTATTTCGTCTTATTAGGAAAATGCTCTACCGGCCTCGGAATTGACTTCCGGAAAGGTCTAACAGAAGATAAAAACCCACTGATCAATATTTTACCTTAACTTTGGAAATCTCATTCCTAGTTCTCTAGATAGGATCCGTTTCCTATTTATTTTTTTACTATTCACTTTAATTAATTATATGATTAAATATTACAACTTGCATATTACATTGATTACAATTCTTATCTTCTTCCATTTCTAAGATTTCGTCCAGCCAACAAATCTGATCCTCTTGTATTATTATTTTTTTAATTAATTATTAATATTATATTTTTTTAATTATTTAATAATTATTTTTTATAACTTTTTCCCAAATTTCCTATTGGTCCATTCTTTGGTTTTAGGCTTAAAATTACCTAATCTCGTCAATTTTCCTTCATAATTTCCAATTAATTAGGAAATATATTTTTGCTAATTTTTAGCCATTAACCACTAATTTTTAGGGTTTTACATAATTATTCATGAATTTCCTTTGCTTATGCTGTAATTAGCCAATAATTACCTAATTACTTTATTATCACTTGTTGATAATTTTCTTAATTAGAATGCCTTATTTCCTCATAACTTTTACACTGACATCTTTGTTTTCATATCTCCTCCATTATATTGGAATTTATGAGGGTATTTTAGTCATTTCAATACTTTTTGAATATTCCTTCTCAACTTTTCGAGACTTATAATTTATTAAATTACCACATTTAGAGATAATATATTCTCTCAATTTTAACAATTATTTTACTGCCTTTTAGAATTTTCCACAATTTTTCTAAGTCCTTTATGTCCCATAGGGGCATTTTCGTCATTTTGGCACTTTGGCCCTTAAATTCTCTAATTTCCTACAAAATTCGACTTGGAAAAATAGACTATATTTACACAAGTCTTAAGGTCAAAACTTCATTTATCAGAAATATCTAATTTATTTATAATATTCCAGATAATAAATATCCGGGTATTACATAAAGTCTGATTATGTAATCAAGACTATAGAAGAATCCATCTCTATCCAACCTGAGATAGAAGAATTCTTCTATCTCTCTCCAAACTCCATTATCAAACACAAGCAAACTTACAAATTGAGACAGACTTTAAGAGCCAATTAAAAATATTTTATTGGATTTTACCCAAAAATAGAGTAATTAAAAAATTAAAAAAAAAAAAACTTAAGGGCCACATTTGGACCTTGAGGAAAATTGGACAATTACTCTTTATTAAACATGCTGAAGATGCAAAATTAACCACAAACTCTTTTATAACGGACGTCTGACAACATAAAGTTGTTTTTAGATGTAAAACTATCTAAAACTCTCCAAAAAAAAAGGGCAAAATCAACTCCGCGGTTGATAAGGACAAACGTTGTCACTTGCAGCTCTAGGTGGGTGCCACTTGTGCACGCCACCCCACCTCAGCTCTTCCTCCTCCTCCGATCAGATGAAAAACTTGACTCAACACCACATGTCACCCCCGCCCCTCCTTCATTCAGGAGTAGCAAAATATCTCCGTTTATTTGATATTTCCGAAGTAAAAAAGTGACTTCAAATAAAAAGTTTAGCTTAGCGATATGAAGCCAAGAAAAATGAATACCTCATCTTCATTAGAGACCAAGTGAAGGTCGAAGATCGGTATCGTTTTGCCACTGAAAATAACTCCATTCCAAGGAACACCCACTTCTATAATACTTTTCTTCTCCCTTCCATATCACTAGCTCCAGCGTCACTCCGACCACCATACCCCATCTCAGGTCTCCGATAGAAGGATCGTCCAACTCTTCGACGCCCTCAATTCCCGGTTAATCCCTCTTCTCATATCCCACCCAATCTTCATTCTAGGCAATAACGTACCACTCTGATAATCAAAACTCTCCCATATTAACTTCTCATCATCATCAACAGCCTGGTCCTGTTCATTTCTCAGAACCAAGTTCCCTGAATCCAAAAGCTGTGCCTACAAGAGAAAAGCGGCGGAGGTGGTCGGAAGTGAAGGAGGGGCAGGAGGCAACACTTTGGTGTTGGGTCAAGCTTTTCATCTGGTTGGAAGACGAGGAAGAGGTGGCGTAGCACAAGCGAGACCAACCTAGCTAGAGCTGAAAGTGACGGATGTGTGTCCTTATTAACGGTCGTGTTTATTTTGCCCCTTTAGGAGAGATTATAGTTCATAGATAGTTTTGCCCCCAAAATAACTTTAGGGTGTTAGACGCCCATTGCAGAAGAATTTGCTGTTAATTTTGCACATTCAGTCTATTAAATATAAATATTTGATAATCTTACATTGATCATATGATCAAATAATCTTCAACAAGCATTTGTGGAAGATTAGTTTTGTATAATTGAAAGAATTAAAGTTAAGTAGGATAATTAGGCTTTGGGGAGGGCAACCCAAATCTAAGAACAAAGGCGACCTAACTCTCAACACGAAAAAAGAGATGAAGAATTTTTTACCATTAGACATGGGAAGTTATTAGAGGTTAAAAAATGTAGTTCTCTACATTTTGTTCATTCCTCCAACAGTCTTCATTTTCTATCTCAAGTATTTTTACTTAATCAATATCTTTAAAGACAATCCAATACTAATTTTGCCCCCATTATGATTATTGATTTTATTTTTTAGCCACCTCACATAAGCCCCTCAAATTTTTATTATTCGCACGGAATCCAAAATTAGTTGCATTGTTCACAACCAGTTTCTATACTTTTTAATATTTGATATTGATATAAATATAAATAATTTTTTTTCAAACTTTTGTTTCTTGAGAAAATATTCTTAGTTATTATAGATATACATTTTTCCCCTTCCAAAATATTTTTTCTGGTTTCATTAGTTCTACAGGTTCCTGAGGATGTAGATAACAACAAGGGAAATATTTGCATGGCAACCACGAGCCCCTTAAATGTCCAAAAAGAGTTTTTTCGTTGTTTCTCAAGTGTCGTGCTGAAGAACTTGTTGAAGGGAGTAGTAGTGAGTCATCAGCCAATGAATCTTGCTACATAGTGAGCTTTTGGCTAAGGCACTCATGACACGGTTTCAGAGGTATATGCATATCCTAATTTAAATTTAATGGGTACGAAAAATCATTTTACAAATAATTATTTATACAATCAAAAATCAGTCAAGAATTTAGCTCATTTAGAAAAATGCCATTGCGTACATGCAATGATCACACCAATAGTTTACTCTGAGGTATCGATTTTAGTACATTAGATCTAAAAATTAAAGAAGACAAACAATAGCCAAATTTCAATTAAATAGCTAGAAAGTGAAGAATGGATCAAAGAAGGCTAGGAGAAACATAGACCTTGTTTGTTTCTGTTTTAAAATAGTAATATAGAGTTGTTTTTCAAAATAGTTTTGAAAAGGGAAAGAAAATCTTCTTGGATAATTGTTCTAAAAAAAAGGGAAAATTCCATTTGAATACCAAATGAAATTGTAAAACCCCCAAATGTCCGTTAAACTTATTAAAGGATTTAAAGGTACCAAGAACCAAATTGAGATTTTCAAAATTCGGGTAAATTTACCCTTTTGCACTTAGTTTTTAAATAAATAAAAAAGAAAGAAAGAAAAATGACCCTCGCCAGAGGGCCACTATGGTCGGCCGCCAGACAGCCTACAACCACAGCAGCCTGGCCTTCGGCCAGCGGCAGCCTAAGATATGGCAAGGATTTTTTTTTTTTTTTTGTGGGGTTGAATCTTTTTTTTAAAAAAAAAAGATTCAATGAAAGTAAAAAGGTGGGGTTCGAACCCACCCCACATTCTTGGGGGCTAAGTGGACCAACCACTGGGCCACTTCATTCCTTTATATATATATGCATTAAGAAATATATATATTCTTCTTAACATTTTTTTCATCAAGCAACACTACTCTTGTAAATCACATTACTAAACTTGTAAATCTCATTAATGAACTTGTTATTCTCATTACAGATTTTGATCATAGTGCTCAGATTTTGTTCAATCTTGTGAATCTCATTATATATATATATATACACACACACACACACACACACCATTAACGATAATTGGATCCAGGGGCGGACCCAGGAACTTGACTGACTGGGGGTGAAAATAAAAAATGTCACATTATAAATAAAAGTACTTAAAATACGATACAAATCTAATATACAAAAAATTTAAAGAAATCTATTACAGAAATTAAGATTACTTCACTTGATTCTTACTCTACATGTTTTCATATTGTTAAACTTATATATAATTAAATCTGTAATAATCACCTACAAAGAGCACGAATTATTTCATGACCAATATGATTTTAAAAATATTATTCATAACAAAAATAAACCAATCAAAATTAAATATTTGTCATCATCTATATTCTCATAGCCATCTTTTAACAAAACTCAAAACTTTCCCAAAATCCTAACTCTAAAATATTCTCTAATCAATATAAAAGTAGTATCATTAGAAAGATAAAATCATGTATAATAAATTTCATGAAGAAAATTTAATAAAAAGAAGTAATTTTGAGTACTTTATTGATCCTCAAAATTTGTCATAAGCTATTAAAAAAAAAGCCAAATGAGCTGCTAGCGAAAGGAAGAAGAGACGATTTGTTTTCGGAAAAGAGTAAAATAAGTGCGGTTGGGGATATGTTAAAGGTGGGCCCCACCTCTTTATTAGTTTTTTTAAAATATATATGACAACAAACGAATGGTGGGTGCGTGACTGATCTCAGTTTACACACACACGCACACATATGTATCTGTATGTGTATATGTGTATGTGTATGTGTATGTGTATGCGTGCGTGCGTGCGTATGTATGTATGTATGTATTATATGAGTGGGTGTATTATATAATATATAAATATAAATATGATATATTATATGGATATATATAAAATGAGATTCACAAGACTAAACAAAATTTGTAATGGGAATAAAAAGTTCATTCATGGGATTTACAAGTTTAATAATGGGATTTACAAGAGCGTTTCTTGATGGAAAAAATGTTAAGAAGAATATATATATTACACACACACACACATACATACACGGAACCAAGTGGCCTAGTTGTTGGGCTAAGTACACACACACATACACAGAACCAAGTGGATGGCCTAGTTGTTGGGCCACTTGGCCCCCATGAATGTGAGGTGGGTTCGAGCCCCACCTTCTCACTTTCATTGAATCTTTTTTAAAAAAATCAAAACATTCAACCCCACCCAAAAAAAACCCTCGCCAGATCTCAGGACGTCGGCGCCCAGAGCCTAGGTTGCCAACAGTTGTAGGCCATCCCTAGTCGCCCTCTGACGAGGGTCATTTTTTTTTAAGTTATTTAAAAATTAAGGGCAAAAGGGTAAATTCACCCGAATTTGAAAATCTCAATTTGGTCCTTGGTACTTTTAAGTCCTTTAACAAGTTTAACAGACATTTGGGGGTTTTACAATTTCATTTGGTATTTAAATGAAATTTTCCCTAAAAAATATTGCATTTAGAAAAAAGACATAAAAACTTGTTTGTAACCGTTTTTCTTAAAATCATCTTTGAGTGAGAGAAGGTGAGAGACATATGATGGATGGAGAATCGGCGGACTAAGATGTAATACCCGGATAATCATATATCTGGAATATTATATAGAAATAAATCAATGGCTATTTCTGATAGGTGAATATGTGGTCTCAAAGAGTATGTTACACTTATCTTATTTTCTAAGGAAAAATCTCTTGAAAATTAGGAAAAATAATGTGCTAAATTCCTAAAATAGCCTTGTGGAACATAAAATGGCATAAGAATATTATGATAAATCCTAAGAGGCAGTAAAATAATTATTAAAATTTAGAGAGCATATTGTCTCTAATTTTGGTAATTTATTAAATTATAACCTTGGAAAAATTAAAGAGTACAAATCAAAAAGTATTTTAAGGACCAAAATGACCCCAGGATTTTTAATATAATGCATGGGACATAAAATACCAATGTCAGTGCAATAGTTGTGAGAAAATAATTAATCCTAAATAAGAAAATTATCAACAATTAGTAGGTGATTAATTAAGTAATTAATGGCTAATCGTTTAAGCTTAAGCAAGGGAATATTCAAGGTAAATTATGTAAAACCCTTTGATTAAATGTTTATGGCTAAAATTAGCATAAAATATACTTGCTAATTAATTGCAAAAGATTAAGAAAAATTAATGAGGTTAAGTGTATGAAAAGCCCAAATCCTAAAAAGTTGCTAATCATGTGATTAGGGCACTAATTAAACTTGTAAATCAATTTCTACAAATTAATTAATGGCCAATGGTTAAGATTTAATCTAGTAAAGCAAAATCAAGGGCTACAATAATTGCTAACAAATAAAAATGCCTAAATCCATGTAATTATGAATAGACCAATGGGAAAATTTTGCTAAATTATATTAGATAATTAAATATAATATTAATTAATTAAAAAATAAAAAAAAAAGGGGGGCAGCCGAAATTTGAGACCAATTGGGAGAGAAAAATAAAATATCATGATATTTTGGTGCAAGTTGTAATATTATAATAATATAAGATGTGATATTTTGTAAAAAGCAAATAGGATAAATGAGAACCGATAGAAATTAAATCCTATCTAGAAAACCATGAACCAGGTTCCTAAGGTCAGGACTTATTATAAACAAGTTAATTTTTAGCTCGGAGTAGGTTACCTCCGAAGTTATTTCCGTAACCGAAAAGGGTTATACTAGACTGGTTAAGAAGCTATCTGATATTCAAAAAGCAAATCAGATAAATGGAAATCTATAGAAACTAAGCCATAACTTGAAATCCAGGGATGAGGTGGTAAACATCTGGGCATATTATGAATCAGTGGATTTTTGTCCCGAAGATGTTGTTACCCGAAGCGATTTCCATAACCGAAGACGTTTATTCGAAAATGTTCGGCAGGCAATGGAATGTCCTAAATGGGATCAAAAATTTAGTTGACCCAGAAATTTCTAAAGAGGAAGATTAGACCTTCAGGGCTATGTTGCCGGATTTTTGAGATTTTCTAAGATTACGCGATTAGAACACCGAACAAGGAACTTTATCGGTACAAGATCAAAAAGCAAGCTTGTGACATCATTGGCATGACATCATAGGCCTTGAAGAATGATGTAAGGAGGTGGATTGGAGGGCCAAGATGATGCCATCTCATGGAAACAAGATCCAATGGTCAAGATTGCATATGGTAAAGTGTGAATAGTAGCCAAAAATTCTCTATAAATAGCCATGAACTCCAAGCATAATTCTTCACACCAAATAGCTTGCCTAGTTCGAAAATTGCAAGAGGAGAAGAGAGGAGGATGAGCTTGGAGAAAGTTGTAGCGAAGCCCTGGGTAATTTCTTCGATCCTTAGTCTTAAGCTTTAGTAGTTCTTTCGGTAGTTATAGTAGAAATGCTAGATTGATATTTAATCTTCCAAGTATGAATAGATATCATGTTTTAGGGGTAATTAAGGTATTAATTTCAAAAATCATGTTGGAGTTAGAGATATGGAAAAATTTTGGAAGATTAGAGTCAAAGTAGCGAAGCTCTGGCGAAATTTCGCCAAAAAGTCAAACTAGGGGCAAAATGGTAATTTGTACCTAAAATGTCTTTTATGATGTGGATCACTAATAAATGTGATATTATCCCTATAGGATACCTGTGGTCTCGTACCGCTGTCAGACGTAACGAATTTCTGTCAAACGTACCATTTTCCGTCAAAGTACCAGACATCCGTCAACGAAGGTACGGACGCGTACTGTAACCCTAACTCTGTGCTGCTCATATACATATATGTGATAGATACGTTCATAGACTGAGGCTTTGTTTAGGGTCACCGATTATATACACAGCTTTATACGGGCTATAGTCATAATAATGCTGTTTGAGTTTTCCTAGCGCTGAGGACACGACCGTACATCTGGCACTGGTTATGTGCAGACATGTTAGAGGGACTTTACATACTGCTATATGCTTATGTTCTGTCATTGTTATGATCATGCATCTGCTCTATGCTTATGTATTGATATGCTGCTGTATTGTCATGATTATCTGTTGTCCATATACTGTTTTATTTGAGCATAAGGTTAACCGTTACCTGAGGTCCGGTGGGTACTGGATCTCAGCTGTAGCTTCAGGGTCAGGAGGACCAAGGATTGGAGATAGGGCAAAGACGAGTAGGCTCTCGGCCAGAGATTTCTCTATCATTTATGTATTTACTTTTGAGAATACTAGGATGACTGTATCCATATTATATTACACTACGGTTACTGTTTATTATGAATCAGTTACTCACTCGCTCCAATGCTCTACTCTGATTGAAAAAAAAAAATCCGCTTTAAAAATGGGATGTTACATAAGAGATTATGTTAACAAGCACGAGAGACAAAGTGGGAAACGTAGCCACAAGTGAAAAGGAAAATTAAGAAAAATAACCTAACAAAAAAAATAGAAAACAATAAAACATGTAAAGGCTGTGAAACTAGTGTTTCCATAGGCTGGCAAAAGCCTAAGATCATTAGACTACGAATACCGAGTAGTGCCCCGAAGAGATTGTGAAGGCTGAAAATGTAATACCCTAATTTTCATAACTCTTATAAATATTGTATTTTGGCTAATTATTAGCAAAATAACAAAGGTGAATATGTGTCTCAAAGAAATATAATCTATTGATTATATTTTTATCCAAATTTTTACTTTGGGATTAATTAACCAATGGTTAATTATGACATTACATTTATGGGCTACTAAATGTGATAAAAATACCACATGAAATAATAGTTATTTTAAATGCTCATAAGACAAGAAAAGGGAATGAATGACATTTAGTTGAATTACTATCAAATGATAGCAAATTCTTGAATAATGAAATTACCTTAATTGAAACTAAGGTTAAGCACTTATAGTTACCTATTAGAACTATAATTTGGCCTAATGACAAGAGGTAGAAGACATTGAAAATGTTAGACATTAAAGGGAATAAAATAAGTAATATTTAGTGTATTTTGTGAAAAGTTAGCACTTGTTGGAGAAGGGATTAATATCTAATTCCTTGATAATCAAATTGTGCTTATGTGATTAATCTAAGAGAAGCAATTAAGACTTCTAATAAGGGCCATTATTTTCGAAAATAATGAGTGCCAATGGAAGATGAGATTAATTTACTAATGATACTCTAATGACTTGGGTTATGGAGTAAACCAATTAATCAATGTGAGATGCAATGCAAGGACAATTAAGCATTGGATTAAGGGTTAATTAAGCTTTGTTAATCAACTTTGAAAAGTCAACAATTGCAACTAAGATCAATGGTTGAGATGTGGCACGTCTAACAAATCCAATGGCTCTAATTTAAGCAAGAATTAAGCTTAATCCTCATTTAAGTGCATGAGCCAATGAGAAATCAAGAAAAATAAGCTAAATCCCTAAGTAATTAATTAGACCAATGGGAGATTTGAATCAAGGATTAATGATGAGGATTTATCTTGTACAAACACATTAATCCAATGGTCCTAATTAATCCTATAATTAACCTTAATCCTCATGAAATTAAATCAACCAATGGGAGGTTTGAATCATTGGTTAATTGACACATAAAGAAGCACAATCCATGGGCCAAAGAGAAGGGGGGGAGGACGGCTCGACATGGAAGAGGAAGATTTTTTTGTTTTAATTAAGATATTCTAATTAAAGTAGCACATGGGATAAGAAGCACATGGGATAGGATAAGATAATTAATGGTCATAAATGAAATTAATGAAATGGAAGAGGATAAGGAGAGAGGAAGGAGGGGGGACGGTTTTGAGAAGGAAAGGAAGAGGAGAGAAAAAGGAAAATAGGCTAAATCCTATGTAATTAAGATGGACCAATGAGAACCTCTTATCCATAATTTGTGTCTTCAAGAAGACCAATGCACATGAACCCTTGATTAAGTAAGATGATCCAATGGTTTAGGATCTTGAACTTTCCCTATAAATAGAGAGCTTGCCTCTCTTCATTCTTCACACCAAAACCATTCTACAAAGAGTAGAGAGAAGTTAGAGTAAGAAGCAAGAAGGAGGAAGGAGTAGCAAGGTTCTTCAAGAGGTAAGTTCTTGAGCTTTAAATTTCTTTAGTTTTTGTAGTTTTTAGTATATTTAATCTAGAATATTTTTAGGAAAATTCCTATACTTGTTTTTAAGGCCTCCATTGCTTTTAAAACGAAAAGTGGGGGTAAAAACATGTTGGGAAATGGTTTATGGTACTAATGGAACAAGATTGTGAAAATTCCCAGAAATTGGGCTGTTGAAGTCAGTCGTGTTGAAGCTATTATTTTATGTATCAAATGATCTTCAAAAATCATGAAATTTTACATGAATAAATTATAAATTTAGGGCTTTCCAAATATATAACATATGTATGGTTTTGAGTTCTGTACAAGGAGATAAAAATCCTTGAAGATGGGCTACGTTTTCTGGGAAAAATCTGGGCAGCGTTGAGAAACAATTAAACTGGGAATGATTCTTGATGTTATAGGTTCTGGGAATATTTTTCCTTGAAAACATACATTTCAAGGGTCATGAGTAATTTTGAAGAACTCAAAAATGATTTTGGTAGAATTAATTATGATTTTTCAAAGTTGTTGAAAAATTTGCCCAGAAAATCCAGTATCTCGTTTTTAAGGAAAATAAGGGTAAAAGTGGGATAATAAATCCACCAAGGGTAGAAATGTCAAAATAGGTGAAAATTAATATCTTTTTTTGATATTATTCTAGGAAATATGGTATTAATTACAATATCATATAAGTTATGGAAAAGGAAATAATCCGACGATAATGTATAGGATATCCGGGACGTCCGGAGTCGGATTCAAAGGTCAGGCATATTGGTAATTACACGGTGAAAGGTACGTTCGCGTACTAGTAACTTTAACTCTGATGTGTCTTGTATGCTTATATGTGATAGATGATTTCATATGGTCATGGACAGGACTATGTCTTGGGTCATGTACCGTGGCTAAGACTCGATCTTAGGTCACTGTTTATATACATTCAGCTGTGTGCGGGTTATAGTCTTGATAACGCCGTAGTGATGTTTTCCTAGCGCTGAGGACACGAGGAGCTGTCGTGGCACTGGTTAGTGCAAACGTGAATAACATTACATGTGATGTGTACTATGTACTGTTGTATTGTTAACATTACATCTGTTGTGTGCTTATGTATTGTTGTAACCTTACATGTGTTGTGTGCTATGTATGGTTGATGCTGAGATGTAATGAATACCTGTCATATATACTGTTCATACTTTTCATATGAGGTTAACTGTTACATGAGGTCCGATGGGTATTGGACCTCAAATTTGTCTAAAAGTTCAGGAAATGAACCTGGAACTGAGAAGGCGCTGATGGACGAGCCATGAAGAGGCACCGATGGACAAAGCTGTGAAGATGCACCGGCCGAGACGAGTTGGAAGAAGTCTAATAGGACTAGTTCTGGCATGGATCTGATAAAGTTATTTCAAACCAATTGGTGTTTAAAACAAGAAAGGGTTGTTCTATATGGTTCAGTCAATAAGTCGCCGTGAAAGACGGGGAGACTTCCACTAGACACCCGGCCTGGCCAATGGGTTTGATTAACTAAGTTAGATCCATTGCTACAAGTCTAAGTTAAGGCTTGGTGTAAGAATGTATAGTTACTATTTGAGAATTGTAATTATACAAGTCCTGTACTATTGTATCACATGAATATTCCTTCGGGATATTTAATTTAACCAGTATATGCCTGGGTATTTTATATCAGTTACTCATTGTCCAAACGTTAGTGCATGCTCTCTGTTTCCGCAATACTCTGATGTAGCACCTCAAACTCTGTCGATTTTTCTAAAACTTCTTGTCCAAAGACACACTAATTGGTATAGAATTTGGGGTGTTACAGAAAATTACAAGTGTTGTCCTGGAATGGCTAGAAAATGAGCAATTGACAACTCGTTTTGTTGGAATATTATAGAAAAATACCACTTGAAATTCAAAATCTTGTTGACAAGTACAGTAATTGATTAACAAGAACAATAAAGCAATTGACAATTCGTTTTGTTGGAATATTACCTATTTAAGATTCAGCTTCATCATTAAAATCACCATGAGAAGGTGCTTCTACTAAGGTTAGAGATTAATGAATAGTATAAGGAAATGAACCATCACATACAAGAGCACTTACCTTGTATGCTTTGTGTAACATCCCGTTTTCACAAGCAGTATATATTTTTTTTCTTTAAAGCATCATTTGTAAACATCAGAGTAGAGCACCAGAGCGATTGAGTAACTGATATATATAAAAACATCCACGGTAGCATGTCTTGCTGTTTAAACAGCGGTACAAGAAGTGTTTCAAAAGTACATAACAACGGAAAGAAGTCTTCAGCCCGGTCTTCTATGCGGCCTGCTTGCCTCTATCCTCGGTCCTTGGTCCTTCCGACCTCGGGCTAAGTTAAGAGCCGAGGTCCATGCATCGAACCCTGTGTAACGGTTAACCTCATGTTTACATACATCATATATGTACGATGCACATTCATAGAATTTTGGCAACATTTACTACTGGCCGACATAGGGTATACATATCGATATGTATGGAAAAACAATACAATGGATGACGTACAGTAGTACAATGAGTACGTACAATAGTACAGGCATGACAGACAATAGGCATGACAGATAATAGTACAGTCAGAGTACAGACAATAGTACAGTCAGAGTACAGGCATGACAGACAATGGTACAACAGAGTACGCATAATATACATATATGCATACAATAAACATCGAGTTAGTGTTACAAAGACGCGAACGTACATACTTCAAGAAACCAAACAGAATGGCCGTGTAAGTGTCTATCATGGGGGCCTCACCGAGTTCACGGCGACTTAATGGCTTACCCACATAGACTAGCCTTTCCTTCGGCCCCAAACTGTTCTAACATATTTGCATTCAATAAACATACCATAACAATACACATAGCACATATATGCATACCATAAACATAAGAGTTAATGTTACAGTACGCGGACGTACATACATAAACATACAACAGACATATAGTCATCATCTATCACATACAATACACATATCATATATATGTATATAATAAACATCAGCGTTAGTGTTACAGTACGCGAACGTACCTTCGTTGACGGTCGTCGGTATTTCTAGCGGAATACGGATGACAAAAGAGGTCGAACCTTATCAGAGATATCCTATCAATATAACAATGTACTTGTTAAGGATCTATCATTATGACGGACATTTTTAGTCAAAATGATCATTTTACCCCTGACCCCCTAATTGGCGGAATTTCGCCAGCACTTCGTTACTTTGACCATAATCTTCCAAAATTTTAACATAACTTCTCTTCCAACATAATTTTCGAAATATAAATCATATTAATTAATGATTTACATCATAACAGGCATTTTAGGTAAAAATTACCATTTTGCCCCTGATGCCCCTATCTACAAATTTCGCAGAGCTTCGCTATTTTAACTCTAATCTTCCAGAATTTTGCCATAACTCCGACCCCATCATGATTTTCGAAATTAATGACTAAAATACCCCTAACATATGATATCTAATCATACTTGGAAGATTAAAGACTAACATAGCATTTCTACTCTAACTACCAAAAGAACTACGAAAGCTTCAGTACGTCACAGCCTTTCTCCGAGCTCCTCTCTAAAACCTCTCTCTAATTTCGAAATCACAAGAGGGAATGGTGTGAAGAATGAAGAGGCAAGGTCTCTTATTTATAGGCAAAATGTTGACACTATTCATGCCTTTTTCATACCGAATAACAACCGTAGGATCGCACTTTGCAAGGTGTCATGATCTCTACCTATCCATGTGGCAGCCGAAATCTCTCCTCCCTTAGGTGTCCTTGGTGAGTCATCAATTTGGAGCCACCTTGCCAAATTCTAGAGGCTTTTGGAAGGTTTTATATTGATAAAGTCTTCGTTCGATGTCCGAATCACGTAATCTTGTAAAATCTCAAAATTCCAAAAGCATGGCCCTGAAGATCCTTTCATCCTCTTTCAAAATACTTGGACTAAATAAATTTTTGATCTCATTCAGGGCATTCCGTGCTCAGCCGTAGATTCTCGAACAACGTGCCGGTTACGGAACGGATTTCCGGAATCATCAATCTCTGGACAAAAATTCACTGATTCCAAATATGTCCAGGAAATTCTCAACTCATTCCCAGATGTTGAGTTATTATTTATTTTGTTCAAATTCTAATTTTTTGACTATTTGCCTTTTTCACAGATTACCCTATTTCGTCTTATTATCAAAATGCTTCACCGATCTCGGAATTAACTTCAGGAACAGTCTATTTCAAGATAAAAATCCACTCTTTCATATTCTTTACTGACTTTAGAAATCTTGTTCCTGGTTCTCTAGATAGGATCCAATTCCTATCGGTGTTTATTTACTTTAATTGCTTTTACACTTAATTATATTTTAATCAAGTGTTTTAGTTTTTCTTCCAACCTTTTTCAACCACTCTTCTCACCCTCAATATGTCGGCGCACACACACATTTTCTTTTAATTTTATTTTCTTTATTTAATAAATATTATATTATAATTATTTTATATAATTTTCCTACCAAATTTCCTATTGGTCCTTACTTTGTTTTAGGCTTGAAAATTACTTAATCTCATTTATTTTTCTCAATATTTTTCAATTAATTAGCAAATATATTTATGCTAATTTCTAGCCATTACCCACTAATTATAGGGTTTTACATATTTATTTATGGATTTTCCTTTGTTCATGCTTAAGTAATTAGCCAATAATTACTTAATCAACTCCTTACTACTTGTTGCTAATTTTCTTATTTAGCATAACTCATTACCTCACAACCTTTATACTGACATTAGTGTTTTATGCCTCATGCCCTATATTAAAAGTTACTGGGCATTTTGGTCATTATAATACTTTTTAACTTTTCCCCTTTATTTCTTTAAGGTAATAATTTAATAAATTACCTAAATTAGGGACAGTATTATTCCCTATTTCAAATAAATATTTACTTTCCTTTTTTATAACTTTCACAGGGTATTTTATAACCCGTAAATGTGTTTAGGGACCTATTTACAAACTTCCAAACGTTTTAGGGACCTAATTGCAAATTATTCTTTTTCAAGAGAAACTACCCAAAAATAAGATAAAGTCTCCACAAGGTCTTTGAGATCATATATTCACCTATTTCCAATAGGTATTATTTACTCAATATGATACTTATCATAAGTGAGACTTTCAGGGTATTACACTTTGAATTTTCCTCTTCCTTTCTCTTCTCTCCTATTTTGAATCCACCATGATCACAAGGCAAGATGAGTGTTTAATTCTTGGTGACATGAAAGAAGAGGGTCCATGTGCTTTTATAATTGGATGACAAGCCACTTGAGGACCCCACATGTCAAAAGACCAAATTGCCCTTGCAAAATATCTCTTTTCTTGGCTTTGTCTCCAAGTTTTCCTCATCTTCCTCTTCTCCTCTCATCTTGGACAAAATTTATGACTTATTTAGGGCCCTTGGATTGCTTTACCAAGTGTCATCTCCCTATGGTCTTATTCCCTCCATTGGTTCAAGAAAGTTCTAGAGGTTTCTAGAAGATTTTGGCTTAATTACCATGTGATCTTATCTTGAAATCTTGGCTTCTTGAACAAGATCTTGATTTTTCTTCTCTTCTCCTTATTTTGGACGAAAATTGAGGCTTGTTGAGCAAGCATAATTGTTTTGGACATGTGTCATAATCTTATGACATAAGCTCCTTAATTATCCCTCCAAATTACCCAAGAAAATCAAGATTACTTTAAGGTAATTGTACTTTTTGTGTGCTTAATCTTGATTAGCATTTTGGCTTCTCCCATACTCCTCCTATCTAGCCAAAAGTCATAACTTCTTGGGCAAGTTTATAAAGTCATCTAATGTCACAAACAAGAGCTTAGGTGTCCCTTAATGACAAGTGTCAATGTATGGTTGGTTTGTTGACTTGTCAAAGTGAACATGTGTATTGTTCTTCAAGCTTCTTTTTCCCTTCCTTGGCCCATGCTTGGTCAAAATTATTGGCCCCTCAAGGAGGTCTTGATTGCTTTTCCTAGCTTGAAGACATACACAATTTGGATATCAATTAATTAGATATTAATCCCTTGTTTAACATGCGTTAACTTGCACTAGTGGAAAAAAGGATATTAAGACCGGACGAAACAGGTATATTAGGAGCGGACCCGCGACAGGTCTTGTTCCAGGCGGTATTAAAAGTCTCCCTATTAAGACCGGACACATAGAACCGGTCTTAAAGATTTTCTTTAAGACCGGACATTTTAAACCTTCGGTCTTAAAATTCGTACTAAATAGATTTGAAATATTTTTTGTTCGGTCCTAAAACTCAAACTTTAAGACCGGACAAAAACTAGACCGCTCTTAAAAGATCCGAATATTAAGACCGTACAAAAATAAACCCGGTCCTAAAAATAGTAATATCCTAGACCAGATCCCGGTCTTAAAAGACTGACTTTCAAGACCGGATGTTATATACATCCGGTCTTAAAAATTGAACTTTTAGACCGCACTTATAAATGGATCGGTCTTAAAAGACCAGCTTTTAAGACAGGCTTAATACCTTTACGAGAGGTCATAGATATACATCCGGTCTTAACAATTGAACATTTAAGACCGTCTTATTTATTTACGCTCTAAATTTTCCCGAATTTTTTTCCCCGTTCTGCTCTTCCCGATCATATATAATACACAAAAATCCACCATCCAAAACAAAGACATAAAAGTCGATATACTTAATTTAAGCTACAAGCTATGAACATGAATAAATTGAATTGGGAAAAAGAATACAAATAATTATCCACCATGAGTTATGTGGCCTTAAGTCTACAAATACTAAAGTAATTTATACAATAAGCTAAGATATATAACTAATTACAATCACAATGAGTTACAATACAAAGACGTAAATCAACATACATGTAGTTCAATATATTATTCACCATGCCTTCATTTGATTCCCACCCAACAACGTAACATGCATCCTCTTTTATAACATGCCCCTTTGAATCAGATCCTGCCACAAAAACAAAACAAGAACAAATTCATAGTCAGCGTGACATTATATTGTTTAATTAAGAACGTAACATAGAAGGAATATATAATATATATATAGTTAAAACCTTAAAGTTTTCTAAGAATTCTGCATATGAATATTACCTTATGAATTGACTCTTTTATAAAGTGATATCCTCTCATATCCCTTCTTGATGATCATTTCTTATGCCGGGTTCATTATCCGCTTCATCTTCTTCGTTCATGTCCGGTAGACCCCTTGAAAAAGGAGTACTATCAGGAAGACCATAATTTGAATGACTTTCCTCATCAATATCAATGACCCTCTTTCCTTGGAGAGCTACTGCACTACATTTTATTTTCTTGATCGGTGATATAGAACACTTGTTTCGCATGGTCTCGCCATAATAAAAGGTTCATCTCCAAAACTTCTACTATTGACATCGACTAAAGTAAATCCTAGCCGATCGATATGAACACCATTATTGACATTAACCCACTTGCATTTGAAGATGGGAAATCTAATTTTGACATAGTCCACCTCCCAAATCTCTTCAATAACCCCATAATATGGCATGAATGCCAATTTAGGCCTCTTGTCTTTCGAACTGGAGAAGTGCATAGATTCAGCCTCTAACATAACACCACTGTTGCGGATGTGCTCCTATCATCTAGGGACTTCGTGTAAAATGTATAACCATTGATCACATACGAATTCCAACTTATGACTTCAACCTCGGGACCACGTGCTAACCATTTCATTGTGTCGAAACACATTCAGATCCCTCGACCTTTGTTTGAACCATTTTGCAAAAGTTCTCGTTATGCTCCCTAATCAACCTTTGTTCGGTCATTCGATGGTTTTCTTTCCTTAGCCTCTTTATGTGCAGATATGCTGGCTTGAACTTCATCAACATTATTCAATATGTATAAGTGGACTTGTGACAATTCATCACGATCCACACTCTTTACCGAAGCCCCACGTCTACCCCCTTCAGCATGCTGACGTTTTGGAAGCCCAATATGTCTTACTTTGGCCAAATAATTTTGACAAAATTCCATGGCCTCTTCAGAAAAGCTTTTCAAGGTGGCACAAGATAAGATATCCTTCATTCTCCAATTCATCCAACTTTTCAATCTTGAGAATTTTACTACAAACCGCATTGAAGAAGAAACAAAGTCTAGTCAAAACGACCCGAAGATCATATTCCGCAATCCCTCGAATAGCTACTGGGAGTAGCTGTTGCATCAAGACATCACAGTCATGAGACTTTTGGCCTACTAATTTCAAGTCCTTCATCGAGACAAGCCTCTTAAAATTTGAAGAATACCCCGAGAGAACTTTTGTGCCATGTAAACACTCACAAAAGCTTCGTTTCTCATCCTTAGACAAAGTATGAGAAGCCGGGGACAATAAGTTCTCTTCCCATATTGCCTTGGATGCAAGTCTTCGCGTATTCCCATTGCTTGCAAATCCAATCTTGCCTTCACACCATCCTTCGAACTACCTTGTATGTTGAGAAGCGTAACCACAATACTATCACATACGTTCTTCTCCACATGCATGACATCAATACAAGTCTCACATCAAGATTGCGCCAATAGGGAAGATCAAAGAATACAGATCTCTTCTTCCATATATTTGTTTCTTTTCTACTCTTTCCAAAGCTTACCGAAGATGACACCGATATTTTTAACCTTTTCATACACTTGCTCCCGACCAATGCCACCTGAGCTTCTTCATACTCTTGGCCACCAAAAAAGGCCTTCTTTAATCGACGATATGGGTGGCCCCGTCTAAGAAATCTCCTATGTCCAAGATACACCGTCTTTCTTCCATGTTGAAGTTGATGGTAGCATGTGCCTTCTTCACAAACCGGACATGCTTTATGGCCTTTACACTATACCCTGACAAGTTCCCATATGCTGGGAAGTCGTTTATAGTACAAAATATCATGGCTCTCATTTTAAAGACCTCCTTCTTGAAAGAGTCAAAAACATCGACACCTTCTTCCCACACAATTCCTTCAAGTCTTCGATCAAGGGCTCCAGGTAAACATCTATGTCATTTCCGGTTGTTTTGGTCCCGAAATCAACATAGACAACATGATGTACTTTCGTTTCATGCATAACATAGGAGATAAGTTGTAAACAATCAGGAGTACAGGCCATGAGCTATGTATGCTGCTAAGGCTTCCATAGGGATTCATGCCATCCGTGCTAAGGGCAAGCCTGAAGTTCCTAGGTTCTTCGCCGAAGTTCGGAAATAATTGATCTATCTTCTTCCATTGAGAAGAATCGGCCGGATGTCGAAGCTGTCCATCCGAAATCCTCTCATCTGCATGCCACCTCAGATTTTTGCATCATTTTCATTCGCAAACAACCGCTTGAACCTTGGTATGATTGGAAGATACCACAACACTTTTGCAGGCCCCTTATCTGACTTGTACCGTGGGGTTTCACATATCGGACAACTCTGCTTCTCTTCAAACTCTTTTCTATACAATACGCAATCATTCGGGCATGCATGGATCTTTTTGTACTCCATCCCCAATGGACAAAGTATCTTCTTAGCATCATAGTAGCGATGCGGCAACACGTTATCATTCGGAAGCATGTCCTTCAAAGCCTCAAGCAATTCGAAAAAACTCTTGTCGCTCCATCCATGACGTGCCTTCAAGCTTACCAATTTCAATATAGCGTTCAACAATTGGTATTTTTACACCCACGGTATAGCGGTGTCTCCGCATCACCGCACATATTACCATATGCATGTGATCGCTCAAAAGCCTCTTCTCCTACATCACGGATAATGTCCTCTATGCGATCATCCATATCCGTGTCATTATCATCAAAGGCCACTTCCCATGTTTTTCCCACTTGATGGCACTTGTTCACCATGCCATACCCATACTTGTATAAGTCTTACAAAATCCGTGACAAATTAAATGTGTGCGTATAACTTCGAGGACATAGTCGACACTCATTCAAACATTTTACACAAGGGCAATAATACTTCCCCATCATCATGGGCATTTTGTGTAGCAAATTCTATAAATTCCTAACCCCATTCTGATATTCAACACTCGTTCGTAAAGCATCTATCCAACCGTGATCCATAGTAGAATTCCTATATATTATAGACGAAAATCATTGATCATACATAATCCGAAAATTGAAACTTGCATATAAAATAAGCCAACTCCAAAAGCAAATATTGTCTCAAAGAATCACTTTTACGGGGAACTTGCCCATTAAATGCATAAAAAATTAAGAATCACTTTTGGTCATAAATGCATCACAAGAGGAACTTGCCCATTAAATGCATAACAAATTAAGAATCACTTTTGGTCATAAATGCATCACAGTGAATCCAAGAACCAAAGTAAATGCAAGACGAGGAAATTAAATGCAGGGGATGAAGGTCTTGTGGACTAACCTGTAGCATATAAATTCAAATGTGTTAGATGAGTCGTCTTACTTCTCCGCTCACGAACGTTGAAGTTGCAGACAAGACAGCAAGAGTAACCTAAAAACACTTGTTGGACAGTTGGGTAGGTCTAAAGTGCAAATATAATCTTCAAAAAACAATATTCATTAACAACGAGAATACCCATAACAACATTACACCGATTTCGTTAAACCCATGAAAAACAAAGAACGATAAGTGGAAAATAATAAAGTTTTAACCGAAAGATCTCTTACGGCTTCGTCTATAGACGTTTAGCTAAGGAACCAGAGAGTGATTGTCGAGAGAGTACGCGAAGCGGACGAAGGCGAGAGGAAATTTCGAGTCGGAACTCGAGTATTCACTTTGGGCAAGACAAGAGAGCAGAGAGGAAATTTAATTTTTCCCGCGACAAAGATACCTTATTTAGCTTTTTGGATTTTATTAATACCGGTTATTAATTAAATGTCCTGGTCCTAAAGATACAACTAACATTTTAAGACCGGAGTTTTAAAAGTATTCGGTCCTAAAATTTTATTAGTCTTTTAAGTTTTAAGACCGGAGGTTTACAAAACATCCGGTCCTAAAATTCAAATACTCTTTAGATCCGTTACTTATAAAATGTCCGGTCTTAATGGCCTTGGTGATAGCAATATTAAATAAATAAAATAAAGGATATTTTTAGGACAAAAATTAAGGAAAATTGGAGAATATCTTAATGAATTCTTGGAGAACAACCAAAAAATTCATAGTGTTCTTAATGTTTCTTACATTACTTCAGAATATATACACAACAAAAAAAAAAACAAAAAGAAAAACAAGCTGAATAATATCATCCACAAGAATCTGACTGAACAACCTCGGCAATTTCGGCGTGAAGAGCATTAATTTCCACGGGAGATCAGCAAGTTGTTGTCTTATTCTCTCCACCCGCAATATGAATGGATCATTACGGGAGAGCGGAGAGGGGTCGAGGTAGGCGCGCTGGGCCAACGAGTTGGAGGGGGATTACGAACATCTGCATGGCCAGCTTCAAGATGAGGGATGGACTCAGCAAGGACAGGATCGGCAGAAGGATCGAGGGGGGTGCGGCATGAGCAATCTCTTCATCATCCGAAGAAATAACAATGGGTCCATTGACCCGAGAGTCTTCGGAAACAATACGACGCTTGTCGCATTTGGAGGAGCGCACCATATAATGATCTAGCCATGGCACGAGCTTGAGCGTGTATGCACCCCTACGAGCAGTTTGCTTGTATCTAACCATGGTTTGAGGATTTGAGAAGTTGGGGCAGAGAGCTATGAAGTGAGGAGTTAACGAACAAAGAGGTAGTGTGTGGAGTATATAAGGACGGATAGCGGGAGAGATAAACATCGATGATGAATTTTTCAATATAATGAATTTAATGTTTCTACTTTAAGAGCGTATTTGTTCAAAATATCCGGTCCTAATAGTCATTTACTTTTAACAAACTTTTAAGACCGAACTTTTATCTTGTATCCGGTCCTAAAACTAATTTTTAATTCAATTACTTTTAAGACCGTCCTTTTATCATATATCCAGTATCCCGAGGCACCTCCATATCCTCCTCCGTTGCCTCCGAAACCGAACTTCGGCGCATGCTTTGGAGCACTGATAGCCCGCGTCGATCATATAGACCGAAGCTTGGGCAAAGCTGTTTCAGTCTATCACGCCGTCAACAACAAGCCGAAAGCGGTACTCGACGCCAATGACGTTGAGTACCATACCTCGATGACGACTTCTCAGACCCTTCCCTCCTCCGACAACGATGGGGAGGATTAGAATTTTTAAGTTTTTTTTTTTGTACTGTCTTTTGCCTCACAAGGCAGCGAAAAAAAAAATATTATTAAATAAAATTTTTATTTCCCAATCGCCTTCCTTGTTTGTCTTTAACTTTATGTTCTTTTTCTCCGACAACAAGAACAAACAAAACATTGTCCTCTTCGTGGTGAACAATCTTAAAAATTTGCAGAATAAAGTTAACAATTGCGACCATACAAAACAAAACAAAAAATATTATTTACCTTTTTCGAATAAAAACAAACAGAGTGACGACTCTTCTCAAGTTTGGACCATCGTTGTCTTCCCCTCTACTTTTCCAGATGTGATGAACATTTTCAGTGTCCTTTTCGTTATCTTCTTTCTTTTTCCGACAAAAGAAAAGGGACACCGATGACGTTCTTCACATCCGTAAAAGTAGAAACGAGGACAACGAAGCACAAAACTTGAGAAGAACGCCAGAAACATGGTTGCCTTGAACCCTAACCATATGTCTGAAAACCGAGTCACCAACTCTATTTAAATGAAGAACATTAGGACCGGACGTAAAATAAATCTCCGGTCCTAAAAATTAAGCCTTATTTTAAAATTTAAAGTTAGGAGCGGACAACTACCAAATATACGGTCCTAAAGGTTTCGGCAATCTATTAAATAAAACAAAGACTTTTAGGAGCGGACAACTAACAAATATACGGTCCTAATATTTTAGCCATATATTTTCTAGACTTTTAGGACCGGATACTTGACATATATACGGTCCTAAAAGTCTCAACCCATATTTTTTAGAATTAGACGAAGACATTTACGACCGGATATATGTTAAATATACGGTCTTAAAATGGACGAAGACTTTTAGGAACGTACTTTTAACAAATATACGGTCCTAAAAGTCTCTACCCATATTTTTTAGAATTAGACGAAGACTTTTAGGACCGGATATTTGTTAAATATACGGTCTTAAAATGGACGAAGAACTTTAGGACCGTAATTTTAACAAATATACGGTCCTAAAAGTCGCGAATACTTTTCGTGAGCCTCTTATGGCTCATTTTCAACATCCTTTGTACCTCAAATTTCAAGCACTAAATAGCTTTATCCACCAATCCATTCATTCAGAAACCCAAAATGGACACACACAAATTGTTCGAAAAAATAAACAAATTTATTATTGAATTGCATTGCGTTATATTTACAAAAGAATGAATTAGCTAGTCGAAAAAATAAACAAATGTATGTGTGAAGGCTATTGTTGCTACAACATATATTATTTACAAATGAATTAATTTAGGACATTAATTATTGTCCCGACTTTGATTTTCTAAGACCAGGTTTATACGAGATATTTACAAAACACATCGCGTATGTGCTCCACTTCATCATCGAAAATGGCTTTTACAGAAAACCTCTGTAACATCAAAGACAAAACAAAAATAACATATTATTACGTGCATATTTCATATGTAACATTAAGCCATCGTTGATCGAATTCACCATAACATTTTACCTTTAAAGTGAGTTTAGTCTTTCCTCCGTCACAATATCATATATGTGTTTCATGACGTACGGCCACATAAGTTCGATTCTTCCGGTTCTTAGACGGTCTAAAAATAACAATAAATATATATAAGAGCATATATAGCTTATCGACCAACTTCGAAGGCAATTATGCCATGTCCAAATATGTACTAACCTCAATTATGTGCCATTTAGGATTTGTGATCTAAACCCCACGCTATTTTTTTTACATCAACTTGGAAGGTCTTCATGCCACTATCATCAAAATCACAAATTTATCAGTAATGTTCACTGAAAATTCACAACAGAGATTTCGACAAGACAATCAAAATGACATTCTTACTCGTTGATGATGCGCTTCAACACAAGCGATGGATCCAGTGAATGGAGCATAAGAAGATAACATAATGCGACTCCATGTTCATGACGACCAATCGCCGGTGGTTGCTGAAAATTCACAATGATAAAGTATCGGTGATATATATATATATATATATATATATATATATATATATATATATATGTGTGTGTGTGTGTGTGTGTGTGTGTGTGTGTGTGTAGCATAATTAAGTGAATTGCATACAAGAATTGTGATATATATGTACCCGAGCCAGTATGGAAACAAGTACACCTTTCTTGGCACTTGACACAACCTCTTTGATATGTACTCCTGTCTCAATTCCAGAGGTAGTGTTGTACTTGCATACACTGGGCACAAGAATCCAAAATCCGAAATTCCGCCCTCTTGAACCAGTTTCTCGTGCATGCACCTACAAGAATGACATCGATCAGGGAATTAGTATATATGTATGTGTGTCTAAACGGTGCATTTAAATTATGTAATCAAGGAAGAAGATACTTACTTCATAAATATTTGAACACATGGACTAGTAACCTGCTTTCCAGGAAGCAGCATGGTCTCTACATCTTCATTATCAAAGTAAACCGGTTCAGGATTTGGGATGCCTACTACTTCATCGACAGGCCACGATTTATCTTTAAACCATTTTTTGGCTACCAAATCTTTTATTTTTTCCTTGGCTGTCAAGTTAGCGGTAGGGGATGGAACTTGAGGAGGGTGGAGCTTGAGGAGGGATGGAGATTGAGGAGGGTGAAGCTTGATGAGGGTGGAGCTTGAGGAGGAGTAGAGACATCTACAAGCTTCACCGGCCAAGAGATGAAGGTTCCCTTGACATCACTCACAAGCTTCACTCATCGGTTGGGAGAGGGACAGTGCATCAAAGATCACCTCGGCGACACTCGACTTCATCATCAACCATTTGTTCGTGGTGTACAGTTGATCCCAAGTTGTGGGCAGTCCCTTTAGCAACCAATTGTCTATGACCATCACGATCCTCCACATACGGATGACAAGGTTGCTCGATCGTCCAACAATGCAGCTCCTCTAGTGCTCTGTTGCTGCATAGGTGCAGTGAAGGTGTCAAGGGATCCACACTGGTCTCGGCCGAGAGCTCGGGAGGGACTTCATTTTCTCCATCTCCTCCTTCATCTTGCTCATCTCAGATTGAAACATCCTCAATGCGGCATCTTTCGCCGTGATTCCTCACTTAATTTGGCAAGCGTCGATCCATCTCCTCCTGGGTAACCATACTTTGTCGTGGCGTTTGGATTTACCAAAGTATTGCTTTAGGCCTACCCGTCCTCCAATCGCCCTTACACGCCCGAGTGATCTGGTTTTCGGTCGCAACGGTCGAACATCATTCCTCCGTCCGACGCAAAAGATCCCTCTGCCTCTTTCTTTTTAAGATCTTCCGTAAGATACGTATAACGAGAAGCTTAGTGATGAAACATGTTTAGTAAGTAAAAAATAACAATATCAATACTTACAATTCGTTCAGCAACTACACGAGTTTTTTCACTCGTGTAGGCGCCGCTTGGCTTTTGCCGAATATACAACCACAGCTCCTCGCGACGTATTGGAGATGGTGGTTGGTCAACTACCGTAGAAGGATTGGATTCAGCTTCATCTTCCAATCTCTTCCGTTTGGCTACCATCAAATCTTTTTCGGCCTTTTGATATCCAGCGAGAACCCCCTGTGTGGGCAATCATTCTTTCTCCCAATCTCCTGATATTTTTCCCTTATTTTCTGTGAATCAGGATTGAAAACAACTATATATCAATTATGAATTCCAGCCATGTCACTAACAGAAATTAGAGAACTTCTGCTTGATATGAACGTCAAACATTAGTCAAATTCACTTCATCAAGTTTCAACATTTTACTTAAGGAAGATGTAGCATTGTAGAAGAAATTGGGAAAACCAAAGGAAAGGGAGTTGCGTAAATGCTTGCCAACTCGGTCAATTCATTCATTCATCATAAATGGTTCCTACACATATTAGAATAACTAACTAACTACTTGCACCGAAACCATTACACGCTTAACATACTTACTAACTAACAAAGAACGTCTAACCATGGCCATTACAGGTTTACATATCAGACTTGCATGGAACTAGGAAATGCTCCTCTCATGCAGGACAAAGGCATCAAATGTATACTTCTATTCACACACCAAACCATTTAACTAACAAGATTAGATGTACACAATAACAATTCACATATCCGCACAGGTTAATAAGCAAAAAAAAGTGCAAACAAAACTAAATATAAACTCACCATTTCAACTTCTCGGACTGGGGACGGTGAATGTAAGTTCGGATAGTGTCCCACATAGGATCCTTTATTGTTTTTGGTCCACATTTTTCCACTCATCGGTCAAAATGCTAACCTTATTTGCGTACTAGAGCGCCGACAAAACTAGTATATGTGCTTTTATTAGGACCGAAAGGTTGCAAATTTTCATCAAAAAGAATCTCGAGCTTCGTCCCGAATTCCGACTAAGGGATACTTCCATCATTCGTGTGCCGCTTCTACCACGGTGTGCACGGCGAGGAGGCTCAATGTGAGATGAAGAGGGTTCATTCGTCCGACCTCACCACCAAACCAAGATCTGGAGTTTCAAGAACACGAGTGGAATCGTTTTCACCGTTCATTTTCAAGACAGTAAGAGAGGAATGCCTAAGAAAATGAGGGAGTAACAGAGGCTAAATTCAGATGCAGCGGCGGTCTAACTTTTAAGACCGTCTTTTATATATGTTCGGTCTTAAAATTTTAATACATTTATATTTTAATTTTTCCGTATTAATTTTGGAGTGTAGAAAATATAAGTCACATTTGTATGAGATTTCTCCAAAAGTAATTGATATTTCAATTTTTTTAATAACATTTTTAAGACCGGTTGTTATTTTAACAGTGCGGATAAGATTTATGAAAAAATGATCCGGTGTAAGAAGATCTTTATATTTACAAATGCACACGGTCATATTTTTAGGAGCGGTCCTTATTTAGTCCGGTCTTAATGTGGCAGTCTTAAAGCACTTTAGCGTATAAGAAGTTCTTTTTATTTACAAAAATGCCACCGGTCACACCTTTAAGAGCGGGGCGTCGATAATCCGCTCTAAATGAGGCGGTCTTAAATCCCTTTTTTGCACTAGTGTTGGCACGAGATGTATCAAATCCTATGTGCTTTATTCCCTTTGACAACTACTAATTTTCATTGTCTACTACCTCTTGTCTTAGGCAAAAAATATAGCCCAATTAGGAAGTTAACAATGTTAACCTTTAATCTCAATTAGTGCAGATTCATTTGTCAAGAATTTGTTGTCAATATATACCAATTTGGCAAGGTGTCATCCATTCCCTTGCTTGACTCCTTTAGATTGGAAATAACCATTATTTTATGTGATTTTTATGTCACATTTTTAGCCAATTAATGTGGTCACATATTCAATAATTGTCAATTAACTTCTAGTCACAATTTGGATTGACAATAACAAAAAGATTATAGGTTTAGAGTTATACTCAGGAAAGACATCTACAAAACCAAAAGGCTAGGGGATCTAGGATTAAAATTATAGACATTTAATGAAGTAAATTTGAGCAAGAAAGTATAAATGTCCTTGAGAATGACACACCTAGCAAAGGAAGGGGAATGCAAGAGACTATAACTCCATATTTGCATTGGTTTCGAATCATCATGAAAGAGAGGCCTTTATGATCCATAAGAGTGCAACCCCAAGCATTTGGCAAGGAAGGAAGAGTCTCCAGGCACAGTTGTGTGGGGTCACGTTGCTCCTTTTTTGTTGTTGAAATTTTATATATATTTAACTTTCTTTCTTTTTTAACCTTTTCTTTCTTCTTCTTTTTTTTTTTTTAACTTTATTCTTCCTTTTTTTTCACTTTTCTAACCCTCTTAAAATTGAAACAACTAGGTTGCGGTTGCTCAAATAATCTTTCTTAATATTTAAATAAATATTAATATATTATTTTAAAAATATTCTAACTACTTTTTTTTAAATATCATTTAACTTTATAGATTTTATCTCTAGAAAATTAATTCCATTTAGAAGGAATTCTTCTTACTCAAATAATGATAGGGTAAATTCTAATCACCTTAAAAATAATCTTGTTAAACTCAGAATAAACAGACTTAATATACTCTAACCCTCACTTTAAATAACAAATCTCATCATCCTATTGTTACTTAAATCTCAAAAATAAAATTCGGATGTTACACATAGCAATATTTGGATTTGAGGGGCGCTTGCCCAGGAGCTTGATACAAGAGTGGAGAAAGGCAACAACCTCATCATCAAGAGCCTTGGTATTTCCAAGAAGGCGTCTAGTGGTTTGGGAAGTATGAAGGAACTGAAGATGGAATGAGGCTGGGAGGAGAAGACGATGGGAAGGGTTTTGCCTTGTTTGGAGAGGAATCAGGACAGGGATGAGTACCATCTGTTGATGAAGGAGGGGGCTTGAAGCTGAAGGTGGTGGGGTTTTGATATGAAATGGAGAACCTGTAACAAGGGTCATGATTTGTTGCAAGACCACTTGAATTGCCCTAGTTAGAAGATTCCCCTAAAGAAAAGTTAAAGAAGCCAACTTTACGAGAACGACGAAGAAGAATATTCTGTGGGTTTGGCTCAAAAAACGATAGAAGCTTCGATCTCTGTTGAAAAGGTGAATCCGAGAAGAACCACGAGACTTATGACGGTGAAGCCAGTGCTGCCAACGAAGCTCATCTGCCCTGGCTTCAAAGTTAACAAAATAACACAGACCAAGTCTGCTAATATTGGTGCGATCTACAATCGCATTGTAACTCTAGTACACCTCAGAAACTGTTCTAGGGCATTCGAGTAAGGTGTGACCGATGAGATGACAGAATAGGCAGTTGCGGAAGATTCGTTCATACTTGCATTCAACCCACTCCAGGGAGCCACTGTTAAGCCAAATCCTGATATTCCGAACGAGAGGGAGACGAGGGTCGATTTGCACACGAACTCAGAGGTAGTGAAGTGATGCAGAGAAAACAGGTTGGTTGTTTAACATTATAGCATTACCAACGACATCAACGAAAGGGATTCAGCATAAAAGGCCGTGTGGTATTCCAGGGGAAGGCCCCAAAAACTGAACCCATACAAAAATAGAAGCAAGTTGAAGTTCCTGAAGGTTCAGATTAGTCTCCATCTATCAATGGCGAGCACGGAGTTATCAATGGCCAAGGGGCCATTTTGAACAACAAATTCTAGATCTTTCGGGTCCTAAAAATTGATGAGGAAAAAGTTGCCAACTTGACCTTCCACACGAAATCACCTCTCAGGAGCCAGAGAGCATGAGGCGGAGTTCAAGTCGTTCCTCACAGAAGCATGAAAATCCACCACTGAAACGACAACAAAGGAGGAAAAGTGGGTGCATTATATTGTTGATCAAGCGACACAACATCAAAGTTGAGGATGGAGTCAAAGGGGTTACGGACAGGGAAAGACAGGAAAGCTTTAGTAGGGGAAGGAAGCTTGAAAATTTAAGGAACCAATGGATAGGGTTAAAGAAACCAAGAGGGGACCAGGGAAGGAAACGACTTAGAGGATACATGCAAACGAAGCCATAACAAGAGTTATATTTATATAAGAAACCCTAGGAGGAAAAAGGTGAGAAACAGCGACATGCAAGGCAAAAGATAAGAGAAAGGTACAAGATTACAAGGCAAAAGAGCAGTAGCTTCTCTCCGTAGCACGGAGCAGAGAAAGTTTTTTCCTTGTCTCTTGAATCTCTCTCTAGAGGAATTCCACCAAACAGAACAGTAACAAATTCAGCTTTCATTTTCTTTTGCTATTTTCTAATTTTCCCTTGACTTCTGAGCCAAGTTTTGAAACTTGAACCAGCCTATTCGGACTGAAAACCAACAAACCAGTCAGATTCGGGCATCAACTCAATATGTCTTTTTAATAATCTTTTTTTTTTTTAATATCTTTTCTTTAGAATTTCAGATTAATAACCCTAAAATCTTCCATTTCTCACCAGTTTTGCCTCAGGTTAGCTTCGATTCTACTCCAATCTAACCCACTAACATTTGATCTAGTACTCGCCGATTTAGTAGCCAGTTCAGATTTAAGAACCTTGCTTTTGAGAAAATGGGACTGAGATGCTGAAAATGTTTCGGTATTGGCCATAATTGCAGTTACTGTGATGGGATACGGTTTCAGCCTGATCTTAACATTGGTCTTGCTGGGGTTGGAGCTAAGCTCATCTGAAACAAGGCCAAACCAGTGGTGGCAAAGTCAGTTTGCAAACTTATCCTATTACTTATCATGCACTATGATAAAGTCTAACCATTTAAAATTTAATCTGAACAGTGTAAATTTAAAGTTTTAAATTTTTTATTTTTTAAAGGGTTAATTTGTATCTAGCAAGCCTTTTGAAATACTTTATGGTGCATTTAATACTTTAAAATATTTTTGTAAGTATATCACCCTGAAATATCTTTTCTTTTTTATAAATGATAAATTTATTTTTATGAGAAGTGATAGTTATAAAATTATCTTTATTTTAAATTGTACATATATTAAAAAATTATTTAAAATATACAAATTAAATTAAATTTAGACCATCAAAAATCAATCTAACGATGTATATTTGTGATAAACACATTTTTAATGTGCTCTTGAGTTTTTTAGATTCAAGGTAACAAGAATGCCAATACAGTCAAATGCCAAAAAAACTAAGGGAAAACTATGAAAATTCTTAAGATTATATCTAACGACGAGAGACAAGGGGGAGGCCATGTCCACCCCCCCCCCCCAAAAAAAATTGTTCAGAAATTTTTTTAAAAATTTAATATAATATTATAGATCTGAATATTTAAGAAAAAATTATATAATCATAAAAAAATTTAATTAGTTAATTAGTATACATTTTGCCTCTCAAATATTTATCCAAGGTCCGCCAACATTCAAATAACATAAAAATAAAATGCATCGAACAAGGGGGGTTAGTTCCTCACAATGTGATGAACCAAAATTTGAATCTTCAGCGAAAGAAGTATCTACATTTAGTGTCTAACAGTATTTTAAATATGCTTGTCTACGATAGAAGGATACTAGTGCATAAAAGGAAAAAATTGGAACAAAACAAAAATAAAGGGCATTAACCTTCAAATATCAATGGGATTATGGGTCACCAAAATAATTTGTAGAGTTGTCAATATGTTAAATCTTCCAAAACTGAAACACACATGTCGTAGCAGATGGTGACGACTAACTAGGATGAACTCTATTTCAGAATGGCTCACTCACTTAAGCTTAGCCATGTTCTTAGAATTTGCATGCTCAACACTTCTGAAAATTGAAGCATATCTATGGTGGCGGATAGTCATGACAAGAACAAAAACGTTGGCTGCCAGAAACAGCAAGCCTGCTGCCCAAAGTTCTAAGAAGACATTTTTACCCTTGAACTCAAGTAGGTAACCCCACAATAACCAATGGATCTGAGCTCCAATCCACAAAAGAATGCATGATAAGCCCTGCCATTTGAGTTTCATCTTACTCCATGGAAGTATTAGAGGCAACAGGCAAAAGAACCAAACAAAGTACTGTGCAGTAATCACCTGCAACAAAAATTATGCATTAGTGTGCGGAAATCAGTTGGGTATATTAAATGACTCAAATATATGGAAGCTTGAGACTTGGATCCTCTGTATTTCTTAAGGAGAAAAATTAAGAGAAATATATCAACAAGTGAAGTTGTGGAGAATGCAACCTCTATGATAGATTATGCTTTTTCTCCCTCGAATTTTTCCTCTTGTTAAGAGATCATCATTTGTTAAATAAAATAATATGCATCTTGTGGGAACCAAATACAAATCAAGCAGTTAAAATACAATGCCTATCGGATCCACATAATAACAGAACAAATCAAGAGACTTCTTTGGAGTATCTGTTTCTCTAAAAATGACAATGCTACTACCCTCGGAAATTTAAAGGACCCCCATCCAGAAGCATGATCGTTATGCAAGCCAAAAAGGGATTCAACATTGAAGTACTGCTTGGAACAATTAAGTTCAATTTCACTGAATTTCTATTAACTTGAGTGAAAAATAACTGTTTGGAACTATTTGAATCAGGATTTCATTTTCCTATAGGTTATAAATGAACAAACCTTATTGAATGCAACAAATGCCACAGTCTGCACAAAAAGGCAAAACGGTAAGTCCTGTGCGAGGCTGAATATAAGAACTAGCTGCACCACAAATTGCGGCAAAAAGGAGATCAGCCTCTCCACCATTGAAGTGTTGTTGCCGTAGTTAAGATATATGTGATAGAAATAGATGGAGAAGTTGTGCCTTGGATCTGTACGAGTAAGATGGTACAGCAGTGCCTCATGTAGGAATTCCCACCCATATAAATGGTAGAACAGAGCGGTACAAAGGAGAAAAACCCCTCCTGATATTAGTCCAAACGTTAGTCTATCCCTTGTAAATATGCTTTTAATAGATTATATAAAGAACAACATTTATCCCCATCCTTAGGTTTATCTCCTTCAACAGCACTCCAGATCCTTAAGACAGGTTTCTGACCAGATTGGAAGCAGCTCGGATCAAGAACCAGCAGTATAGGAATGGAATATATGATAGGGTAAATCCTGAAATGGACTACAAGTCCGTACCAGAATGCTGACTGTACCACATTACCTGCAAACCAAGGCCAGGAAAATAGCAAAAATAAGGCGTCATAAGAAATAATAGAGAAAATGGAAAGCATCAAGAGGAATGCAAAAAAGATTAAATTTTATACCATCAGCAAATTATAACAGGAATATCTGGTGCATGATGCACCAACCAACAATAAGCATATTAATCGATATATCTGAACTTTCTTTTCAACTATATATAGCAAGAAAGCAAATTATTAAAAAGCCAAGGCAAAGGCAGTCTATAAGTTTATTCCCTGTGTCAACCAATGTTTTAATTTATATACCACACCTTTCTGACCTTTGTTCCATGCATCATAGGAGGGGTGAAAAACAGAACAGGGGGTCAAATTATTAAAAAGGAATGAAAAGGTTATAATTTTTGTCTCCTGTCGTCTAGCCAAAAATGGAGAAATGGGTTAAAAACACTTTATATTTCAACATCAATACATTGCCTATCCAATTTGTTTCAAAATTTCTTTCCATGTTTGAGATGATGATATTTGTCAAGGGTAGACAGCAAATAGTTAACAAACCATATTCATTCCAGCATTTGATAGTCTCATCATCCATGCATATTGGTGTGAAGGCCTCTGATAATGTATACTCAAAATTTGGTTCCACATGGAACAAACTTACATGCTTCCAAATGGAGCCCAAGTTTGTTGCCTGAAAGGCACCTAACACCACAATGCCACTACAATGACAGAAATTACAGAGCGCACGCCTAATCCCAAAACTACCCCAACTACACACAGAAAATCCCACAGACATTCACACACATGAAACCAGCATTCATCACATATATTCTTTTTCACTTCTTATAAGATGCAGCATAATCCTCACAAATACAGGTTTTGATAGTGAACTACAGGTTTCCACCATAATAATCATAACTAATATCCCTCACTAATATATTAGAAAAAATATATAGAACCAAAAAATGGTTAGCAACAATTAATAACCTATTATTAAAGCTAATAGCCAATAAAAAATAAAAAGATTGATCAGCTATACCCATGAATCTAATATCACAACAGTATCAATTTAAGCTAATAGAAAGGCAATAACATACCATTCATAAGACAGATAATGATCCACAAGACCAAAGCACAAACAATGGGCTCACAGTTGCCACGTGTCCCAATGGTGAAGGTGAATGGATTGAAGAGCCATATCATAACACAGTAGTTGCATAGATTTTCAGGCACCTTACGCTTCTTTAAAACATAATGTATGAAGTATCCCACAAGTATATCTGAATTTTGAACATAATAAGATGGTCTTAGGTGTAATGAACCAACAATTAAAAAAACTGTCAGCTAGGCCTTCTCAACAAAAGCATAGGGGTTAGGACTTGATGCAGAGGCACAGGATAAAATCTGTAAAAATGGCAGTTACTGAATATTACTAGTCTCACAATTACAATTTCACTTTGTGCCATAGGTAAACCTTTCAACCATAAAAGGTCAAACAAGTTGCAAAAACCACAGGGCTTATGAGCAAATGGCATCTAATGCGTGCATGATAGTTATTACACATCCAATTAATCTATTATCAAATAAATGCCCCCACAAGTCAATACTTTCAAAAAGGGATTTGACACATTCTTAGGAATACAGAATAAAAATCTAAGACAAGTAGGTAATAACCACTTCAATTCAATAGATCAACCATAATTGTATGAAGAAACTAAACGTTGACAAGTTTTCGTACCTGATGCCGAGAAGAGAAACTTTCCCCACGATCGATGGATGAAAGAATTTGGAATAAGAAGAAATGCAAGTAAGGGGGAATAGCGATATGTGGTTCTCTTATAAGGGGAATCACCCACAGCCATATAAGAAGCAGCATCAGAGAATACAAGGTAGTCAACATCAGTGTATCGAACCTCTAAATGAGTATCTTGCCATTCTCCGTATAGAATTAAAGCCACACGGAAAAAGACAGAAAATACGAGCAATGAATGAAAATTGATGGTTGGCATTGCTGAAAGAGAATAAATACCAAACCTTGTTAGCTGCAGAATTTCAAAAACCTTAAGCATAAAGGAAATTCTGGACATCATCAGGTCAACTAAACAAATAGAAAGAATTCTATGTTACGTCAATCATCCCTGTACAATCAAATGATATCAAAGGGCACAAAATGAGAAATCACTAAAACCCAAACTTAAGAAGAAGAAGGAAATCCAACTTTAGGTTGTGGGACCAAAACTTACTAGCTATTAATTTCAGGTTGCTAATTGCTCATGGGATAACCAGACTATAATAAAGGAAAACCAGTGCAGCTGCCCGATGAAAACTCAAATTGAACTTGCAGAGACTACTAACACAGCTTGTCAATTGACACCCTATGCACCAATGGAAACTTTAAAGTTCCGTCTAACAAGCTTTAAAAAACAATTAAAGCATTCAATAAATTACATACAGAGTCTTCAGTCTGTGTGTGCATGTTGTCGGTCAAATAGAAGTTGTTCAGGTAGTAGTATAGAGAAAAATCAAGTGGACATATTTATCTATTTATTCCACCTTCTTGTGATCCATGTTTGTGCTCATAATAATCAAAAAGAGGTAATATTCATTAGCTTCTCAAGGAACACCAAGGGTGAGCAACAGGAATTATAGCAATTAATTTTCACCATATGGTAAGCATTAATATGTACTGACAAACAGCACCAATTAAATACACCATTTAATCTGATCGTTAATTTGGCAGTAGGAAAATGAAGAGTGTAAAACATTTCAGCCAAGACTTATATTTCCACAATCAAACGTTCCTTGAATATTCAGGGTCATATATAAATGGTTACCCAACCCCATTGTGTGTCATTAAAAGTAAAACCAACCATAGGCGGTCAATATAAATCACATGCAACACCAATAATAAACACCATAAAGTACTTATTGATTGAGGCTGGGTACTGCTTACTCTAAAATTAAGGTTCAATACTATCACAACTTGCACCAACTGAACAGCCAATATATATCACAGTTAATCAAATACTTCATATGGTAACTTGAAAGAAACAAAGTCTAGAGCACCAATTATACTCAATAACATATTCAAAAGTTAAGCTCAATTATAATCCTAATTTGCATTACTGTTCAGCCTCATTCATGCCAATTGAAAGTTTAGCATCATATCAATCTACTGATTTCACTTATTGCAAATTTTTAGACCCCATTCAGCAGCACTTTCACTATTGTTTAAGTATATAACCATCACATTTAACAATTTTCAGATCACATTCAGCAGCACTTGCAGATATAACTAAATTCACACTCCATTTCAACACCACAATTTTACCCTCAAACTAACCAGAATTTTACAAGGACTTAAATGCTATACTTATATCCCATTTTCCACAAATAGTAACTCTAAAAAAAATTCATACTTCAACTCAATTCTACAGCAATTTCAAAACCAAATATCATCATTCACAAGCAAATTACATCCCAAAATGCCACAATCCACTCTAACAGACTTCATTCTCAAAAGATAGAGTACGGCTACTTGCTATATATGTATCCATTTTTTCCTCCAATTGAGATCACAGATTTTCCATCCTTAAAACCCAACTCGCAGAAGAATTCACAACGAAGAAATAACCATCAAAAAATATTTTTAAGTCCCTCAATTATCTATCATAATGGTGCAAGAAATAATGTATCTTTTAAATTTAGAATATTGACCACCCAGTCATACCCCTAATTGTATCAGTCAGCTGCAGAATTTTAGACATGATTTACATAGTATAATAGACCTCAAACCTCCCTGAGGAACGTGAGCAGACGATGCAAGAATGAGAATGAGTTTAAATTTAGTCCACTAGCTACATTTTTAAAACCTTCTCTCCTACCACTAATCCTTCAATCTGCTGCACTTATTATAGCCTAAAATCAACAAAGAAAATGGCACTATATGGATCCCTAAACAGAGCCAAGACCTGACGCAATGAGAGAAGAAATTTACCTTGTAGCTATAACATCAATTCATCGCCCTCTGTTTCCTCTAATATCACCGTCAATTCAATCTTCCACTCATTCTCTTGTCCTCTGCATCACCTTCCACCGTCTTCCTCCCTTCATAACCCAAGAACACAAGGATATCACTCGTTAGACAATCTAATCGGAAAAACACAGAGATGGTTGCGTTTAATGAAGGTCACCAAGGTTTTTTAGGGAGATTTAATCATCATGCAAGCTTGACATAGATCGTTGATTCGGGAGTGAAGAATGAGAAGTAGAGCAGTGAGCAGGAAGCAGAGAGAGACGGTCGAGCCATCTCCGATATCATTTCATTCAGGTCTATGAAATAAAATAATATATTGTAATATTTAATAGGTTAACTATTTTTCTTAAAACAAAACGGCATATACGGGCGGCTCGGGCTAGGACGACGGCTTCAGAGAAAACGATAGGAAGTTCAGAGCCAGGCTGAGGCTTCGTCCTCATCCACAGTGCCGGTGGGGGTGAGGTTGAAGGCGGCTCTGATCTCAAACAGCGGATTGGTGATTGGGAGGACCATTGGAGATGGGGCTGCAACTAACTTTTCGGTGAGATTTATGGGCACCTCTCAATGAACTTCTCATCCAGCTTTGATCTTCGAAACTTCCACTTGATCAATCCTAATACTATCAAAGAGAACTCTTTTCTTCGTGATGGTGGATTGGGGGTAGCAAGATCATCAATATTGTAGCCTGAATGAAAACCATCTTTTTAAAAAAATATATATATAAAAATACAATTTATATCAAAGCTAAAACGAGTTTATAATGCAGCATGTATGAAAGACTGAGGGAAAAAAGAGTACAATAATTGCGAAAGGTGCAGTGAACTAGTAGCAAAAGAAACAGAGGGAAAAAATTCTAGTAGCTTATCAATGTCCTGTACAATGGGGTCATATGAATCAGCAATGAAATGGGGGCTTGTTGGAAATGAATTGTTTCTTGACACAAATGATCTGATACTTCCTTGACCGTCCTGGTGGAAGATGGTCTTCAATCCCTAATCAAAATGTAGACTATATATCTTGGTGAAGGAGGCACATCTCGAGGCTCTTTGTTGGTTGGTTGTCTACTTGTGTGTGGTTTTATTTGGGCTTCCCTTTACTTTTTTTTTTTTTTTTTTTTATAAGCATAGGTATCTTCCATAATCATGTGTTATTGTAGTAATCTGTGTTATTATTAATTTGGGCCTATGGTTGTTTTACTTTATAGGAGTCTCATTCTGCTATGCATCATTTTACTTAACCAAGATATGATTATCATAAACAGAGGTTTATGAGATGCTTCCTTTTACATAGAAAGAAACCCATAGTTTATAACATAGCAACTAACAGATGTTGCTTGGGATTTTTTTAAGGGGAATGGGGTTTTTTTAAGGGTCTTTCCTTGGCTTGGGATTTCAGGTTCAAGAAGATTATTATTGAATCTAACTCTTAAGACTCTAATCGACTTGTTGAATAGAGGAATCTTATCTTTCTTCAAATTAAACAGATGTTGCCTTTTAACTGGGTGGTTGAGGTTCGATAAATCCACGGCTCACAAAAATGTGATAGCCGATTCTCTAGCCAAAATGGGATTATCTGGATCTTCTATAATGAGCACTGCCCCTGCAAACTTGCAGAATCTGTGCAACAACAAGCGTCTAGGATAAGATTCTCTATTTAGCTAGTTATTTTAATATTGGGCTCCAGCCCTCACTTGTACCCAAAAAAAAAATATGATTATCATGCAAAGACAACACCCACATGGCCTGTTTTTTATAAAGAACAAAAAGATATTACTAAAAAAAAACTTAATGTCTCACAAGGACCAAAACAAACACTACATATATACGGACTAATAAAATGACCAAAAATTATGGAAGGAAAAACTCAAATAAGCTTCAACAAAAATCTGTTCAGTAAGCAAGAATTTCTTGTTAAGAAATGCTATTTGGAAGAGCAGGCTGCATGGGAATCCTTAGGAAAGCTTTGTTGACACAAGTTATGCTTAGTTGTTGTTGGTGAGATGGTTCATGAAGATCTGAATTTGTAATCTAAAGAATAGCAGCCCCTATGGCCTCTTTGACATGGAAGGATCAGGGGAGGGAGGAGATAGGGGGAAATTTTAATGAGCTTCGTTTAAAAGAAAAAGAGAAGTATGATTATAAAATTTTAATAAAAAGAATATGTATAATTAAAAATTACAAAAAATTAATTAAAATATTTTTACTAAGATGTAAGATTAAAGATTAAGAAAAATCAATTAAAAGCTTTAAATCTCATTTCTCCAATTTTTTGTTAAAAAATATAACTTACTACCTCTGATCTTAAATATATGAGTTATTACCTCTAGCCCTTCATATGAAAGCTAGTTGACTTTTTTTAGAGAAATTCAAGAAGAAAGATAAAGTAATTAATCATAGCATATGCAATATATTATTGGATTATGTACCAGTTTATAAGTCAAGAAAATTAGTTTGGATAAAAACGATAAATATAAATTCTTTAATATAATTTATTTAACTTCTGTAATCTCTCCAACGAAGTAATCTCTCCAACGAAAGTCAACTGACCCTTATATTAAAGGCCTAAGGGAATAGTTTATATGAATTTTGTTTTTAAATGTAAGACATTTTTTTAATTTTATCTCATAGATTTATCTTTTTTCTTCAAACTAATTTTTCTAACTTATTACTTGATATATATATATATATATATATATATATATATATATATATATATATATAAATATATATATTATTTCAATATATTATAATTAAATAATTTATTTCACTTCTTTAACCACTATAAATTAATTAATTGGTTTTTATATTAAGGATTACATGCAACGTTCAAAAAAAATTCTTCCCTCCATTTCCCTCGTATCAAACAAACCCTATTTGTCATGAGCCCCTCAAAGCAGCCAAAATTGGTGCTGATTGTTCATTTTGATGTTTGTAATCATGTAACCTCTCAATTATAAACTTACCTTTAAACTCTAAAAGAAGGGATTAATACATGTTATAAAATAAGCAAAACATCAAAAGTTGTGCAGATACAATTCTCAAACTTCAACAACTAAAATCATTAAAAATGATGGGAAATTATTACTTTTGAAGCCTATAGTGATGCAAGGGTGGTTGGCTTTCATGATGCATCATACTCAAAAGATAACAAAACAAAAACAAAAAAGATGTTAGCTTTTGACTTTTGAATACACCATAAACAATTTTGGAAGCATGTCCAGGCAATTTGTTTTTTTTTTAAAAAAAAAAAAAACACATGCTTTTGATAAAGACATAAAATGGATCAGATTAAAGTGAGTTTAATTTGTAGGAAAAATATTTTTTGATTAAATACAAACAAAAGAACTAGATAATTTAGTATTAAAATTAAAATAAAATATAATATTTATAGAAAATTTCAATTTTCCTTTTATTGCTCACCGATATCTCAATCCAGTTCGAGATACCCCAGTAGCATTCTTCAATTTTCTTAACCTTTGACCCAAAAAAAAAAATGAAAATTTTTATATATAAATCCCAAATAAGAACCTTATTTACAAGTAAATTATGCAGATTTACAAAAATACTCTCAAGTTTCTTTCGGGTTTTAATGACCGAAGGTAAAAATAAAAAAATATTATATCATAAATAAAAATATTTAATATATAATACACATTTAATATATAAAAAAAATAAAAAATCTATTACAGAAATTAAAATCACCTCACATAACTCTTATTTTATTATCAATGATAGTACTGTTACTCATAAAAATCACCTACAAGAACATGAATTATTTCATTCATGACCAATATATTATTAAGGGATAGGAGGTGAACCTGTGAATGAATCCCAACCGTCATGTTATTCCGTTCGAGTGACCACCACAATCACGCCACTTTCAATATCCCAACAGGAAGAAAATCCAAAACTAAAATTAAAGCAAAGGAACGAGAGAGAGAGAGAGAGAGAGAGAGAGAAAGTAATAAAGCCTGCTTGTTGATTTTTCTACAAAATTTAAATTAAGGTAGTAGCGTTTATCATACACTGGTCTTATAAATAAGTTCGTTTTAATCAAAAAAAATTTGTGACAATTTTAGCCAGCACCATGAAGATAAAGAGAGAAAAAACAACTGACAAATATTCAATCATAGATGAGACATGAAGATAGAGAGAGAATAAACAACAGAAAAACACTCAATTATAAATGAGAAATGAGGACAAAGTTGAAAATTTATTGATATCTAATATTTAGTCAAAATAAACTTATAAATAAGATTAGAGTAGTGTAAGGAGAAATTTAAACGTTGCGCAAGAATCAATAAAAGTAGTTATCCCATCAGATTTGGTGTGAAATGAGATGTGGAATAAATTAAATACTCTTTTCATTAGAACCTGAAGAAATCGGTTAACAAGCAGAGCACTATTCTCAGATTTCGGAGATGAGACATTGAATGAAAACTTGCGAAGGAGGAGGAGGAATACGATTGAGACAGATCCGCTAGACTCGGACTTCCAAATTCTATATGGAACAACTAAACAAGAACCGTTTCAAAGAAATTACGGAATAGATGCAAAACATGTATGAGTGATTGCAGTGAAAAATTTCAGAAATAGAAACAGAGACAGAGATAGAGGGAAGAATCGTTTGATACGAACCTGTAAGGCGTTGGGAGAATTAAGCGCGGTGGGAAATCGAGCCTCAGATTCGGTCTCCGGCAAGGGCTGAGGCTGAATGATGCGTAAAGCAGCAACCCTGGGCGCATTCTTCAAGAGAGACAAGTTGAAAGCATCTTTGTCGAGTGGACGGTGCAAGAAGCGATCGGAGTTGGGATATTGCTTCAGAATGTTGTCGACAATTGAGGGTCCAGTGAGCTCGAACCTCTCTTCAGAATATTTTTTTTTTTTTCTTTTAAATTTTAGGGCCCCGAGTTCTGCCGGTTTGGTACGGGGATGAGAAAGAAAGTGAGCGGAGTCAAAAAAAAAAAAAAATCGAGTTAAATTTTAAATTTAAAAAATAAAAGGAGAAAAGTGTGTTAAAAGTTTTGAATTATTTTTTTTTAAATATTTTATCTTATATATTTTTTTATTAAAATTTTGTAATCCCATTTTTTATTTTTTATTTTTAAATTAAATTTAATACTTTAGGCAAAATTAATCTATACGCATCGAAATTGATTCTATTATAATTATAATATCATGAGGGATATGATATCAAAAAAAGAGATTATTCTGACAAACGATTTGCTCCTATAATTCAGAAAACGAAATCCCAACAATTATTCAATTGCTCACATGCTCATGTTCTCAATTTATTCCTTTTTAAATAATTACAAAAACCAGAAAATTAAAAAAAAAAAATCAAATCAAATGGAGAGTAAGAAAATATATTCTGATGCCAGAACTGTGCTGACTTTGATATGATCTATCCGGCCCCAGATAACGTATGATATGGAATTATTTTATTAATTAAGAATAAAAATTATATACATAAATGCTCATACTCAATAAATATTTTATAACCAAATTTAGATTTTGTTGGTAAAAAAAATTGGCCCTTCAAATTTGTCAATGGACACCCCTTTTGTGTTCGTATGGCAAAGGACGCCCTTTTGATATACCAAAAAAGGGGGGAAATTACATTTAAGGACATGAATTCAACATAAATTATGTTAAAAGATCTAAAAATTATATTACTTTTCAGGATGGGTATCTACCAAACAATAGTATTCTAGAGTAAAATTTTATGAACTTACGGTAGGATTGCAAAGTCACTTAAAATTGCCAAATATTTCATTATAAATTACTTACATTTGATGGTGTTTCTTTCTTACAGATTAGTTATAATAAATTTCAAGTACCTTCGAGCGTGATTTTTGTAAAGTTTGGGGTACAAAATGTAATATTTTCAATAGAATGAAAATTTGAGATGTAATTTCACTAATTTGCGAAAGCAAGTGCACGTGCATGGAATGCTGACAACATTGAACAGTGACCTTCAAGTCTCTTGAAAAGGCAGAGAGAATAGTGACTTTTTAATCATAGATTAACAAAAAGAGTCAAACGAAATGATTCTGTATAAAAAAATAAGCAAGTGAAACAGCACCTTCTTTGCTTCTTCAATTTATAAATCAAACTAGAAGATCCGGGAGATTCTGGATGAAATCTGTCGGATCTCGCTTTCCAAACTGTCAGATTTCCTTGGACGATTTTGTATCTTCTCGACCATGATGGGCTCCCCCTTTTAAAATGTCCCATTCTCATTCCTAACCATCTTCATCTTCTTCTTCATCTCTCTCAGTTGCACCATTTCATCTTCATCAAGCTTTTGGCCATACGCTGCAATATTCAAGATAATATGGGTATGGCTGCAGAGACCCAATTTCATGTTTTGGCTGTTGATGACAGTCTCATTGATAGAATGCTGATTGAGAGGCTCCTCAAAACCTCATCCTTCCAAGGTATATACATATATATATGTCTGTGTGTGTGTGTTCTTGTGTTGTTTGTATGGCTGAGTTAATTTGATATCTGATTCATGGGGATGTGTTTTTGTGATCACAGTTACAGCAGTGGATTCTGGAAGCAAGGCTTTGAAGTTTCTTGGATTAAATGAAGATGAACAGAGAAAAGCAGATAGAGTCTCTGTTGATTCTAATAGCCATCAGGTTCAAACTGGTTTTCCATCTTCAAGCATATATATGGTTTAGCATCCTCAGAGGATGAATCTGGGTTAGATCTATGGATTTTGAGCTAATTGCTATTACTTGTTCATGAAGGATTTAGAGGTGAACCTGATCATAACAGATTACTGTATGCCAGGAATGACAGGCTATGATCTACTGAGAAAAATCAAGGTAAGCTTTGGGATATTTTCCATAAATTAAAGGGGGAAAACTTATGCCCTATTTTTATGTAGAAGATGATCTAATTTCAATTCCACAAGATTTTGATAGAGTTTTCTTCTCCAAGCCTAAAAACTTAGTCTGAATCACAGAACTACCAAATTTTGGCAGTTCTATTATAGTTATTTGAGGCTACATAATAATAGAATATCATTACTTTTGCAGGAATCTGAATCTCTAAAAAACATACCAGTGGTAATTATGTCCTCAGAGAATGTCCCATCAAGGATCAACAGGTGAGGGAAACTGCAAATTGTAGCCCCAAATCTAATATCATGATTAGATGATAACTAAATTTCAAAAATACAAATTTAGAGGCTATAACTGACTGAATCTTAGATCTGACATGGCCTAATTTTTGTTTGTATCAGATGCTTAGAAGAAGGAGCTCAAGAATTTTTCCTGAAACCTGTTCAACAGTCAGATGTAAACAAGCTCAAGCCACATTTGATGAAATCAAAAGTTAAGGAAGAGGAAGACCAATTCATCAATAACAAAAGGAAGGACATGGAAGAAGAAACCAATTCACCAGATAAAACCAGAGCAAAAATATAGCAGTTAGAGGTGTCTTCAATTAAAATTGAAGACACATAGAGCCTAGGACATTTTCCTCTACTCTGTATCAACAGCTTAGCAAAGAGAAGGGGTAGATAGATGGTGCAGAATAGGTCCCTGATATAATGTAAATTGACAGAAGACATATTTTCTTTCAATTTTGATGGATAGATAGTAAATTTTTTTATATAATTTTCTTCAATCAAATTGTGCATCAAAAGAATTCTAGTTTTGGCTACATATTATATTCATGGCCAATAAGGAAACAACGCAAAAGATCTATTCCATTTATTGTCTAGCAATGAGGTTAGTTAATGCCACGAGATTCATCAACAAATATTAAGTTTGCATAGTTCAGCAGTAATACAGATAAGGGTAATGCAAATGTCTTTTCCACCTATATGGTACGGCAGCCACAGTATATTGAACTTGAACAACACACAAAACTCAAGCAAGAAAAATATGACCTTTTGCAAAATAATAAAGAGCAGGCAGCGGTATACAGTGGTCACAACACAAGGAAGCATCAAACAATGACTTGTATATTCAAGATCTATCTGAAGTGTATAAGAATTTTAAGAAACCTGCTAGCTTTGCATCCCAAAATTACAGAGAGTAGGTATGCCTCAACATGATATAGTAAATTTAATCCATAAGCATATAAAGATATTTCCCCAAACTTAGTTAATAGACGGTCAAATTCTATTCAATTCCAGTTAAGTATCCTCTAGTATATATGAAGAAAGGCTATAAATGCAATCATGACCAGTAATTAATTTTCCAGCACGAAAGCTTAAAAATCTAGTTGAGGATTATAGTGAACTAAGGTTTATAATCATAAGTCCATTTGCTTTATTTTATTCATTGTATTTCTTGACATAAGGCCCCTTTCCACTACATGATTCCAGAATGAACATGAAGTGTCGTTTTCACTACCAAGAGGATTGCCAAAACATCTATAGATTTTGCTTGTTATCATCAACCTCTTTCTGGTCATCTCTTCTAATATATTTGATGCAAACTTTGCATTCCCTAATTTCCAATAAGCATAAGTAAGACTTGTGTAGACAACGCTGTCACCTGATATACCCCTCCCTTCCATAAGATTAAATAACTTCAAAGCACATGGGATCCTTTCTAACTTACATAACCTTCTTATTAAAGCCCTGTATATCGAAACATCAATACAAAGACCTCTTCTAAGAAACTCATCAGGGAGTGTAACAATCGCATCTTCATTGTCTTTATTGCAGTAACCGTCTACGATCCATGAATATGTGTAATAATTGGGCAAAAACCCAGCATCAAGCATGGAAAACAACATCTCCTTGGCTCTTTCTAGCTCTTTTATCTTGCAGAACCCATGAATCAATGCTTTATATGTAAATGGGTCAGGTTTCAATCCAGCCTCTAACATCTTGTTCTTAAATTTCAATGCAGATTTCATATCTCCTATCTTGCAATAAGCATTAATCAATGTGTTACATGTGACATTATCAGGCTGAATTTTTCTTTCACTCATCTCAATCAAGAGTTTATTCGCCTCTCTTATTCTGCCATCCTGACACAACTTACGCAAAATTGAATTATAAGTAACAACTCCAGGGTACAATCCCTTAGCCTGCATCATCTCACACATTTTCAGAGCTTGCTTCAGGTCATTTGATTTACAATACCCATCAATCAGTGAAGTGTATGTAACAGTATTGGGAATTGAACCTTTGATATTGCCGAAAATCCTCATGGCTTCTCTCATCCTACCCTCTCTACAAAATCCATAAATAAGAGAATTGTGACTAACAATGTCAAGATTTATTCCTTCTCTTTCCATTCTTTCCTGGATAGATAAAGCCTCGTAGTGCATACTTCTCTTGCAATATAACGATATCAAAGTATTGTAAGTGAAAATATCAGGATACACACCCTTCACTTCCATCTCATTCAGTATATTTTCTGCCCTCTCTACATCTCCTGATTTGGAACAAGCATGGATTAATACATTGTAGATATGCATATTAGGAAAAACACTAGCTTTTACCATTTGTTTGTAAACCTTCCATACCATGTTAGTAACCCCATCCTTAACCAAAGAATTCAGAAGCACAGTACATGCATGTAAATGAGGGTTCAAATTATATAACCTCATCTGCTCAAAAACCTGAATGGCATCATCAGTCATCTTTGATTTTGCATAATGTATTACAAGCCAGCTCAATACATGTGAATTCACTTCGGGGTCATGTTGAATTTCAATCAAAGTTCTCAAAACTGATGGCGATGAAAGAAAATCCCTGTGGGAAATTTTCTCAAGCATCTCTTCTGCAGTTCTAAAATGCTTATGCTTTACGAGGATATGAAGCATGGACCATGAACATTGCAAAGAGTGCTTATAATTTGGAATTGTCTCGACCCATTTGAAGAATGAGAAGGAATAAGATGGAGCAGAGCCATGGAGAGATAGTTGCAGAACTACCTGGTGAATGGTGGAAGAAGTGAGAGCAGAAGCCTTCCCCAGCTTCAACAGATTACTCCAATGACCCTTTACAACGATTGCGCATAGGCTTAGGATGAACTGGGAAGGATTTTGAAGAAAAACCATAAGAAAATATCTAAGACGCAATTACAATTTGGGAAAAGGAAATTTCGGTGATTCAGAGATAAAATGTGGTCAAGCACTGCTACAACAATCACAACTAACTCTCAACCATGAGTAGAATTCCAGCAGTGGAAGGTCCAACCTCACCGCTGTCACCAAAACAGGATTGGCGCCTTCGTCATCAAACTATCAGAATGGATCATGATGATTCTTAAAGTTTGTCGTCATCATCAAACTTATAGTTTTCTGCAATTCAGGAATGGGATATCGTGTTATTTAAGGATTATTTTCTTCTAACATCTAATGATAAATGATAACAAACTTCAGATATTGATGTCCAACTATACCATTTCCACATTCAGAAAGGAAAGATATATGGTAAAACAACTTAGCCCACTGTTATAGTCTTAAAGGAAAAATAAACAAAAAGATGATATATTTATATCTCTCTGTTGATTAGTGTACCTAAGCTGAACTATGTGAATTCGTATTGCTACCCTGCTTTCCACTGCCACCTCAATACTCTCTCATCATGGATTCTCCTGCTTTAATTTGGTACAGAACATAGCACATTCATCACAAACCTAATGGCCAAATGTCTGCCCCATCGCTTAAGGGTGTGTTTGGTTCAATAGAAGGGAGGATAGGTGAGGTTCATTAAAGTTAGGTGGGGTATGTGAGGAAAGGTTATGAGCTTTTTTGTTTGAAGGAGAGGAGAGGGGAGGGGAGGTTTGGTTTCTTGTTTGGTTCAGAAGGGTAGGTGAGGGGAGCTAATTATAAGTTGAGAAATATGCCCTTTTCTCTTTATCTATATATTTTCCTTCTTCTTTTACAATTTTTATGTCAGAATTATTGTTTCTTAATTTATTAATAGAATTCTAACTCAGCCATCATCAAAAGCCAAAGAGGAACAGATTTAATAAACCTACAAAATATAAACAGCCCGAATAACACCCCATACAAGTGGACAAAGATTAGATATTTCTGGGAACCAAAGTCAGGACCAAATTCCACCAAATAGAAAATACTTTCATCCACCAAATTCCAATATCAAAGAAGCTTTGCAGGGTTCGTGTATTTGATTTCTTTTCTTCTCCAACATTCTCTAAATAAAGTAACCTTTTCCTCTAAACCAAAATCCATCGAACATACAAAGAAAACAGAAGATGAAGTCTTTCTGGGTAAAAGTCTGAATAATAAAATTTCGGTCATGAGAAAAGTCTAAATAAATAATAAAATCAATTAATAACCACCCAATTCAATGAGTTTAATAATCATCAATAGATTACATATTCTGCATATCAACTTACATCACTATCAAAAATCCAGAGTCTGAATAATAATTCCAGTCAGGACTTTATTTTAGCCTGAATGACTAGGACTAATTACATATTCTGCATATCAACTTACATCATTATCAAAGATCAATACCCAATAGCCCAAAAGAGAAGCCTATAGACAACAAATTAAACAAGAACCAATTAAAATATAAAAAAAACTTCACATCTAAACAACAAACAAAAAAATATTATGGTCTCATGTGCAGTTTGGCAGACTAGAAAATAAGCATTCACTTCAAACGAATATTATTCAAACCTCACCCAGATGCCAAATGATAAAGAGGCCAAGACCAGTTGCAATAAAGAACTTCTGTATATTGGCTCAACACCCCCTCTTCTTTTTCCCCAATTCATTCGGAAACAGGGACTGAAGGGGACAATTCCATATTTCTAAACATTTTGCCCACATTTACCTCAACTGGAAAGAAGTGCTTTAAAAAATCAGACTTTCATGTACACGTGGCATAGAAAAAGTAAGACATGCTAATGAAGTTCACAAGAAACTATAACAACAGCTTATCCTTAGCAGAGAAAACATTTTCCTGTACGTTTAGCTTCTATAAAAATTCATTATTGGCATACGGGTATATCAAAGTTCTTTTCTTTTTTATAAAAAGCAGCGAGTTTTGTAGAGTATTGTGAGGGATACAGAAGAAGATGGGTGATTGCCATGGAAGTTGAAGTTGAAACAGGGTAGAAGAAGAAAATAGGAACTTCGGGGAGTCACAACGTTCCTTTGAACAATTAACGAAATAGGTAGTGGCGAATGAAATAAGGAACACGAACTAGACCAATAAGCTTAGATAGACCACAAGAAACTCCAAGATTCTCAGTACACACAATAAGCAATGAATGAAGCCATAAGTGGGAGAACAAGAATGAAAGGGGTTTTCGTTGTTACCCGAATGAAGGTGGCAGTAAGCTGGAGGAGCAGGCGGCGGCGGCGGCGCTGCTGGGGGAGGGGAGGAGCGAAGCAGAGAATCGGAGCGAAACTGATGAGCTACTTTAAGCGCACCGTTTTCTGTGAGAAAAGACAATGGGGTCATGATTCAATAGTACCACACTCTTCTCTATTTTGACCAAAAAAAAAATAATCTTATTTATAAGTCCAGTTTTATATGATAAGTGAGATTGTAATAATTTTATCAATATTAATTTTAGTTATGAAGATAGGGAGAGAAAAAACAGTTGAAAAATACTTAATCATAAATGAGAGCAAAGTTGAAAATTTACTCTATAATCATTAAATTAACTATCTCTCCTTGGTATGCGAGATTTAGTCAAAATAGACTTATAAATAGGACCAAAGTGGTATATCTAGCCTGTTTGGATAACATTGACATTATTTCCAATATGACTAATATGACTTTTGTAAATATAAGATAGGATAAAAATCATATTGTAAATGTGATTTGTGTTTGGGATAGCGGTGACAGAAGTGACTTTTTTCCAAATAAGCTCTTATTTATATGAACCTTATTGAATATTATTTTTATATATGTGTGTGTATGTGTGTATTAGTTGAAAATCATCCTAATGCACTTTTTTCTATTAAACGAGAGCACAATCATACACTCAAATTGAAATAAATCCATCTCGTAGACTAATAATCACATGGAATATATAACTTCACTAATTCAAAAAGAAATAAGTTCAACAAAATCCAAGTACACCAATAAAAAATTCAACACAAGAGCACAATGAAGCTCTGGCCACTTTCTCTCTTACTAATGAAGAGTGAGCCACTAATGAAGAGTGAGCCACGTCTGGAACAATGGAAGACCAATGAAGACGGCTTATCTGATGGTGAAGAAAGGAAGATAAAGGACCCACATCTCAAATTTTGGCGACAAGACTGGTGAACCTTGTCGGTAAGCGTTTGTGCAAAATAGGGGAAGACCTGCATGGTGAGGTGGACAGAGGAGAGGACGGAGGTGGTGGTGTGGGTATGGTGAGGTGTGATGGTGATGAAGAAGAGAGGTCATGATGGTTTTGAACTCCACCTCCGCGGCGACTCTATCACTATTCACTCTCAATCCCCCATGAAGCTCCCTCTACATCTTTGGTGTCTCCCGAGCTTTCTTGCTTACCGGTGGACGACGAAGGTGAGGCGATAAGGGGGAGGTGATAGTGGTATGATTCTTCATCCTTCCTCGCGGCGTGATTCCAAACTTCTTTGTGTTGAGCTTCGTAGCCATCCCTCACCAATAAGAGCTCTTAGCACTGTGCTTTTTGTCTTTGACACCAAAAGCTAGGAGTTGGAATCTTGGCTTCTAACACTAAGCTTTTTTCTATTGCGCTTTTAAGATAAGCCCATCAAACATAAAAGCTATCTCAAACACCAAAAATCACCTAATTTCTCTCCCACTGAGCTTTTTCTTCTGTCTACCGCTATGTCAAACAGAGCCTAAATGTTGTATAGAAAAAGTCCTTCTGTGTAAAAAAATTACCAAGCTGAAATTATTATTGGGGGTAAAAAAATTCGCACTCAACATTTTATATATACTTTTTTCTTCTTTAAATATAACCATTCTACCAAATTTTTGTCTCAACCCATAATATCCCAAGTCACTTTAGACTTAGACCTAATTTCTGTTAAGTACGGAGCACCTTTCTATCAAAATTAAAAACATCAAATGCCATCGTTCTGTCCTTTTATAAGTTACAATTACAATTTTTTGAATTAGTCTAGTACTTTTTTTTTATAGAAATGTCTGAATATTACCAATAGGGTTGGGTTTAGAGGAATGGACTAACCCCACACAACTTAGCAAATCAAATAATAAAGTTTGAGTCCTCATTGAGAAAATTTCTCACATTTATGGTCCAATAGTACTTCAAACATAATTGTTTCCAATAGAAAGATACTTGTACCTAGTTAAAAAAGGAAATGTCTGGATATTTAATATTTTTCTTTCTCTTTAAGGGTTTTCTTAATTATACCCGTCATCCTCAATATCACCATTTTCAGTCAAAAAAATTCAAATAGTCAACTAATGCTCAATGTGAATTTTGAACCTATTTCGGAAGTTCTTAGTTCTTTTTGCCCCTAGAAAAAAAATTTGTATATGACACTTTTAGGAAAATCTCATATATATATTTTCACCTCAACCTTAAAAAATTTAAACAAACGATCAATGTGTGAAAATTCATATACTTTTACCCCTCAAAAAAGCATTTGGTGTTGGAGCATAATGAGAAAATCTTGTGTGTATTTTTGCACCTTAACCCTAATAAAAAATATGCAAGTTAAAAGGCTTGTAAGCTTCTTTCTTAAGAAAAACTTGGGTTAAAATGTGATATCAAAGCCTCTTGCAAGCATCATTTTGTTCCTCTTTTTGAGATTTAGTTTTTCATGTGATTATACTTCAACTTACATATATTATAAATAAGTGATAGTTGTATGTAAATTTTGTGCTTAAGCTATTTAGATAATTACAATTTACCTTACCTTAAAGTATATACTTCTTCTGGTTCTCAATGGAGGAGATAGATAATTATCTTGCAAATATTAAGAGAAACAATTAAGTTAGTTATTTGTAAAAAGATGTGGTTTGTTTCCTTAAAATACCATCATTAATCATTTGCAATGGAAGTACCTCCTTAATATGCAATTAATAATTTTAGGAAAAAAATTATAAACTGGAAAGATGAATTGAAGTATTGCATTTAAAGGATCAAAATAAACCCCCTAACTAAATCCTACTTTAGAATTGGCCATGGCGGAGTATCTCTCATGTTTTTTAAATATTACCTTAACTTGTGGAACTTCTTATGCTAGCTACTTTAATTAAGTAAATATGTAGTCTAAACATATCGATACATAGAAGAAAAAAAACATATAGAGTACTTGTATGTGTGGATGTGAAACACATGATCCTAGTGTTGTCCAGAATACATTAGAATTAGAATTTCGTAAGGGTCAAAATATGTGTAACCAAGATGAGACAATCTATGAACATACAACAATCCCACATAAATGATTAAATAATAACTCACAGTATATGATGATCAAATGCAGAAGAAAATGATAAAATCTGAGCCCAACTAATGTTATTTCCTTAAGACAATTTGTTCCCTCTATATTGATGCCGAAGGATTTCAAACAATTGTCTCTCAGGATAGAACATATTACATCTCCAGAAAGAAGGCACTATCAACAGGAGCCCCCACGAACACAACCGAATGCCAAAGAAATCGCACAATATATGAAGTAATGCTAGAAAGCATATTACTATATGTATGAGAGCGAAGTGTCGAAAATCAAGTGGATTTTCTGTCACACGTACTTCTATAAATAGACATCGGAAAAATAGGGTCAGTCAGATGGACTCCCGCCGACGAACGGACACGACGAACAAAATGATGTGACAAACTAGACCAGCGTTGGCAAACCGGTTTGGTTGCAACGTTTCTATTTTGGAAATGAAGGTCCGTTGGTCGCTTGGGAGAAATACATAGGGGCTAAAAAGAATTAGTAAAAATTGAGGGATTGTTTGGTCAAAAAAATATTTTTAATCCCACACGTGCGCGTGACCGACCAATTTAGGCCGGCCAACGGCAACGCTCGTGTGATAGACTAAGGCCCACCTGCGTCCTCTCTCCTCCACAAAAGTGGGTTGCCCTAATGAGCCAATTTAGAGGAGTGAAGTGGAGGCTTACATACCCTTCAACTTCTCATGTTTTATCCAATATGAGACTTCTACCTAGACACCTCTTTCACCTTGTCTTTCCCTCTTCTTCACGAACCCACTTCTTATCCATAACTTAAGAGATTTAGACATAAAATCCAACACCTAGATGTATACAGCTCCTCTTATTCATGCCCTAGGAACTACATATACCTAATTTATAGAGAATAATTTAGTTAGATTAGTTATTTATAACAAAATGTGAGTTAGTTTTCTCAAAATATCGTCTTTAATCATTTGCAATAAAACTACCCTGGACAAGATCTCCTAATTAATATGTTGAAGCAATAGGAATAGTTTAGAGACAAATTTATAAATTTAAAAGAATACATATATCATTAAAGTAAATCTTTCAAAGTTAGCTCTTATATGTATTTATATATATCCGACTATTTTATACTATCTTTACAAATAGGTCCTCCATACCAAACGCGCCACGATTTCAAGCAAGTCCACTTCTACAAATGCATCACTCTACAATTTATTAAATACAAGAATTGGATGCCCATGCAGTGCCTGAGCGACGACAACACTACGATAATAGCGAAGGCATCATACTTCAGTCAGGCGGATCGCGGCTGTGAAAAAATTTCCTCCACGTTGGCTCCATTGATCGTCGATGGCAGCATCGAGGAAGAATTCCGCTTACCTCCGGAGCAGCTCTTTGGTGATATTGAGTTACAATGGGCTACTCCCAATTACCTACATTGTGAGTTAGTTTCTCAATTTCTATATTTTTCTTTTACAAACAAGAATCATTTGGAATCTCTCCCAATTAACTTGTTAAGCTTTCAGATAATCAATTTCAGCACCATAAATTATTTTTCCAGTAGCACATATTATTTTACACAAAGTATTGATGTATTCAACACCCAAAAGAATTTTTCTAATAGCATCTAGTATTTTAAAGTAATTTTTGGTACATCTAACACCCTCAAGGTTTTACAGTAATACTCAGTATCATAAATTTAAGGTACTTGTTCCTGCTGAGAAAAATATTTTAAGGGCAAAATTGTATCAAAAATTATTTTAGGTTACTGAGTACTATTAGAAATTAACATTATATAGTGTGTTTAATGCACCAAAAATTAATTTAAAATATTAAGTGCGGCTAGAAAAATAGTTCATGTTGTTGGATGCTAGTTATTAACCCCCCTAGACCATATATATGTAATAAGCACATACCATACTTGTGTTGAAAACTTGTGAATATATGAAATATATGAATATTGTTATAAATAGCTAGGGAGTAAAGCAAAAAACCAAAACACAAAGAAAAAACATACTCAAGATCATTTTAAAACGTGTCTTAATTATTAAGGTAATTTACATGATGATCCATGTTTACTTTATTTATGATTATGATAATCAATTACAAATAATGATACATGAAATAATCAAAAACACACTAGGCTTATGCTTAGCAATAGCAGGAATCTTAGTTTTTGCCAAGGTTTATGGTGCTGTACTGAGGAGGGTGAGGTAGAAAGAAATGCCACAATAGAGGTTCAAACAAAATTATGAAGACACGAGGCTGTTCATCATCTGGTTTTTCTTCATATCACACCAGAAAATTGAATGTGTGCTTTGTATGCCTGAGTGAGAATCAAAAACCAATTTCATTTATAATACTACTATGAAATTAGAAATACTTCAAAATTTGACGATTATTGAGAAAACCGTCGTATAAAATCTTTTTGTGAGAAACAACAAATTTATGATATTATAATTGACATAAAATTGGTAGTGACAATATCCTATCCCTTTCAAATTTGATGATTATAAAACAAACCGTCAAACATCTTCCAAAATTTTAACTGAATCTTTTAAAGTTATAGTCAACGTGCCATGTATCGTGTGGTTAACGTGTTAACATGATATGTTTTAACCGTGTGCTCTCTGTAATTTTGTTTATGTTTTAAGTTCTTGAGTTTAACGCCTTCATGAGGTCTAGTTAAATGACGGTTTTATATATATGTGAACAATCAAATTTATATCCCAAATTTATTTTAAAAAAATTATATAGTTAACGTCCTATATATTGTGACTAACGTGTTAACATGTTCTTTAAAAAAAGTGTTAACTTGATAGCTTAATATTAGATTGCACATTTTCGTCTTCAAAGCGGTGCCTCTTTTCCAACAACTCTGATACTTTGCTCGATCTCGCACTCGTTCTCTTCACTTGCTGTCATATGAGTGCTTCTCCTCACTCGATTTGACTGTTTGTTTTTCACTATCAAGCTTTTGAAACTAAAAACCAATAGGGATTAAGTCTACCAGAAGCGGTCAGTCTCTTACAACATGGTAAACCATCTTCCAAGTTTCGGAGCTTTGCTCTTGTAGTCATCTTGTCATCCTTTAGGATATTTAGAGCCTATATGGTAATTCGAGGTAGTTTGCAAATGGCCTTGGTGCTTACTTTGCATGTGGTTGCCACACCCTCATTTTTATTCACTTCCTATCTTGCAATATAATGGTTCGAGTTGTGCCGTTTTAAGCTCGTCTCTTTTTGTTTTTATTGTTCATTTTGATATTGTTATCTTCCATCTTATTTTTGGCTCTTCGATCGCTAGATTTCTATGCTTTTATATATCGGAATTTATCATGTAAAGGGGCCCAATAGTTTACGTATTGTTTTACTATTTTTTTTTTCCAAATAAAATTGTCTCTTTATATAAAAAATGATTTCTTAGTGAAAATTTTAATTTGGGTAAAAACACAAAAATAGTTTTGACCTTTGATCTCATACGCAGAAACCGAGCCCGTTTGGTTCAACATCATTGCATGAATCATGATTGCATTATTAAAAGAGAAGAGTGTTTGAATGCTCTTTAGTATAGTGATAAGGTTTATCATTGTAACATCCCATTTTGAAACGCGGAAATCTTTTTTTCAAGTCAGAGTCGAGCAATGGAGCGTACGAGTAACTGATCATAACATAACATGGACCATAGTGTAATAAAGTATTGATTACAGTAATCCTACTGTTCAAAAGTAAACTACAGAAAGAAACAGAAGGCGATAAGATAACTTCATCCGCAAGTCTACTCCTGCTGCTTGCCCCGGACTTCAATTCGTGGTCCTCCGGACCCTGAAGCTACAGCTGAGATTTAATTCAACGCATTGAATCTCAGGTAATGGTTAACCTCATGCCCAAACAACACAGTATACAGCCAACAGATATTCTAGAGCTAATACAACAGTATATCATAAGCATACAACAGATGCATGATCATTATGCCGACAAAACATAAGCACAAAGCAATATGTAAAGCCCCATAAGGTAAACAATAACAACAACAGCCCGCACTATTCACCAGTGCCACGATACGCACTCGTGTCCTCAGCGCTAGGAAAACATAACGGCATTACAAGACATAACCCGTATAAAACTGTCTGTATAACGGTCTACGAACATATCTTAGACATATAAGCATTTAAGCAGCACAAGATTAGTGTTACAGTACGCGTCCGTACCTTCGTTTGCGACGTTAGGTACCACCGTGGAAAACGTACTTTTTACGAAAAACGTGAACTTCAAACGGTTCGTCGGGCAACGTAGCGGCAACAAATCGAGATTCTGATATCCTATAAGAATAATATCACTTCTATTAGTGATTTGACACAATAACTGGCATTTTAGGTAAAAATTACCATTTTGCCCCTATACCCCTAATTGGCGGAATTTCGCCAGCACTTCGTTACTCTGACAAATTTTCTTCCCAAAATTTTGCCAGAACTTCGACGCCATTTTGATTTTCAAAAATAAAGACTAAAATAGCCCTCCCATATGATATCCAATCATACTTGAAAAATTAAAGGCTATTCTAGCATTACAACTCTAACTATTGAAAGAACTACGAAGACTTCAACTTTTCAAGCACTCGATCCCTACCAAGTTTTTACCTCGTCAGGCATTTTTCAATGCAATGAGGCCTAAAAACAATAGTAGGAATCTCATTCCCTACTTACTAAAACTATCTAACAATTCTACTAACTATCGAACTAAAACGCTAAAGACCGAAGGACTTACCCGTTGAAGACTTCTGCAGAAATTTCCCCAGAGCTTCTCTCTCTTCTTTCTCCCTCTAAGATTTCGGTCAAGAAGCAAGAAGGAAGGGTGTGAAGAATTATGAAGGAGGGCATGCCTATTTATAGAAATTCTAAGGGATACATAAGGAATTTTTGAAGTTGTTTTCATCCATGGAAATTAAAACTTGAAATGGTGTTTATTCCTTGTCCCTGGAAGCATTTGGTCGACATGCATGGGCTGAGGTGGCAGCCTTGGAGTGGTCCAAAAATGATTAATGAGCTTGCTTTATGCCGGTCTAAGAATTTTCCCGATCGGTGTCCGATTCGCGTGATTTCGGAGAAATCTCAAAATTCTGGATTTACAACTTTGAAGACATGTTCTCACTTACTAGAAATGTCCAAGTTAACCTAAATTTTGATCCCATATAGGGCTCCAACAGTCCAGTTGAAGTTTTCTCGAAAAACGTGTCCGAACGCGTCCGGTTTCAGAACGCATTTCTGAAATTATCAACTTCTTCAGAAAAATTCACTGATTCCAAATATGTCAAAATAAATTCAAACTCATTCCTAGATGTTGAGTTAGAATTTATTTTCTTTATATCCAAAAATATGCCTATATGCATTTTTCCCTATTTTGTTTTATTAGGAAATGCACAAACGACTTGAATTTTCTTAGGAAGAGTCTAACGGAAGATAATAACTCACTGATCAATATTTTTCCTTGACTTTGGAAATCTCATTCCTAGATCTCTAGATAGGATCCGTTTCCTAATTTCTAAATTACTATTCACATTTTTTACTTTAATTAATTATATTATTATAATAATGTCTACTTGCATAATTTATTTTTGTTCTTATTTTCATTTTTTTTTTCTCTTTTTCTAGGCCCAATTTCGGCTGGCCCTTGTTTATTTTTAATAAATATTTATTTTTTTATTTAATTAATTATTTAATTAATTACTCATTTAATTTTCCTCAAAAATTCCACAAAATTCTCTAATTGGTCCATTCTTGTATTTAGGCTTAAAAATACCTAAACTCAACTATTTTTCTCCAAAATTTCCAATTAATTAGTAAACATGTTTTTACTAATTTTAAAACAAAAACCACTAATTTTAGGGTTTTATGTAATTACTTGTGAATTTCATTTGCTTATGCTTAAGTAATTAGCCCAATATTACCTAATTACTTAATTATCACAAGTTGATAATTTTCTTACTTACAATGCCTCATTACCTTCATACTCTTGCACTAACATTAGCATTTCCATGCCTCTTACTTTATTCGATGATTTACAAGGGTATTATGGTTTTTTTACGACTTTTTGGACATTCTTATACAATTTCTCCAAGTTCATAATTTATTAAATTACCATAATTAGAGATAATATATTCTCCTAATTCACTTGGTCATTTTACTGCCTTTTAGGATTTTTCATAATTTTTCTAAGTTATTTATGTCCCTTAGGGGCATTTTCGTCATTTTGGCACTTTGGCCCTTAAATTCCATGATTTCCTACAGAATTTAACTTAGAATAATAAGCTAAATTTACACAAGTCTGGAGACATTAATTTCACTTATCAGAAATATCTATTTTATTTATAATATTCCAGATAATAAAAATCCGGGTATTACAATCATGGTAATGATGATTGTCAAAAAAATTGGTAATCTCTATTCATACTTTCCCCCTTTTTTGGTCAAATATACCTCCTCTTGTATGAACTCTCAATATTACCCCATTGCATAGTTGAAAAGTCCAATTTACCATTTAGTTTCATTTGTCTTATTCTACCCACCACGCCACCACTACCTCCACCTCCGCCGTCACCGCCATGACAATTGTTGTCATTGTTACCTCCATCGCCACTACCTCCTCCTTCATTATTGTCGCTACCTCTACCACCATTGTTATGGCCACTACAATTGCGCCATAGCAACTACCTCATCCTCTTCCATCATTGTTGGCATCACCACCTATCGTCTCCATTGCAGCCGCCATACCACCGTTACCACCACTGCAACTATTGCCATCAAACAATTCTCGAAAAGGTAGTGCAACGGTTATGGTGAGGCAACGTGATGGCTCTTAACAATTTTTCTACAGAAAATATGTTAAAGCTAAAATAAACAGAGTGATATTTTAATTTTAAATACTCGTAATTATTAAAAATACTCATTTGATAGAGATCCAATGATTAAAGAGGATCCACCAAAAACCAAGAAGAAAACTAATTAGTTTTTTAGTTATTTTATGTTTTAATTATTAATTTTATTATTAAAAGAGTCATTTTGTATTTTCTAGATTATTAGGAAGATTTGATATATCTTTTTTATATTTCATATTATCCTAAAAATCTGTTAAATTTATTAGTAGTTTTGGATATATGTGAATTGCTAATTAGGGATCTCAAACATATTTATTAATATCTTATTAGTTATTATCTTCAACGAAGGAGGGGGAAAGAGAGATGGATAGGGCTGGGCGTAGTAGGAAAGAGAGGGAGGGAGGGAAGGGGGAATGGCTACGGTCCACTACCACTTCCCTTTTTTGTCTAAAAATTGTGTCATTTTTTATACAAGCTCTGCTTTTTTTTGAAAGAATATTTTAGGGTACTAGCGAGTACTGAAAAAATACTTCATGGTCTTGAAAAAATAATTCAGGGTACTGACTGTTATTAAAAATATTAAAGTATTTTTCCAATACTAGTCAGTATCCTTCAAAATATTTTTAGTAGCAGTCAGTATCCTAAATTATTTTTTCAAGACCATGAAGTATTTTTTTTAGTACCCGTCAGTACCTTAAAATATTTATAAAAAAAAAAAAGGTAGAGCTTGTGTAAAAAAACGACATAATTTTTAGACAAAAATAGGGAAGTAGACCGTAGCCCCTCCAAGGGAAGGAGACTTTTAGAAAACTGATGCAGAGGAGGGAGAGAAGCACATGTTTAAAAAGACAATATGATTAAAATAATATGGAGAGGGAGAAGTTACACGTAGGATTACACGGATAAAAACATTTGAACCATCAAAATATTGCTCGTCGATGCAAAGATGAGGTGGTGCACCCGAGAATTCCTCATGTTTATCTATATGAGATACGTACACATCTTCGGCAAAAAATATTCACAATTCAATGTACAGTACATCCAATTCGTATCCACAGAGATAAAAACCCAACTAAAAAAGAGATTGCCATCATTAAAACCTTGATATTTTACCTTACTTATTATTACTGAATTAAAACTCCTCATTGAATATAAAAGGATCAAAATTTACCCACACTTGAATATAAGAGTTAGTACAAATCATTTAGCCAAATCATTTTGATTAAAAATGGTGCTACTCGTTAGTACAGTTAAATTCTAAACTTTTATATTTAAAAGCTGTTATATATATATTGTTACGGACCTGCATAAAGCCCACATTCAGTATATGGCCCAACAAGGGGCAATCCACGTGGTACAGATATGACGTCACGTCACTTAGGCTTGGAGGCACAGAGGCCCACCAGTCCAAACCCTAACCCTAAGGTACCTTCTATAAATAGATGGTAAACCGTAAGGTACACATATCTTCTACTCTCTGGCTATTTACATACCGCCTACACAGAGCACACACACCTCCCCCTTTGGCTAAACGCCTGGACTTTGATCCCTCTCTACAGGGTACGTAGGCCCTAGGAATCGCTCCTAGGTCAAGTCCTAACCAATATCAACATACTAGCCCCTTAGGGCTAGACATCCGTGTTCTAAACCAGAATAGTGGCGCCGACCGTGGGAAACCGTAAATTTCGATTCCTACTGTAATACCCTAAAATTTGACTTAGGATAAATTCATAAAGTAGTAAAGTATATCTATTGGAAATAGGTGAATATGAAGTCTCAAACACCTTGTATTGAATTTATCTTATTATTAGGACAATTTCTCCTGAAATTAGATAATGTGCAATTAGGTCCCTAAGACGTTTGAAAGTTTGCAAACAGGTCCCTAAACGCATTTACGGGTTATAAAATACCCTGTGAAAATTATAAAGAGGCAAGTAAATATTTAGAGTAAATACCCTTTTTGGTCCCTGGAAAAAACACGGATGCCCTTTTTGGTCCCTGGAAAAAAATAAGTCACTTTTAGTCCCTAAAATGGAAAAATAAGGTCCCTTTTAGTCCTTTTGATCATTTTTTTGCACATTTTAATCCCTCAGAAATTCCCAAAAAGGTCATTTTTAGTCCCTAAAAAGGACCAAAATGACATTACTTTTACTCAGGGACGAAAAAGGGTCAAATGTGTTTTTCCAGGGACCAAAAAGGGTATTTACTCAAATATTTATTTGAAATAGGGAAGAATATTTTCCCTGATTTAGGTAATTTATTAAATTATTACCTTGGAAAAATAAAGGGGGAAAAGTTAAAAAGTATTATAATGACCAAAATGCCCCCGTGAATTTTAATATAATGCATGTGACATAAAATACTAATGGCAGTGCAAAAGTTGTGAGGTAATGAGTTATTCTAATTAATAAAATTATCAACAATTAGTAGGTAATTAGTTAGATAATTATTGGCTAATTATTTGGGCTTAAACAAAGGAAAAATCCAAAGATACTTATGTAAAACCCTATAATTAGTGGTTTATGGCTAAAATTAGCATAAAATATATTTTCTAATTAATGGGAAAATATGAGGAAAAATTGGTGAGATTAAGTAATTTTAAGCCTAAATCAAAGTATGGACCAATAGGGAAATTTTGTAAAAAATTTATATAAAAAAATTATTAAATAATTATTTTATATAAAAATTAACTAATTAAATAAATAAAAACGAAAATTAAATAAATAAAAAAAAGACCAGCTGTATTGGACCAAAAATTTGGATAAGAATTGAATGGAAAATATCATGATATTTCTATTATGATATTTCTGTAAAAAGCAAATAGGATAAATGACCACCGATAGAAACTAAATCCTATCTAGAAAACCATGAGCAAGGTTTCTAAAGTCAGAGTATATTCTAAACAAGTGAATTTTTATCTCGGATTGAGCTGTCTCAGAAGTCATTTCCGAAACCGACAGAACAATAAGGGAATAAGACGAAAAGGACAAAGGAGCAGTTGAGGAAATGAAAACCTATAGAAAATAAATCCTAACTCAATATCTGGGGATGAGTTGATAAGCAATCGGACGTTTATGAATCAGTGAATTTTTGTCCCGAAGTTGATGATTCCGGAAGTTATTTCCGTAACTAACGCGTTTTTCCGTAAATCTTCGGCAGGACCGGAGAAGACCTGAAAAGGATCTAAAATTTAGTTAACCTAGACATTTCTAATGAGTAGGAAAAGAACTTCAAAGTTTTGATTCGGAATCTTTGAGATTTTACAAGATTACGCGATTCGAACACCGATCGGGAACTTTATCGGTATAAAACCTTCTAGAACAGAGGCAAGGTGGCATCAAAATGATTGCATTTGTGGACTTTGGGGAGGGGGGCAGGTCGGCCAAGCATGTGTGTGGAGGAGAATGTGGCTTGATCAAAAAGATAGGATTTGTGGCCAAAATTGAAAGTTGGAAGTTTACCATTTTGCCCTCCGATTTCTTCTATAAATAGACCCCTTGGTTCTCTTCACAATTCACACCAAAAACCTCCTAGATTTCGAAATTAGAGAGAGGGTAGAGAGAAGGAGGAGTTCGGGAGAAAAAGCAGCGAAGCTCTGGGTAAGTTTTTCGGTACCGAGTCTTAAGTTCTAGTTTTCGATTCGGTAGTTATAGTAGAAATGTTGTTTTGATCTTTAGTCTTCCAGTATAGTTTAGATATCATGTTTTAAGTGGTAATTAAAGTATTATTTCTAAAATATTGTTGGGGTTAGAGTTATGTCAAAATTCTGGAAGATTAAAGTCAAAGTAGCGAAGCGCTGGCGAAATTCCGCCGACTAGGGGCATCAGGGGCAAAATGGCCATTTATGCCTAAAATGCCTGTTATGATGTCAAATGTTAATAGAATGTGATACTATCCTTATAGGATATCTGTAATCACGAACCGCTGTAGTACCGCTGTCAAACGTTCCGTTTTCCGTCAGAAATACTGAAATTCCGTCAACGAAGGTACGTTCGCGTACTAGTAACCCTAACTCTGATATTTATAGTATGTGTGTATGTGCTATGTATATTGTATGTTTATGTACTGTTATTATGGTTGCTGGGTATTGGGATACGCTTGTCAGAGGCCTAGGTGCCGCCAGGGTTCAGGGGCCTAGGTGCCGCCAGGGTTACGCTGCAGGGGGCCTATGTGCCGCCAGGGTACTCATGTTTTGGAGATACTTGTACTATGTGTTCTTATACTGTTGATGCTGTGTTTGTCTGTAGTCCATATACTGTATATGTAAATATGAGGTTAACCATTTACCTGGGGTCCGATTGCAATGGACCTCAGCTCTCCATATAGCTTCAGGGTCGGGAGGACCAAGGACCGAGGATAAAGACAAGCGGCCGCGTAGAGACTGGTGAAGACTTCCTTTCGATGTTCGACGGAAGCCTTCCTTTTGTTGTTGTACATCACTTTTGAACCACGCGGTTACTGTACCACTGTTGTAACCAGCCAGACTTACGGCGTTTTATATATACATATCAGTTACTCAATCGCTCTGTTGCTCTACTCTGATGATTTTGAAATGATGTTTGATGAAAAAAAAATATACTACTTTCGAATATGGGATGTTACACCTACGACCAAAGATGGTCAATACCAGAAGCAGCAGTCAGATGCCTCTACAAGGGCAGTTCCTGAAAATCCGCAGCAACAAAGTCAAAAACCGTAGTACCTGTGAAGGGATTCAGAGAAACAATGGTTTTTAAGCAATGACTTTGGTTTTGAGCTGCTTTACATGGGTTTTCTTTTGACTCTCCATGTGTCTACATGACGAGAAGATAGTTGGAAGGATCACCAAGATCTCTCTTTGGGAATTCTTTTAAGAGAAGGTGTGTATCAGGAAGCATATAAACCATACGCTTAGTCTTTAAACGAGCAACACTTTTCACCTCTGGCATAAATTTAGAGGCCATGCTTGGATTATGAGAAACTACAACATTTGAACTCTCCAGGTCATTTAATTCAAAGTAATTGCCACTTTCTTTCAAATGTTCTTTATCAAGCTCTAATATTGAAAACTTCTCAAAGTTACCGTCACCCTTGCAAGATTCTTCTAGATCTTGTATTTCACTTTGGGTATTTTCACGGCTAGGTGATGTAGGGAGGTCAATAATAGGTTCACACTGCATTATGGTTGAATTTTTTGTAACATCCAAACATTTAGTAGTAATTGAACTAGGCCTTCCATCAGCAGTGTTTTGAGGTACGGCAAGTAGTGTTAGACTTGCAACTGCGCTTTGAAAATGTTTACAATCTCCTCTCATTGGACAAGCTGGGCAATTGGGTTGTGTCCACATGACAAGAAGATAGTATGAAGGTCCTCATCCTCTCTCCTTGGGAACCCAGATTTGAGCAAGATCCTCATCCTCTCTCCTTGGGAACCCAGACTTTTCAATTCGGGCATGCCCTATTTGGATCATAATCAACCACAACATTTGAATTCTCCATGTCATTTAGTTCAAAGTAATTGTCACTTTCTTTCAAATGTTCTTTATCAAGCTCTAATATTGAAAACTCCTCAAAGTTACTGTCACCTATGCAAGATTCTTCTAGATCTTGTATTTCACTTTGGGTATTTTCACGGCTAGGTGATGCAGGGAGGTCAATAATAGGTTCACACTGCATTAGGGTTGAATTTTTTGCAACATCCAAACATTTAGTAGTAATTGAACTAGGCCTTCCATCAGCAGTGTTTTGAGGTACGACAAGTTGTCTTAGACATGCAACTGCGCTTTGAAAATGTTTACATTCTCCTCTCATTGGACAAGCTGGGCAATTAGGTTGTGTCTACATGACAAGAAGATAGTATGAAGGTCCTCATCCTCTCTCCTTGGGAACCCAGATTTGAGCAGGATCCTCATCCTTTCTCCTTGGGAACCTAGATTTGAGCAACGACTTTGCTTTTGAGCTGCTTCACATGGTTTTTCTTTTAACTCTCCATGTGTTCACATGACGAGAAAATAATATGAAGGATTGTCATCCTCTCTCCTCAAGAATCTAGGATCGTCATCCTTTCTCCTTGGGAACCCAGACTTTTCAATTCGGGCATAAATTTAGATGCCCTATTTGGATCATAAGCAACCACAACATTTGAATTCCCCATGCCATTTAATTCAAAGGAGTTATTTTCACAACTCGGGGATGCAGGGAGGTCAATAATAGGATCACATTACTTTATGTTTGCCTTTGCTATATATGCTTTGTGTTTGTCTTTTCTATATTATTTACATTAGAAAGAGTTAGCGGATTACTAAAACCCTCCAAACATATAGCAATAGCGTCTGATCTCATTGAACTATTATTTCTTCAATCAAAATTGTTTTGAGGCAGGGCAAACGAGCAAATGAATGATAGCTGAGGCTGAGATGATGAAAAGCCGAGGCTGAAAAGATTTGCGAGAGATGTTTATCATTTCTTCTACGCAAGCACCTTAAGGCTTTCAATCAATGACTCTACGTAAGCATTTTGGAGGCCTAGCAAATCTGTAAAGGGGTTATTTGAGCAATCCCTATTCATTGCTTGGTCATTAAGGGTTGCAGCTTGAGTAGCAGCAACTTCACCAATCATCAGGGCATACTTGTGCACATGAAGTGCCTTCTGGACCTCCGTGTAAATTTGAAGGCGGACCCGGTTACACCGAATCTGGTCAAAATGCGGACCCGGTTACTTGTGATTTGCTTACGTATTATCAAATGCAGGAATATAGACCGAGTAACTATCCTGGGAAAAATTGCTACGAAAGCAAGCAAGGGATCTTATTTCTTCCCAAACAACCCGGATGAGCTGGATATATCTCGGCCAAGTCCGTATTTCACAGTCAATCAAACAATTAATCTCGGCAGCTCAGAGACCTGAACTACCGAGCTTGGGGGCAACTGTTACAGACCTACATAAAGCCCATATTCAATATATGACCCAACAAGGGGCAATCCACGTGGCACAGATATGACGTCACGTCACTTGGGCTTGGAGGCACTGAGGCCCACCAGTCCAAACCCTAACCCTAAGGTACCTTCTATAAATAGATGGTAAACCCTAAGGTACATATATCTTCTACTCTCTGGCTATTTACATACCACCTACACAGAGCACACACACCTCCCCCTTTGGCTAAACGCCTCCAAGTATCATCGAACTACTTGGACTTTGATCACTCTCTACAGGGTACGTAGGCCCTAGGAATCGCTCCTAGGTCAAGTTCTAACCAATATCAACATACTAGACCCTTAGGGCTAGACATCTGTGTTCTACACCAGATATATATATATATATATATATATATATATATATATATATATATATATATATATATATATATATATATATATAATTGCCTAGTTAACATCCACATAAACATGTTTAATAGTGCTAGTGTCGTATAAAATTAATTAACGGTGTTAACTCTGGCTCAAAGTCATTATATTCCAAAAGTTTAGGGAATCGGGGTTTGAAGTGACGTAAACTTGAGGGACTAAAACCACACACATATACAATAAAACCATCCTTTTCTTAATTGTGTGTCTCTGGCTGCTGAAGAAACCCACGGGGTAAAAGAAGATAGCCGAGGAAGGTGGTGCCGATAAGAAAAAGAAGAAGCCGAAGAAGAACATAGAGATCTACAAGAAATGGACCATAGGATAACGGTGTTAACTCTAGCTCCAAACCCTCCTATATAAGATTAATTACTAGTGTTAACTCTGACTCTAAGTCCTTCTAAAACTTTAGGAACTAACGATTTAAAGCAGAACAAATTTGAAATACCAAAACCACATGTTTGAAGCTTCAGGGACTAAAATTGATGACTTTAAACTATAATGACCACAGATAGTATTAACCTTATATAATTTGATATTTATTTTATTTTGGTGAGATATAGGAGTATCCTGTGAAGATTAAAAATCAAATCACTTATTTAAGAAATAAGAATATTCTCTCAATTATATATGTCAACATAAATTAATGATTATTTTTATCTTAAAAGCAATAGGACACAAAATTTAAACTAATTTTTCTAACATATATCATCTTAAAAGATAATACTAATTATTTTCTTAATTTTAAAATATAAATGTCAATAATAAATTCCGGGACATATATTTCAAAAAGAGATAGGGATGTAAAAGGAAAAACAATAATAATAATGAGATAGGGATGAATCATGGGATACTCATCCCTTCGGCAAAAAATATGGGATACTCATCTTATCTCCTAATTCAAATTATAAATTATAAATATTTCACAATTCAATGTACAGTATATCCAATTCATATCCACAGAGATAAAACCCCAACTAAAAAATAGATTGTCATCATTAGTACCTTGATATTTTCCTTAATTAATTTATTATTTACCGAACTAAAACTCCTGATTGACTATAAAAGGATCAAAATTTGCTCACAAGTCACACTTGAATATTAAAAGTACGCACAGAAGAAGAAGAAGAAGAAGAAGAAGAAGAAGGAGATGAGATCGAAAATGGCTCTTTGCTTCGCACACCATTGTTGGCTTGTTCTCTCAATATGGGTCTCTTTCTGCTTTTCGCTGGCTTCTGCCATTGCTCATAATCTCTAGAACAGCCATATTTTATTTTCTATTTTTCCCTGAGATTTCTATGGTTTAGGGTTTGACTACTGTTTATTATTCTATGTAGTCTAGGTCTTTTTCTCCTTTGTAATTATCGTAAAACTATGCAATAACTCTCTAATTTTCTGCTACATGTACAACGTTTTTCATTATATCTGTTTTTCTGTTAATTTAATTAATTATGGTTGTGTTTTTCCCCTTCCTGCGATATCTTTAACCATGGGTCTGGTTTTAATACTCGTCACAGTGAAATCGATACTATACCAGTGAGTCAGTGGGATATGGGTCGTCATCCAAAATTGATTTTAAAATTTTAAATACCGATTAAAATATAAAACAAAATTATATTGAATCTGTCAAGCCAGATCAATGCGCATCGTGATGAATATCGAAAATGGTTTATTCCTTTAACCTGATGAAGACGATTCCTTACGATTAGTTTTTATTTAAAAAAAAAAAAAAAACATAACATATGGGGGTGACTCTAGAAAGTTCATTAGTTAATGGAAAAATTGCTGAAAAATCCTCATTGTAAAATCTAACATCCAAAGGTATATAAGGACAAATCCTTCAGCATATATAAGTAACATTTGTTCGGTTGTGTAAAATTGGTAGTGAATTGGTAATGATATAAAATTGGAAGTAACAATATCCTATCTCATTTTATAATTGGGACTTTTTATGTGTAAGTTTCAAGTTTAAACTTTTTTAGTTGGCCAAAAAAAATTCCAACTTTCCTGTGGCTAAAGACATATTGCGCTTGTAAAATAAAACTTGAACACATGATTATGGTTAGTGTCCATGGAAGACCATTGCACATGACTTAAGTTTTAATACTTGCACGTACACATAATTTTAATTAGCGCATAGAAGACTATTGTGCATGACTGAAGATTTCTGGTCATCATATTAAAAGATACACACATACACACTAGTTGAAGAAAACTTGCTCACGCGATATATGGAAAGGGAAAATAGTTGAAGGCTTTGTCAATATGGAAAACGTTAATTTGCAGGTTTTCTTCCACATGTGGAATATGTTTTCAACAACCGTGTGTGCAGAAAGCTTTAGCCATATGTATAATTTTTTCCCCCAAAGATATTAGCTAAAACAATGTATCCAAGTTTTATTCCACGGAGACAATATATATATTCAATTGTGTGCAGAAAGCTTTAGTTATATGCAATAATCTTTTGTGGATACTAGCTAGCTAAAATCACTAAGGACAATTTAGTCATTTCAATTGTTAACCCTTAATAGTGTCATATATTAATAAAGCCGGAAAAACAGGTTAGCTATATTAGTAGAGAAAATGATGCAACTCCTTAGTCCCTTCAACCCAATCTCCACTCCATCTAACCCTGTTTGGTTGGGGGTTTTCCAATGGGAAGGAAAAGAAGGTGGTAAGTGCGTTTATAGTTGAAAAAGAATGCAGGGGGAGTGTTAGGATATCACGTCCTCTTTTAGTCTACAAGGAAGAAGCGCTCTGTTTAGAGGAGTTTGTAGTTTGTTTGTTGTGTTTGTTTGTTGTATTTTTATCTATCAGGCAGTTTTAGTAAGATCATGGTGGTTATTGTCGGTTGTGTCAATTTTCTATGTAACTAGGATTGTCAGTTATGTTGCTTTTCTATTAATATTCTCATGTATGACAGATTATGGATATGGATATATGAAGTATTATTCAGAAAACTTTGTCTTGGTCTAGAACTTCAAATTCTGGTTCTAGAAGGTTTCTTCTTAATTTCCTTGATCCTAAATCCAAGGAACTAACAAATTGGTATCAGACCGTTGATCTCTGGCCAAATTGTGGAATTATGGGCAGTACACGCAATAGTCGACAGATTATGCTTGTCAGAATCACGAGGTCGAGTCTTCAAAACACAATCAAATCGAAACTTCTGCCATTCCAGACTCTATGGCAAGACAATTAACCTACATTGTAGGTAAACTACAGAGTTTGGATTCAGATATGTGTTGGATATGATTAGTTTTGATGATGTCTTATATAGATGCCATTATTAAGAGCAAAAAGCTTGCATGATATATTTATCTCCTACATTGACTAACTACTATATTTAATGTAGATTAGTCCAAGTTGAATAATAGCTTAAGAAGGAGATAAGAGATTTTAGAAAGAAGAAACTCGAGAGAATGTCAAGTTCAAGAAGAAGATGAGATATTGAAGAATTAAATTATGAAAATGATCAAGAGAAGAAGAGGAGGAGAGAAGAAAGAAAGAATTAAATTATGGAGAATGGTGAAGAGAAAAGAAGAAAAGAAAGAAAGAATTGAATTGTGGAAAATGATCAAGAGAAGAAGAAGAGAAGAGAAGAAGAATTGAATTGTGGAGAATGATCAAGAAAATAGATTGAAGAAAGAAGTTCTTACACAATATAATGGGAATATCATAATGTCCAAGAAGTTATCAAATGATTTTGGGGGATAATCTAGAAGGAGAGAAGAAATTGAAGAAAGAATAACTTGCACAATGTAGTGGAATATCATTATTCAAGTTCTTATATTGATGCTAGAAGTCTCCAAGATCATATGGAAGTTGGAATGGCTTAATTTGGAGTGAAAACCAGCAAAAAATCAGTTCTAGGATGAGAAAACTCGAGTTCATATCTAAAAACTCGAGTTTCCTACTTCGCTACAATGATTTGCTCCTCTGGTATGAGAAAACTCGAGTTCGGAACTCAAAACTCAAGTTAATCACTAACTGACTCGATTTTGTAGTGTCTTCAGCATCTCTGGCGTCTCTAAACTAGGAAAACTCAAGTTTCCAAGAGAAAACTCGAGTTTATAGCGCTGATCAGCAACTCTGTTCTACTCTGTTTCACGTTCTGCTTGGGTGAGGTCTGGTAATTTGATGATATCTCCCAAACCAGAGATCCAATTAAAGTGAAACCAGTGGAATATGAAACTAGACTCCCAATACGTCATTTTGATATAAAATTCAAGCCAAAAGAAGTTCAGATGAAAGATATATGAATTGTAGAAGTTGACAGTGAAATTCACACCACACAGCAGACCAAGCTTCAATGTTTTGAGTGTATCTCACAAAATACAAATCCGATTGAGCTGAAATCAGTGGCATATGAAAATAGACTCAAAGGGCTTTCCAAAAATATTTGACTAGACCAAAACAGAGTTCATACCAGGGAGATATGGCCTTCGAAAGTTGACAGTCAGTTCAAGAAGGCTCAACAAAGTCAAAACTCGAGTCATTAAGTTGGAAACTCGAGTTTCCATCAGACAGAGAGCAATCTTGAGTAAAGCAACAACCTCTAAACTCGAGTTTACAAATGCAAACTCGAGTTTTCACCTCTGCTTCAGAAAATCACCGTGTCGAAAATCTCATTTTTCATCAAGAACATCCAGATGAATACCCAAATGATTTATAATACTTGGTAACATTATTTATATCATTTGTGTACATATTTCAGATGATCAAAGGCTGTTAAACTGAAGATCAAGAGTAAAGTAAATGTTGATGTCATAGCTGGTTCTGAAAACGAAGTTCTAACGGCTAGTTCCATCTGAGTCTAACGTCTATATTTCATTATGCAACAGTCACTGAATCTTCAAACGGTCATATATTGATCTCTACCTATAAAAGAAGACTGATTCAAGACAAAAGATGCAAGACACAAGCCTACATCTTCAAAATGCTCATACTCTGATATTCAGATTATTTATTTACTCTCTGTTTTCAATGTTTACATAGCTTATCATAGAGAGTGAAATGATTTGTATTGTACTTCAGTGTTTATCCATTCACTTCTAAGAGAGAAGATTTATTGTAATCATCCTATCATTCTATCTGAGAGTTACTCAAGATTGGATGATCTTGAGTGGGAACCCCATTGTATTGATTACAGCTTGTAAGGGGAGTGAATCATAGTGAGAGGATTACTTCGAGTACAGAGTGTGCAAACAAGTGGGTGTATTGATTACAGTTTGTAAGGGAGAGTGAATCCTAGTGAGAGGATTACTTCAAGTACAGAACGTGTAATCAAGTTGAAAGAAGATAGTGGATTGAAAATCTCAAGTGGAGCTTGGGGACTGGACGTAGGTCAAGGATTGGGCAAAACCAGTATAAATCATAGTTTGTATATTCTCTTTCCTTATCTCTTATATTTCCAGTATATGTTTATGTGAATATCTAACTGTTGATTTAGAAAACGCAAAGATTGAACCCCATGAAGAAGGACGCAAGCAAGAACACAAGATTTTGAGGAAGGAGAATATGATAGACCTTAGTTGAACAAAAACCCAAACAAACGGCCACATACTAAAGTAGATTTCCCAAAGTTTGAAGAAGGAGATCTTAGGGGTTGGGTGATGAAGGCAGAGAAATATTTCCGCTATTTACCAGACTCTAGAGGACGTAAAAGTAGAAGTAGTGGTTATGAATTTGGAAGGGGATGCCTTATATGTGTTTGCCTGTGTTTCTTCCAACCGAACCATTTGTTATTGGGATGAGTTAATAGATATCTTCTCTAATAATTTTGGACCACAAAAATTCAAAACCCTAACATCTTTTTATGTGACATCAAGCAAACAAGGATAGTTGAGGAGTACCGAAAGGAGTTTGTCTGAAGATCTTCAAGAGTCCAAGGTTTGCCAGAGCATTATTTACTATTGCGATCTTCATTCATGGGTTGAAGGAAGGATTCAGGACGTACCCAGGAATTTTACTTACGGGGGCGAAAATAAAAAATGCTACATTATAAATAAAAATACTTATATGATAAAAACCTAATATACAAAAAGTTGAAAGAAATATATTACAAAAATTAAGTTTATTTCACTTGACTCTTATTCTACATGTTTTCATATTGTTAAACTCATCTATAATTGAATCCGTGCTAAAACTCAACAATTTCTGTTTCAATGTATGTAATCAAAGAATCATCAAGGAATTGGTCTTCCATTCTATTTCGAAGTCTGTTCTTGATTATCTTCATAGCAGATAAAGATCTTTCAGTAGTTGCTGTAGAAACTGGAAGAGTGAGTACAAGTCTAATCACTCTATCAATAAAAGGGTAAATGGTGAACTTTCCAGTTCTTGCCAGTCCTTAACATATTTCATGACCAATATGATTTTAAAAACATTATTAATAAAAAAAAGTAAACCGATTAAAATTAAATATTAGTTATCATCAATATTCTCATAGCCATCTGTTAACAAAACTCAAAACTTGTCAAAAATACTAACCCTAATTCTCTAATCAGTATAAAAGTAGTATCATTAGAAAGATAAAATCATGTATAATAAATTTCATAAAGAAAATTTAATGAAAAAGAAGTAATTTTAAATATCTTATTGATTCTTAATAAAGCTGTCAAAATGGGCAGGACCCCGCGGGCCAGCCCATTAAGCCCTATTTTCAGCCCTCTTATTTTTAGCCTCCATGTAATGGGGTTATTTTTTGCCCTAGCCCAAAATAACCCTCACTCCTCTTGGGTTAGGATAGGGAGCCAAAAATTCTCCTCTCTTCTTGATATATATACATACTAACACACACAACCTATGCTTCCTTCTTTGATTTTAACTCTGTCACTTATAAAAGACGACATCCTGTATACACATAATAATAATGATGATGATAATAAAACAATATATATAAATTAATTATTATTAGTTAAAACATAGAAAACAAATAGATGCGTGCACGGTCAAGTAGTCTCGATCTTTCATTCTTGAAAAACTTCACAGCTATATTTGTATCAAAACAACATAAAAATTTTAATAAATTAATTTAAATGTATTTGTGTCAATGCTTCCTTCTATTTTTAATATAAAACCTAGTTGTAATTTGATTATGTTGTGTTAATTAATTTTGTCCTATATCATATTTATCTTTTTTTTTTTAACTACTCTATTGATAACTTTTAATTCTTTAAGGAGTAGTTCTCATGGAGAAATGGATCAGTGGAGATACTCTTTTCTTAGTTTTAACGCAAATAATTAAAAGAAGTATTTTAATAAAACCAACACACATTCTTTTTTAAAATGATTTTTGGCCCACGGGCTAGCCTTAACCCTTAGGATTATATAATTTTTTGGCATGTGCGGGCTATTTAACATGCGGGTCTTTTGGCCCTGTGGGCTTTCGGGCCCTAGCCCAAGCTTCTACATCCCGTGCAACATTGGGACAAATTTTAATGGTAAAGCTCTTTGTGATTTGGGTGTAAGTATTAACTTGATGCCTCTAGCTATTTTCAACCAATTGGGATTGAGAGAGCCAAGACCTACTACGGTATCTTTGCTCTTGGCTGATTGTAGCATTTCTCAACCGAGAGGAATCATTGAAGATGTCCTAGTTAAAGTTGACAAGTTTATATTCCTTGTGGATTTTTTAGTGCTTGACTGTGAAGTTGATTGAAAAATTCCTCTCATCCTTGGGCGTCCTTTCTTAGCCACTGCAAGGAATGAGAATTTCTAAAGACTATTTCTAAAACTTAAAAATTGATAAAGGCAAATGACTCTTTGACTTCAAGGATAATTGAGCCTAGGGTTCTTTTCCCCCTTTTGCATTTCATAAAACTTGGTTGATTTCCTCTCTAGTAGCATTTCAATACATATATGTGTTAGTCTAAGGTTCTAAAACACTTGACCCGCTCTCTCAAGTCAAAATCAAGTTTCTCTTCTCATTAAAATGCACAAGCTCTTGCTACAATTAATGAGAATCAATATTTAAGCAACAACCCTAATGTGACAATGCAAGGTTAGTAAATATATCTCTATTTTACCAACAAACCATCCATTTATCAAGTAAACTTCAAGACAAGCATGATTTCAATCAAGTTCTACACCTAGATTAGCTCTCTCAAGTCAAAACCTAAGTGAATAAATCATCAAAATGGAGGCCAATCACTTAGAAGCATTAATCCAAGGTTGAAATCAACACATATATATTAATCTACCAAAAGAGAGGAATATTCAAGTCTAAATCCATACAAAGGGTCAAAAGAACCCTAGAATGAAATATTTAGCTACTCATGTTCAAATACAAAGAGATTCTAAGCAAAACTTCTGAATACATGAAGAAGCTAAGAAGAAAAGAGGAGAAAAGAGGAAGAACCAAGGTGAAAACTCCTAAAATCTCTCTTAGGATGAACACCCAAGCCTCCAAAGTTGCCAAATCTCTCTCCCAAGCTCTTCCCTTGTGTGCCAACTTGTTTCCTTGTGTCAAGAATGTGTGTTTTTCGGCCCTTCCCTTTAGGTTAAATAGGGTTTTTCTGTTTCTGATGTAAAAAACACGCAGCTGTACTTTCTGCACTTTTTCACGACTGGATGCGGCCAATTGTCACTGGCCGCAGCAAGTGGACAAACTGGTCGTAGCAAGTAGCTCTCTGTGTCACTGGCCGCGGCAAGAGTTGTTTGAACATATTCACAAACTTTTTGAACTGAGCATCTTCCTCTTTCTTCTTGAATCTTTGAGGAAAAGGTAGTGGTGGCATAAAAGTAGTAGTGGTTGACTTTCTCTTTTTCTCATCATTCATCTCTTGCTCTACCTTCTTGTCTTTGCCAACATCATGCAAATTTTCTTCAATTTGATTTCTCTTCTTAGTGACATCTTCTTCCATTGCACTTTCTTCATCAACATCAACAATCACTTGATCATCATGCTTTGGTTGAGGAGTACTTGAGCTAGGCACATCCGGTAGTACTTTGCCACTTCTCAAGTTAATGGCATGACATTCCTCTTTTCCATTTCTTTTTGGATTAGGAATGGTATCACTAGGAAGATTGCTTCTTGACAAAACATTTACCTGTGATGCTAATTGCCCCATTTGCACTTCAAGATTTTTAATAGCAGTTTCATGAAGAGAAAAAGTAGCCTTAGTTTCAACCCTTGAAGATTCCATCTCAGACAAGATTCGAGCTAGCATCTTGTCTGTTTTAGACTCCTCTTCCTTGATAGGAAGCTACCTTGATTGCATTGGAAAACCGGGTGGAATAGGCTTAGTGCCAGATGTAGACCCATGTGCTTGATTCAAACTATTACCTTGACTCCAAGAGAAATTTGGGTGAGTTCTCCAAGCACTATTGTAGGTTTGTGAATAGGGGTTACCTTGAGGATGTTGGAACTTGCCCATGTAGTTGACAGATTCATCAGCAATGTAAAGAGGATAATGGTCGGACATATGGATATCATGGCATTGGTCACATGCAATTGGTGTAGCATGAATAAAATGCACACCTTAAGAAGTGCTCTTTTGCATTTGAGACTCCAACACATCAAAACGCTTATTCAAAGCGGATAAGAGAGTTGCAATTTGTGAGGAAGAATCTTCTTTTGCATTAGGCATAGCTTGGTTAGTCCTCCTATCATTGCCTTGAGTATTGTTTGCGGACAACTGATCCAGCAACCGAATCACCTTATTCACAGGAACATTCTGGTATCCTCCATTGGTCATAGAATCAACCATTGCTTTAGATTGAGGATTAAGTCGAGTACAAAAAATTTGGACTGCAACCCATTTGTCCACCCCATGATTAGGGCATTGCTTCATTAACATCTTGTATCTCTCCTAAGCGGCATAAATATGCTCATCGGGATGTTGTCTAAAGCTTAGAAATTCATCCCTAGCTTCCACAGATTTGTCATCAGAAAAGAATCGAGCTCTAAACTTTGCTTCAAGATCAGCCCAAGAATTGATAGACGCTTCCGGAAGATTGTTGAACCAATCTCTAGCCTTGCCTTGTAGAGAAAGAGGGAATAACCGTAGCTTCAAAACATCTTGGGGAACTCCATTTTGCTTGAAAGAATCACACACTTCCAAGAAGTACATCAAGTGCTTGTTGGCATCTTCATTGTAAAGACCATGGAACATCCCATGCATTTGAAGCAATGTTATCATAACCGGTTTGATCTCAAAGGTACGTGCTTGCGTTTCTGGCATCCGAATGCAAGATTGAGGACCTTGCATATTCCGACTAGCAAAATCATTGACGATAGCTCTATCATATTCATCGTCTGCCATGGTTTCAGATGCAGATTCAGTCTTTTCTTCAATGGGAGGCACCTCGTCAAGTACCACTACCAATCCGTCCGGATGCAAGTTTTGCATATACTGAAATGGTACCCCTACAAGAGAAACAAGCAAGAGCGAGTATCGAACTAAAACAAAAATCATTTAAAGGAAAAAGAAAGAAAAATTGTAAACTAACTAAAAGCTCAAGCGAAATTTACTAACACAAGCCCAAGGTTGACCAAAGGATTTGTTTGCACAAATCCCCGGCAACAGCGCCAAAAATTTGTTCGCCTCGCAAGTATACGAGCTTCGCAAGTAATAAAGTGATAAGTAAAGTATCGTTCCCACAAGGATTTGCTTAACAAATTGGTCAAGCAAGAGGCTTAGTGAATCTCATCAAGTTGAGCTAGAACAAAGTTTTGATTTGGAATGAGAATTTTTAAAGACTATTTTTAAAACATAAAAATTGATAAAGACAATTGATTCTTTAACTTCAAGGATAATTGAGCCTAGGGCTCTTTTCCCCCTTTTTCATTTCATAAAACTTGGTTGATTTCCTCTCTAGTAGCATTTCAATACATATATGTGTTAGTCTAAGGTTCTAAAACACTTGACCCACTCTCTCAAGTCAAAATCAAGTTTCTCTTCTCATTAAAATGCACAATCTCTTGCTACAATTAATGAAAATCAATATTTAAGCAACAACCCTAATGTGACAATGCAAGATTAGTAAATATATCTCTATTTTACCAACAAACCATCCATTTATCAAGTAAACTTCAAGACAATCATGATTTAAATCAAGTTCTACACCTAGATTAGCTCTCTCAAGTCAAAACCTAAGTGAATGAATCATCTAAATGGAGGCCAATCACTTAGAAGCATTAAGCCAAGGTTGAAATCAACACATATATATATTTATCTACCAAAAGAGAGGAATATTCAAGTATTAATCCATACAAAGGGTCAAAAGAACCCTAGAATGAAAGATTTAGCTACTCATGTTCAAATACAAAGAGATTCTAAGCAAAGATACTGAATACATGAAGAAACTAGGAGGAGAAGAGGAGAAAATTAAGAGGAACAACCAAGGTGAAAACTCTCAAAATCTCTCTTAGGATGAACACCTAAACCTCCAAAGTTGTCAAATCTCTCTCCCAAGCTCTTCTCTTGTGTGCCCACTTGTTCCCTTGTGCAAAAAGTGTGTTTTTCGGCCTTTCCCTTTAGGTTAAATAGGGTTTTTCTGTTTATGATGTAAAAAACGCGCAGCTGTACTTTCTACACTTTTTCACGACTGGCTGCGGCCAGCTGTCAAATTGCCGCGGCCAGTGACATAGAGAGCTACTTGCTGCGGCCAATTTTTCCACTTGCTACGGCCAATGACACAGGGAGCTACTTGCTACGGCTAGTTTGTCAACTTGTTGCGGCCAGTTGTACAGGTTCCTTCTAACTTTGTATTACTTCACTTCCTTTATTTCTTTCCTTGTTTCTTGGTTCTTATAGAGCTTCAAAACTTGTCTCCATCCTCCTACAAAAGAGAGAGGAATTATCAATTCTCAATTGAATTACAAACTCTACAAGATATAACAAGAATTTCTTTGATTTTGCTTGATACTTTGATATGCACATTTTCTTCTATACACTTCATTTTCTATGCATACTGTAAGCCCAAAAAAGGTTTAAAAAAAAGACAGAAAATGTGCTGGAATGTTGTCAATTTTTAAGAGTTAACAGCGCGGGCTAGAGCCTAACGAGCCAGGGTGACCCATTTTAGAGCCGGGAAATCGGGCCGAGCCCGTCGGGTCAGCCTGTTTAAGCCCTGGCCCTGAAGGGCTCAAGCTTGAAAAATAGGCCAGAAATTTGAAATTGGTCCTGTAAGGCCTCGGGCTTAATCGGGCCGGCTCGTTAGGCTCGTTTAACCGTAGCTTTTTTTATAAAAAAAAAATAATTACCTAGACTTCTACTTAATGAATGTGTTTATTTGTAATTACCAATGTTATTAAACCCGTACCAGACCGGCCGGTTCAGACCGGAAACCGGCGAACCGACCGTGAAACCGGTCCGGAAAGGCATAGAAACCGGGGTCAGAGACTTTTTTTTTTTAACGTAGAGTGAAGACGTTTACAAATAAAGAAAGGAGAGATGGAGAGAGAAATGGAAAGATGAGGTTGAAGACTCCGAGCGTCGTTGGCTCCGGCGTCGAAGACGACTTGCGGAGACATGGGGAGAACAGAGGAGGAGGCCTGAAGCTTTCTTCGTCCTCTTGCTCTTGCCTGACTTCAATTAAGGAGTCATGGCTAAATGGTTGAAACGAGAGAGAGACGGAGAATCGCAGAGAAGACGCTCAAGCATAGAGAAGAGAGAAACCTAAAATCTTATGGAAAAAGTGAAAAAGAACGTCTTTGTTTTTGGCTCAGAATATGGACATCTTTATTTGAACAAAAAAATGGACATATTTTTATCCAATGGACAATACTCATCAGAGTGGTCATACAATTTCATTCCCCGAGGATAATAATAATAATGACGTGAAGGAGTGAAATGACCGATCACTGACATGAACAATCATATATCATTTTAAATAGAGGATAATATATAACTATTATAGGAAATTATTTTTTTATAATTTTATATTAATAAGCTTGAAATCCTCACTATCTCACCGGTTCGGCCCCGGTTTAACTTCGATTTGACTCCGGTATGACCCACTGACCCTTAACCCAGTACCTCGACCGGTTCAGTCTACCAGTCCGATTTCAATAACCTTGGTAATTACTTAGATTTTTTTTAGTTTAAACTATAACCCTTTTTTTATGTTTATTATTATTCTGTATTAAAACACATAATTAGTTATTATAGATTTTAAAGAAGGGATGTTTTCATATTAAATAAACACATACTTTGGTATTACAATATTATATAAGTAATAAATTATAAATATATTTTTTGTAAAATAAGTATAATTATTTATACCTGTCAGTAAAATCATGCATGAACCGAAGGAATCTAAAGACACACATAAAATTACGAGAGGGAAAGGCATTTTGTCATGGGCATACATAAAGCAGTTCCTTTGTTTAATATTTTTTTGAAAAAAGAGAGGAAAAACATATTCTTTGTGTTTATTTGTTTTTTTATTACGAATTAATGAATGTATTTATTTGTTGAATGATTTATATTGTTTAGATATTAATGTTGATAACATTTATTTGATAGATTAGAACTTTAATGGTTGCAATTTACTAATTATATTTCTTTTAAAAAAATCGAAGGAAAAATAGTTAAAATTTGGAATAGTAATTTGCAGGCCCTATAGGGCCGACCCTGGTCTTAGTACTATCGGGCCGGGCTTTGAAAAACAGATGTTTTTCTTACCCCAGGCCCTGTAACACTACAAAAAAAAAAACCATCATTTGTCGCGGTTCCTAATACCCGTTACAAAATACCATTTTGTAGCAGTTTTATCACTAAACCGCAACTACTTAGTAACGGAAGCCTTCGCGGCGAGGGGAAGGTTCTGTACTTAGCCGTTCTTCAGTTCGACGGAGAAGAGGAACATCGATTTTGTCGCACAGGATTTGCGTGAGTAAAACGTCTGAAAATACTTCTATTTTCAAAGAATCTCTCAGGAAATCTAGGGCCTGGGTTGAATTATAGAAATATAAAATCTGATGGATTTCTCCAGTCAAGTTGTTGCTCATTACCTTTTCATATCATGCTTTCTTCTTGAGGGATCTTTTTTTTTTACTGGTTTTCCCTTCCTTCTATTATCGTAATACTCCCTCTGGTCCTAATTATACGAAGACTTCCTATAATTAGGACAGGAGGTAGTAATATTTATGGTTGAAGCATGCTGTAATTTGGAGAATGGGCTTGTGATGCCAATTTCTGAAATTTCAATCACATGGCGAAAAAAAAATTTAAAAAAAAAAAGGCAGAGCTTGTATAAAAAACGACGCAATTTTTAGGCAAAAATAGGGAAGTGAACCGTAGCCACCCCGAGGGAAGGAGACTTTTTAGAAAACTGATGCAGAGGAGAGAGGAGCACATGTTTAAAAAAAAACAATGTGATTAAAATAAGGGAAAAACACTTCTCATGTTGTAGGAGAAGTGTATTATCATGTCACACACACATGAAATGGTAGAACCCACATATATATATAATTAGTTATATATATATGTGGGTCCTACCATTTAATGTGTGTGTAAAAATCTTCTTCTTCTTATGCAACATGAGAAGTTTAAACCCCTTAAAATAATATGGAGAGGGAGAAGTTACACGTAGGATTACACCTGGGATAAAAACATTTGAACCATCAAAATATTGCTCGCCGATGCAAAGATGAGGTGGTGCACCCCGAGAATTCCTCATGTTTATCTATATGAGATACGTACACATCTTCGGCAAAAAATATTCACAATTCAATGTACTGTACATCCAATTCGTATCCACAAAGATAAAAACCTAACTATAAAAAGAGATTGCCATCATTAATACCTTGATATTTTCCATTAATTATTATTACTGAATTAAAACTCCTCATTGAATATAAAAGGATCAAAATTTACCCACACTTGAATATAAGAGTTAATACTTAGTAGTTAGTACAAATCATTTAGCCAAAAATGGTGTTACAGTAATGAGTTAGTACAAATCATTTTGATTAAAGTTGGTGCCACTCATTAGTACAGTTAAATTCTAAACTTTCATATTTAAAAGCTGTTACATAATAATATATATATATATATATATACACACACACACACACATATCCAATTGCCTAGTTAGCATCCACATAAGCATGTTTAATAGTGCTAGTGCCGTATAAGCTTAATTAACAGTGTTAACTCTGGCTCAAAGTCATTCTAAAAGTTTAGGGATTAATGATTTGAAATAAAATGAACTTGAGGGACTAAAACTACACATATATATAAAACCATCCTTTTCTTACTTGTGTGTCTCTGGCTGCCGAAGAAACCCACGGGGGAAAAGAAGATAGCCAAGGAAGGCGGTGCCGATAACAAAAAGAAGAAGCCGAAGAAGAGCATAGAGATCTACAAGAAATGGACCATAGGATAACGGTGTTAACTCTGATTCTGTAATACCCTAAAATCTGACTTTGGGTAAATATCATAAATTGAGGAAATTATACCTATTGGGAATAGGTGAGTATGAGGTTTCAAATATTTAGTTATAATTATCTTATTTTCCAAGGTAATTTCTAATGAAATTAGAGTGAATTAAGGTGCTAAAATGCCCTAAATGAGCTAAGAGCCATAAAATACTGTGATAAATTCTAAAGGGCAGTAAAATAATTATTAAAAATTAGAAAGAATATTGTCCTTAATTTAGAAAATTTATTAAATTATTTCCTTTGGAAATAAAAGAAAGAAAAATTAAAAAGTATTCTGGGAACCATAATTGACCCCATGATTTTTAATATTTTACATGGAGCATAAATTACCAATGTCAGTCCAATAGTTGTGAGATAATAATTAATCCTAATTAAGAAAATTGTCAACAATTAGTAAGTAATTAGATAAGTATTTAATGGCTAATTGTTTGGAAAATGAATAAGGTGGTATATAAGGGTTTAATTAGCCAATGGGTTAATTATTAATTAAGTTAATTAAGGCATAATCTAAGTGATTAAAAAAGAGTTGAAAAGTCAAAAACTTAGCCAAGAAGTAGCCTTCATATTTTCGAAAAAATAGAAAGAAAAGGAAGGAAAAGAGTATGTAGTGTGAATGCAAAGTGGTTTAAAGAATATTCTAAGGAATATTCTGTGAAAAACAAATAGGATAAATGACCACCGATAGAAATTAAATCCTAACTCAAAATCCTTGGGATAAGTAGAAAACATCTGGATATATTAGGAATCGGTGAATTTTTATCCGAAGTTGGTGTTTCCTAAGTAAGTTCCGTAACCGAAGACGTTTATCAGAAAATGTTCGGCAGGCAACGGAATACCCTGAATGGAATCAAAAATTTAGTCGACCCATACATTTTTAAAGAGGAAGAAGAGATCTTCAGGGCTATGTTGCCGGTTTTCTAAGATTCTTCAAGATTACGCGATTCGAACACTGATCGGGGGATTTTATCGGGTAAAACCCCATAAAGAAAGTATGTCATCATCAAGATGACAACTTTTTGTTGACTTTGGGGAGGGGGGAGGTCGGCCAAAGGGCTGCATGGTGGAGGTTTAGCAACCTCCCAAACCCTAGAATATGTGGCCAAAAATTGAAGAAGGAAGTTGGAAAGTTATCATTATGCCCTCACAACTTTGCCTATAAATAGCATGCCCTCCTTTGCATAATTTTCACACCAAAATTCAAGATCATTTCAGTTTTAGAGAGAAGGTAGAGAGAAGGAGGAGTCCGGAGGAAAAAGCAGCGAAGCTCTGGGTAATTTCTTCGGTACCGAGTCTTAAGCTTTAGTCTTTTGTTTGGTAGTTATAGTAGGAATGTTAGTTTGATATTTAATCTTCCAGTATATTTTAGATATCATGTTTTAGGGTAAATACGATATATATTTCGAAAATTTTGTTGGAGTAAGGGATCTGTTGAAATTCTAGAAGATTAGGGTCAAAATAACGAAGTGCTGGCGAAATTTCGCCGATTAGGGGCTCAGGGGTAAAATGGTCATTTATGACTAAAATGTCAGTCGTAATGATAGATCCTTAATAAATATGTTGTTATCTTGATAGGATATCTCTGATTACGTTCTGATCAACTGTCGTACCGTATTCCGACAGAAGTACCGTTTACCATCAACGAAGGTACGTTTGCGTACTGTAACACTAACCTGATGTTTATTGTATGCGTATATATGTTATGTGTATTGTATGCCTATTATGGTAGCTTATAGCTCTGTGGTATGTTTATGTACTGTTAATATGTTTACGTTTGCTATGGGCAATATATCAGCATGCTTTTGGGCAATATATGTATGCATGCTTTTGGGTGATATATGTATGCATGCTTTTGGGCGATACGTCTGCATGCTAGGGGCGACACATCTGCATTGGTTGCATGCTCATATACTGTTTATGTTGTGATTGTCTGTAATCCATATGTTATGTATGTAAATATGAGGTTAACCGTTACCTGAGGTCCGGTGCGGATCTCAACTCTTTATATAGCGTCAGGGTCGGGAGAACAAGGACCGAGGAGAGAGGGAAGCAGCAAGCTTAGAGACCGGCTGAAGACTTTCTGTTGTTGTTCTTACTTTTGAAAACTCTCGGTTTTTGTACCGCTTCTGTAATTAGCCAGACTTACGGCATTTTGAATATAAGTATCAGTTACTCAATCGCTCCGATGCTCTACTCTGATGATTTGAAATGATGTTTCGATGAAAAAAAAAATTATACTGCTTTTGAAAATGGGATGTTATAGATTCTAAGTCCTTCTAAAACTTTAGGAACTAACGATTTAAAGCAGAACAAATTTGAAATACCAAAACCACATGTTTGAAGCTTCAGGGACTAAAATTGATGACTTTAAACTATAATGACCACAGATAGTATTAACCCTATATAATTTGATATTTATTTTATTTTGGTGAGATATAGGAGTATCATGTGAAGATTAAAAATCAAATCACTTATTTAAGAAATAAGAGTATTCTCTCAGTAATATATGTCAGCATAAATTAATGATTATTTTTATCTTAAAAGCAATAAGACACAAAATTTAAACTAATTTTTCTAGCATATATCATCTTAAAAGATAATACTAATTATTTTCTTAATTCTAAAATATAAATGTCAATAATAAATTCCGGGACATATATTTCAAGAAGAGATAGGGATGTAAAAGGGGAAAAAAATAATGAGATAGGGATGAATCATGGGAAACTCATCTCTTCGTCAAAAAAATATGGGATACTCGTCTTATCTCCTAATTCAAATTATAAATTATAAATATTTCACAATTCAATGTACAGTATATCCAATTCATATCCACAGAGATAAAACCCCAACTAAAAAAGAGATTGTCATCATTAATACCTTGATATTTTCCTTAATTAATTTATTTATTTACCGAACTAAAACTCCTGATTGACTATAAAAGGATCAAAATTTGCTCACAAGTCACACTTGAATATTAAAAGTACGCACAGAAGAAGAAGAAGAAGAAGAAGAAGGAGATGAGATCGAAAATGGCTCTTTGCTTCGCACACCATTGTTGGCTTGTTCTCTCAATATGGGTCTCTTTCTGCTTTTCGCTGGCTTCTGCCATTGCTCATAATTTGTAGAACAGCCATATTTTATTTTCTATTTTTCCCCAAGATTTCTATGGTTTAGGGTTTGACTACTGTTTATTATTCTAAGTAGTCTAGGTCTTTTTCTCCTTTGTAATTATCGTAAAACTATGCAATAAACTCTCTAATTTTCTGCTACATGTACAACGTTTTTCATTATATCTGTTTTTCTGTTAATTTAATTAATTCTGGTTGTGTTTTTCCCCTTCCTGCGATATCTTTAACCATGGGTCTGGTTTTAATACTCGTCACAGTGAAATCGATACTATACCAGTGAGTCAGTGGGATATATATGGGTCGTCATCCAAAATTGATTTTTAGATTTTAAATACCGAATAAAATAAATAATTTGCTAAAAATATAAAACAAAATTGTATTGAATCTGTCAAGCCAGATCAATGCGCATCGTGATGATTATCGAAAATGGTTTATTCCTTTAACCTGATGAAGACGATTCCTTATGATTAGTTTTAAAAAAACAAAACACATACGATATGGGGGTGACTCTAGAAAGTTCATTAGTTAATGGAAAAATTGCTGAAAAATCGTCATTGTAAAATTTAACATCCAAAGATATCAAAGGACACATCCTTCAGCAAATACAATTCATCTTCAGCATATGCCACATTTTTTTGGTAGTGTGCAAAATATCTTGGTTATTTGTGAATAGCCATGGAAATAGGTCAGGCCAGGCTTTTGGCTAAACAGGCCTAAGCCTATAACGGGGGTAAAAAGCCTGAGTCTGAACCTGATCCTGAATGCATATTTTTTGTATCAATTTTTGTTTTCTAGGAAGTAATCTCCTAACTTACAATTATTATGTTTTCTATATCAATTTTTTTTTCCAATTTAAATTTAATTTTTAATTTTCAATTATCGTAATATATACAACTAATATTAATATATGTAGTATTTAGTATGATTCATACCATTTTCAGTAATTTTTCATCTCAAATGATTTTTCAAATAATAATCCAAACACTCATCAATTTAGAAAAAAGCCACTTCTTGAAAAAGCCAAACAGGCAATCCAAACACAAATCACATTCATAACCTGATTTTTTTCCTACCGGACTTTTACAAAAGTCAGATAGTTTTTAAGCCACCGCTCCTACCACTAACCCAAACAGGCTCAATGGCATCATCACCACCTATTGTCTCCACTGCAGCCGCCATACCACCGTTACCGGCCACCATCGCATCTATTGCCATCAAACAATTCTCGACAAAGCAGTGCAACGGTTATGGTGAGGCAACGTGATGGCTCTTAACAATTTTTCTACAAAAATATGTTAAAGCTAAAATAAATGGAGTGATATTTTAATTTTAAATACTCGTAATTATTAAAAATACTCATTTGATAGAGATCCAATGATTAAAGAGGATCCACCAAAAACCAAGAAGAAAAATAATTAGTTTTTTAGTTATTCTATGTTTTAATTATTAATTTTATTATTTAAAAGAGTCATTTTGTATTTTCTAGATTATTAGGAAGATTTTATATATCTTTTTTATATTTCATATTATCCTAAAAATCTGTTAAATTTATTAGTAGTTTTGGATATATGAATTGCTAATTAGGGATCTCAAACATATTTATTAATATCTTATTAGTTATTATCTTCAACGAAGGAGGGGGAAAGAGAGATGGATAGGGCTGGGCGTAGTAGGAAAGAGAGGGAGGGAGGGAAGGAAGGGGGAATGGCTACGGTCCACTGCATTGGACCGTCCACTTTCCTTTTTTGTCTAAAAATTGTGTCGTTTTTTACACAAGTTCTGCTTTTTATATATATATATATATATTAGGGTACTGGCAGGTACTGAAAAAATACTTTATGGTCTTGAAAAAATAATTCAGGGTACTCCCAGTACTAGTCATATATACAAAACTGTAACATCCCAACTTTTTAAAAGCAGTATAAATTTTTTTTTTCATGAAACATCATTTCAAATTGTCAGAGTAGAGCAACGGAGCAAAGAGTAACTGATATTTAGATTCCAAAATGCCGTAAGTCGGCTAATTACAACAGCGTACGAAACCGCGTGGTTCAAAAGTATATAACAAAAGAAAGGCTTCCGATGGAACAACAAAAGGAAGTCTTCAAATGGTCTTTACTCAGCCGCTTGCCTCTCTCCTCGGCCCTCTGGCCCTCGGTCCTCCGAACTTGACGCTATGTTAAGGGCTGGAGTCCATGCATCGAACCCCAGTAACGGTTAACCTCATATTTACATATACAGTATATAAACACAACAAACGAATCACCCCTAACAAACATAATTGTACCGCTCCCGCCGAATGCGAGATATACCACTCCCGGTGAAACAGATATACCACTCCCAGTGAACACAGATATACCACTCCCAGTGCATGCATATGTTCAATCATCCTCTAACAACACTATATACTCAAACAACATAATAGCTCTACTCATACAGTACACCAAACAATATACACGCATACCATAAATATCATAGTTAGTGTTACTAGTACGCAAACGTACTACACCACATATACACATACAATACTCCTAACACATATACGCATACGATAAACATCAGTGTTAAGGTTACCAGTACCCGAACGTACCTTCGTTGACGGTGTTAAGTACTTCTATCCCTACTATGTTTTTACCTCTGCATATTTTTCAATGCAAACAAGGCCTAAAACAAGAATAGGAATACCGCCCCCTACTTCCTAAATCTAACTAACAATTCTACTAACTACCGAACTAAAAACTAGAACTTAAAAACTAAGGACCGAAAAACTTACCCGTTGAAGAACCCCGAACAAACTTTGCCCAGAGCTTCTCTCTCTTCTTTCTCCCTCTAGGTTCGGCCAAAGGGAAGGAAAATGGTGTGAAATTTCAAGACCCCCCTCATGCCTTTATATAGGAAAAGATTGGGCCATTTGTGCAATTTTCACAAATCAACTTTGTGCCCAAAGTTGTAATTTCCTCTTTAGCATTTTGAAGACTTCTTCAACAAGTCTTTCTCTCTCCCTTGGTCGACATGTTTGGCTGAGTTGGTAGCCCAAGATTGGTCAAAGAATGATGACTCATCTTGCTTCAAGCCCGGTCCAGCCAAATTTCCCTGTTCGGTCTCCGTTTCGCGTCTTCTTGCAAAATTCTCAAAGTTTTGAATTCATAACTTTGAAGATCTTCTCTTCCTCATCAATAATATCTAATTTAACTTAGATTTCAGTCCCTTACAGGGTTTCAACAGTCCAGTTGAAGTTTTCTCGAAAAACGTGTCCGAACGTGTCCGGTTTCAGAACGCATTTCTGGAATCATCAACTTCTTCAGAAAAATTCACTGATTCCAAATATGTCCAGATAAATTCAAACTCATTCCTAGATGTTGAGTTAGAATTTATTTTCTTCATATCCAAAAATATGCCTATCTCGCATTTTTCCCTATTTCGTCTTATTAGGAAAATGTGCTACAGCCTCTAATTGACTTCCGGAAGAGGTCACTTGAAGGTAAAAACTCACTGATCAATATTTTACCTTGACTTTGAAATTCCTATTCTTGGTTCACTACACAGGATCCATTTCCTAATTTCTAATTTACTATTCATGCATCATAAATTATATTATATAATATTCAAACATGTGCTTTATGAATAAATATCATGATATTCAAATTTTGCTTCTTATCCTCAATTGTTTGTCCATAATTTCGGCAGCCCCAAATTGTTTGGATTTGTAAATGTTTTCTATGTATTTATTTAATTACTTAATTAATTATTTAATTTACTTTTATTTAAAAATTCCACAAAATTCCCTAATTGGTCCATTATTGTATTTAGGCTTAAAAATACCTAAACTCAATTATTTTTCACAAAAATCTCCAATTAATTAGTAAATATATTTTTACTAATTTTCAACCATTTTCCACTAATTATGGAGCTTTACATAATTATCTCTGAATTTCCTTTGCTTAAGCTTAAGTAATTAGCCAGAAATTACTTAATTACTTTATTATCATTAGTTGATAATTTTCTTAATTAGAATGTCTCATTACCTTCATACTTCTTGCACTGACCTTTCTGTTTCCATGTGTTCTGCATTATTTTAGAATTTGTGAGGGTATTATGGTCATTACAATACTTTTTGAGCATTCTTATTCAATTTCTCCAAGTTTGTAATTTATCAAATTATCATAATTAGAGATTATATACTCTCATAATTCAAATAATTATTTCATTGCCTTTTAGGATTTTTCACAATTTTCCTAAGTCATTTACCCTTCCAGGGGTATTTTGGTCATTTTGGCACTTTGGCCCTTAAATTCACTAATTCAAATTTCGGGGTATTAAAAAAACCATCCTTTTCTTACTTGTGCCGTCGTCTCTGGCTGCCGAAGAAACCCACGGGGAAAAGAAGATAGCCAAGGAAGGCGGTGCCGATAAGAAAAAGAAGAAGCTGAAGAAGAGCATAGGGATCTACAAGAAATGGACCATAGGATAATGGTGTTAACTCTAGCTCCAAGCCCTCCCATATAAGATTAATTACTAGTGTTAACTCTGATTCTAAGTCCTTCTAAAACTTTAGGAACTAACGATTTAAAGCAGAACAAATTTGAAATACCAAAACCACATGTTTGAAGCTTCAGGGACTAAAATTGTTGACTTTAAACTATAATGACCAAAGATAATATTAACCCTATATAATTTGATATTTATTTTATTTTGGTGAGATATAGGAGTATCCTGTGAAGATTAAAAATCAAATCACTTATTTAAGAAATAAGAGTATTCTCTCAATTACATATGTCAGCATAAATTAATGATTATTTTTATCTTAAAAGCAATAAGACACAAAATTTAAACTACTTTTTCTAACATATATCATTTTAAAAGATAATACTAATTATTTTCTTAATTTTAAAATATAAATGTCAATAATAAATTCCGGGACATATATTTCAAACAGAGATAGGGATGTAAAAGGAAAAAAAAAAAAAAAAGAGATAGGGATGAATCATGGGATACTCATCTCTTCGGCAAAAAAATATGGGATACTCATCTGATCTCCTAATTCAAATTATAAATTATAAATATTTCACAATTCAATGTACAGTATATCCAATTCATATCCACAGAGATAAAACCCCAACTAAAAAAGAGATTGTCATCATTAATACCTTGATATTTTCCTTAATTAATTTATTATTTACCGAACTAAAACTCCTGATTGACTATAAAAGGATCAAAATTTGCTCACAAGTCACACTTGAATATTAAAAGTACGCACAGAAGAAGAAGGAGATGAGATCGAAAATGGCTCTTTGCTTCGCACACCATTGTTGGCTTGTTCTCTCAATATGGGTCTCTTTCTGCTTTTCGCTGGCTTCTGCCATTGCTCATAATTTGTAGAACAGCCATATTTTATTTTCTATTTTTCCCCAAGATTTCTATGGTTTAGGGTTTGACTACTGTTTATTATTCTATGTAGTCTAGGTCTTTTTCTCCTTTGTAATTATCGTAAAACTATGCAATAAACTCTCTAATTTTCTGCTACATGTACAACGTTTTTCATTATATCTGTTTTTCTGTTAATTTAATTAATTCTGGTTGTTTTTCCCCTTCCTGCGATATCTTTAACCATGGGTCTGGTTTTAATACTCGTCACAGTGAAATCGATACTATACCAGTGAGTCAGTGGGATATGGGTCGTCATCCAAAATTGATTTTTAGATTTTAAATACCGAATAAAATAAATAATTTGCTAAAAATATAAAACAAAATTGTATTGAATCTGTCAAGCCAGATCAATGCGCATCGTGATGATTATCGAAAATGGTTTATTCCTTTAACCTGATGAAGACGATTCCTTATGATTAGTTTTAAAAACAAAACACATACGATATGGGGGTGACTCTAGAAAGTTCATTAGTTAATGGAAAAATTGCTGAAAAATCGTCATTGTAAAATTTAACATCCAAAGATATCAAAGGACACATCCTTCAGCAAATACAATTCATCTTCAGCATATGTCACATTTTTTTGGTAGTGTGCAAAATATCTTGGTTATTTGTGAATAGCCATGGAAATAGGTCAGGCCAGACATTTGGCTAAACGGGGGTAAAAGGCCTGAGTCTGAACCTGATCCTAAATGCAGATTTTTTTTAGACTCATGCATGAGCCTTCATAAGGCCTAATTGAGCATTAAGTCTTTTTAAAGGTCTACTTGCAATATGGCCCTTTAAAAAGACCTCATATTGTAGACCTTAAAAGCTATAAAATAAACTTTGTGAACTTTGAAATTAAAATATAAGAATTAAAAAAAATATCATGTTATTTATATAACATAGATATGATTATATTTATTCAATGTGTAAACAGGTCATGAAGGCTTACCGGCCAAGCTTTAACAAAATACACATTTAGGCTTTTAAATAGACCTTAGACTGGCCGTTTTAACAAACAGGTCAATCTCTAAACAGGTCAGGCGGGCAAGCCGCCTGATAGAGACATGACATATTCTCACCCCTATTTGTGAATGTCTTTTGTTTTACACATAGTTGAAGATTGGTTACACAATTAAACAAATTTTAAGTAATTTTTATTAAATAATAAATTTTGTAATTGGGACTTTTCATGAGTAAGTTTCATGTTTAAACTTTTTAGTTGGCATAAAATTAATATATATATATACACACACATATATACATATATATTCCAACTTTCCTGTGGTGAAGACATATTGCGCTTTTAAAAGAACTTGATCACATGATTATAGTTAGTGCCCATGGAAGGTACTATATATTGCACATAACTAAAGCTTTCTGCATACGATTAAAATTTTATTGCACTAATGGAAGACTATTGCACATGACTTATGTTTAAAAACTTGCACGTACACATTATTTTAATTAGTGCATAGAAGACTATTGTGCATGACTGAAGATTTCTGGTCATCATATTAAAAGATTTTACACACACACACACAAGTGGAAGAAAACTGGCACACGCGATTTACGCAAGGGACAATAATTGAAGGCTTGTCAATATGGAAGACGTTAATTTGCAGGTTTTCTTTCACATGTAGAATATGTTTTCAACAACCGTGTGTGCAGAAAGCTTTAGCCATATGTAGTTCTTTTTTTCAAAGATATTAGCTAAACAACATATCCAAGTTTTATTCCATGGGTACAATATATATTCAATTGTGTGCAGAAACCTTTAGTTATATGCAATAATCTTTTGTGGATACTAGCTAAAATCACTAAGGACAATTTAGTCATTTCAATTGTCAGTCCCTAATAGTGTCATATATTAATAGAGCCGGTAAAACATGGTAGCTTTTATTAGTCGAAAAAAATATGATGCAACTCCTTAGTCATTTCAACCCAATCTCCAGTCTCCACTCCACCTAACCCTGTTTGGTTGGTGGTTAATGGGAAGGAAAAGGAGGTGGTAAGTGCGTTTAGTAGAAGAAAAAAAATGCAGGGGAGTTTAAAGTTTGTTTAATTTGTTGTGTTTCTTTGTTATAAGTTTTTCTATTAGGCAGTTTTAGTAAGATAAGGGTGGTTATTGTGGGTTGTGTTAATTGTCTTAAGAGGCAGAGTACAGCTTTACTATGGCCGAGATTTCACTTCATGCCATTCTCAAAAATTCAACTGCTTCGACTATGAAGGTGAAAGCGGCCGGGTTGTCGGATCAAAATCAGCTAAATTCTAATAAATAGTGGTTCGACACTTTTGTGTCCCACAAATTAATAACCAACTTGGGTATTGACTCAGAAGGGCTACCTCCTTTTGGCATACAAGTTAGTGATAGTTCTATGGTTACTTGCCGTTCTATTTGCAAAAAATTAGTGGTCACAGTGTAGAGTTTGACAATCACAAATGACTTCTTTCCATTCTCTTTCAACAGCATTGACATGATCTTGGGAATCAAGTGGTTGGCTTCCCTTAATACTATGGAGGCTAATTGGGAGAAGATGTTTATGGTCTTGTGGGTGGATGGCAAGATGTACAAACTTCAGTGAATTTCCCAACATACATCAAAGGTTTCATTATGTAGTATAGAAATCGTTCAACGTTTTGAAATTTTGCAAGACTTATTGTAGCAGTATGAACACATCTTTGAAGAACCTCAAACTCTTCCACCTTGCCAAGATGAGAATCATGCGATCACAATGTATCCAGGTGCCATTCCTCTAAATATTCGACCTTATCAATATCCTCATTCTCAAAAGGATGAAATCGAGAGGCAAGTTGCTGAATTACTCAGAAAAGGATTCATATAGTCCAAAGTATATCCATTTGCAAGTCTTGTTCTGCTAGTTCCAAAGAAAAATTCTTCTTGGTATTTCTGTGTGGATTACAAAGAGTTAAACTGACTTACTATACTGAGTAAGTATTCTATTTCTATTGTCGATGGGTTGATTGATGAACTCCATAGGGCTACATATTTCTAAAAAGTTGATCTTTGATTCGGATATCACCAAATCCAAGTTCAACTCTGCCAAAAGACATACCTAAGACGGCCTTTCGCACACATTCTAGGCAATGAGTTTACTATGATGCCTTTTGGCCTTACTAATGCCCCAACCACCTTCCAAGCTGTTATGAATGGATTATTTTGGCCTTATCTCAGGAAGTTCATTTTGGTTTTCTTTGATGATGTTGTTTAGAATACACTAAATAGGTAGAAATTGAATATACTGTAAATAGATACTACAAACATAGTATAACAAGAATCTGCATTATTAAAGTAGAACATACAGAGAGCATACAACCAATCTATATGATATGAAAAAACTATAAACAAACTCACAAGACTGCCGAAAATGGTAATGAACTATGAAGAAATCCGGGCCCAACGTACGTTGTTTCCTTAAGACAATTTTTCTCCCTCAATACGGCTGCCCAAGGTTGCTAAGCAATTGCCTCCCAGGATAGAGCGGATTTTTCGTCTTCAGAAAGATGACTCTCTCAGTCTGAAGCCCAAGCGAATCCAATGAGTCTGCTTTCAGAACGCACAGAATATGTTTGGTGTATGTAGTATGAATTTTAAGATAACGATTCTGTCATTAGGGCGCCCTATTTGTAGACGATGAAAAAAATTGATCAAATGGACTTGACTGTTGTAGCGAACTGATGCATCATGCGAACAGATGCACCAAAACAGAGTGAACAGAAACGATCAGCGACCCTTGTTGACGAACTGGGTACAAACGCACACACCAGAATGGAGCGAACGATCGAAACAGATTGCAATTCGCAGCCGTTAGTTGGAAGAAACACGGAAGGGAAAAACAGAATTATTGGAAGTTCGGGGTCAAATTGGATATTCAAAAAATTATGTAATAAAAAATTATTTCTTATTTCACAATCAAACCGAGCCAAACAAACGGCGGTGGTGCGCGCATGTGTGTGGTGGACCAAGGGTCACCTAAGTCCTCACCCCTCCACAAAAGTGGGTTGGCCCAATGGCCTATTTAGAAGGAGCAAAGTTAAGGCTATGTACCCTCCAACTAATCAATATGGGACTTCATCCACACACACATTCCTTCTTCCTAATTTTACTCTTCTTTTCCAACCTTCTTCTTATTCATAATCCATGGGATTTTATCCTAAATTCCAACAATCCCCCACATGGATAAGAAGTTAGTTCATCATGATCAAATGCAAATGATCATGTATGCAAAGTGCAATTTCTCTACGAGAAACAACTACATCGAGAAAGGTAGGGGTTACCTTTGAACATTCTCTAGTAAAACCTATCGAATATACTAGTCAATCAGTGGACGCACTGTCTTGAACCGTCGATCGTTTTGTGTATACTAAGACAATAGGAGTCACACAGTTGCTTCTCTAGCATCATTAGTTCTCATGCTGTGTCCATTTGGCCCTGAACACCAATTGGTTCTGCGAGAGTTCTAGAGAATCAGCCGTTTTAAATTCTCATAGAAGCGGCCCACACTTCACACTCACATAGGTGATTCCTTGTGATGTAAGTCAACATATATCATCTGAACACATCAAATTAAGAAACCATTAAAAGCCTAAAAGCTTACCCTAATATATATGCACTGTCTTGTCTAGGAATGAATATGAGTTTAAAACTCCACAATGTTAACAGTCGATTAAGACTTAGTTGTCTCTTTGAACCTAGTTTGTGGAATCTCCACTCTTCTAGGTAGAGTTACCGCAATAATCAACAATGTATCGACCTTAATTAAACTCATTCCTTTGGACAAATTTCTAACTAACTCTCCAAGAATTCCTTTAGTCAATGGATCCACTATATTCTCTTTTGATTTCACATAATCAAATGAGATGATTCCATTTGAGAGTAGTTGTCTAACGGTATCATGTCTACGACATATATGTCTAGACTTGCCGTTGTACATGACATTCTTGGCCCTACCAATAGCTGCTTGACTATCATAATGTATACACACTGTCGGTACCTGTTTTGGCCAACTAGGAATGTCTTCAAGAAAATTACGAAGCCACTCGGCTTCGTCACCAGCTCTATCTAGAGCAATAAATTTTGCTTCCATAGTTGATATTGTTGGGATCCGTACACGCAGCGGAATAAAAATTTTACGAATCCCTTAGGCGGATCGCTCAATAGCGTTTAAATCTGGATTTAGAGTTTCCGAATCGTACCTTTGCAGAACAATTTGAACTGGTGGGCTACCTTCTCGATCGCCAGGCCGACTCTTTAGAATCGCCTTCCTTCTACCAGGTATCCACACGAACGGCCTTCGAAACACGAACGAGGCGTGCTAGCGCCTCGAACTCGTGCGTCTCTCTATTTTCTATCTAGGGTTTCTCGCGCTTTCTAATACGCTTGACAAAATGTCCCGTAGGTTTTTCTAAACCTAGTAGGCGTATTATATTCAAAACAAATTTTGAATCGATTAAAAAATATATTAATTAAATCTATCTTATAGATCTAATTTAATCTATTTATTTAATCCGAATTAAAGCCTTCGATTTAATTTATCTCTATAAATTAAATCCAATAAATGATATCTATCTATTTAATTAAATCGAGATACTATATCTCAATTTAAATTAAATAAAATATCCGATATCTTTATTCGAAAATTAAATCAGAGATACAATATCTCTATTTGTTTTAGATATTTAATTTATCAAATAAATTAAATACAAACAAATATTATATATAATAATATTATAATCTTTATTAAATAATATTATTATATTAATTTCAAATTTAATTAATATTAAATCAAGATATGATATCGTTATATTTAATTTAAAATGAGATCCGATATCTCAGTTCAAATTAAAATCTGATATGCAATATCATTATTCGAAAATTAAATCTGAGATACAATATCTCAATTTATTATAGTTATTTAATTTATCAAATAAATTAAATACTATATATAATAATATTATTGTCAATAAATAATATCATTATTATTTTCGAATTTAATATATTTATATATGCATATATATATATATACACACACATCCTAGATTAAATAAGTATTCATTAAATCTTAAACACATTAAGATTCAATGAATCTGACACTCTTGCTCGTGTTGGGCCATTCTTGTGTGCGACCACTGCAGCCCACATGAGATTGGCAACGGGCTAATACAGTACTAGCCCACAAGTCGCAAGCGGCCTCTAGCAAGACATTGCGACTACCCAATTCATATGGGGATCGTTGATAAGTACAATGACTTGCCCCTAGGGCATAATTTCCAACAGACTCCCACTTGCACTAGGTGCAATCATTAATTACCTTAATTCCCATTGCCCTAACATGATGCTCATGTTTTACTTGTGCAAGCGGCTTAGTAAGAGGATCAACGTCATTGTTTATGCGATATAACCTATCGTACAACCATGTCACGTCCCTTTTGTCACGCGATAATTTGGTCAAGGATGAGGCATGGAAAATGTCAACTTCCGTTCTTGACCATTACTTTCTCGATTCTTGAGTAGTCTAACAATTGAGATGGAAACTCATTTCCATCGTAGTATGGCCATACATTTCTCGACTCACTCATTGAGGGCCCAGTATTATCTCTCTACAAATGTGAGGGACAAATCCCATCTTGACCACTCACATTCCTCCGCATGAGAACCACCGATCCCGATCCTAGCCTTTATCATCACCCGGTCAAAGGTGACTTTTGACTAGGTCAAAGACCAGCGACTCATCATGTAGGAATCCATGATGATCTCAGGTCAAAGGGCGTTGTGACGCGGTTATACATGAGAAAAGCTTATGACTTATTCCATGCAGCTTTCTCATAGTGGGTCGGTCCAACACCTTGTACTCTTACAAGTGCCTATGACTTTGACTCGTATCCCCATACTCATCAAAGTCACACTGGTCTTATTTCATCTTTGCTCCCGCGTGAGATGACCGACCAGGGACATTTAGGATAATCTATTAGATATATCCTGGGATACAGTTATCACTATAAACATGCAAATGAAATGATAACTAAAGGAGAATTCTTTAAATAACATTAACGTTTAAAGTATAATGACTTGCTTTCTCCTGGTACTTTGCATAATATTTCCTTTTTTTTTTGTATCACCTCTATCATTGATTTCTCTGATAAGATGAAATCGCTTGAGTATATGGTTGGTCCTTTGATGTGACCTAGGCTCCTTGGTCTACGGAATAGCACCGCTATTGTCACAGAACAAGTCTATTGGATTTGAGATGGTAGGAACCACCCCTAGTTCATTAATGAACTTACTAATCCAAAAGGCCTCCTCAGCTGCATCTGATGCTGCTATATACTCAGCTTCTATTGCAAAATCAACTACAGTGCTCTGCTAAGAGCTCTTCTAGCTCACTGCACCACCATTCAACATGAATACATATCCTGATTGCGATCTTGAATGATCTTGGTCAGTTTGGAAACTCGCATCTGTAACCAAATACACGAGCTCATCTTCCAAGCCACCATATACCAAGAATAAGTCCTCAGTCCTTCTCAAGTACTTAAGGATATTCTTGACAACAGTCCAGTGACCCTCACCAGGATCTTGTTGATATTTGCTGGTCATACTCAAGGCAAATGACACATCGGGTCGAGTACATAACATGGCATACATGATAGATCCAATGGCAGAGGCATATGGAATCTTACTCATGCGGTCTCTTTGATCCTGTGTACTAGGACACAGATTCTCACCGAGATGGATGCCATGAGACATGTGTATATTACCCCTTTTGAATTCTACATACCGAATCTATGCAGATCTTGTCTATGTATGTGCTCGACTTAGGCCTATCACCTCTTAGATCTATCTCTATAGATCATAATCCCAAGGATGTAAGTGGCTTCGCCTAAATCTTTCATTGAGAAAGACTTTCCTAACCAAGACTTGACACTCTGCAAGGTAGGAATGTCATTCCCAATGAGTAGGATGTCATCAACATAAAGCACTAGAAATACAACTGTGCTCCCACTAACCTTCTTGTAAACACAATGTTCATCTATGTTTTGAATGAATCCAAACTCTTTGACTACTTCATCAAAACGATGATTCTAGCTCCGAGATGCTTGCTTCAATCCATAAATGGACCTTTGAAGCTTACAAAATTTACCAGAGTCCTTTGACGCACAAAACCCTCAGGTTGTGTCATGTACACATCCTCAAGGAGATTTCCATTAAGGAAGGTTGTTTTGACGTCCATCTCGCCATATATCATAGTCATAATATGATGCAATGACAAGAAGGATTCTAATTGATTTGGCCATTGCAATCGGGGAAAAGGTTCCATCATAGTCTACACCATGAGTTTGGGTGAATCCTTTTGCAACTAGTCGTGCCTTGAAGATATTTACTTTGCCATCCATGTCGGTTTTCTCTTTGAAAACCCACTTGCACCCAACGGTTTTTACACCTTCGTGGATCGACTAAGGCCCATACCTCACTGTCGTACATGGATTGCATTTCAGACTTCATGGCACCAAGCCATCTTTCGGAGTTGGGTCCCACCATGGCCTCACGATAGGTAGTTGGCTCATTGTGCTCAATGAGCAAAACATCACGGCTTCCAGTAATCAGAAATCCATATCTCTCGAGGCCGTAGTCGTGTTCTATCGGACCTTCGTGGGTCTTGTGTTACATGAGTAGGCTCAACAACTTGTTGTGAGTCTTCTCCGTTTCCATCTGTGGTTCTATGTCGTCTTGTGACTCTTGAAATTCTTCGAGGTTCACCTTACTCCCACTGGTTCTTTTAGAGATAAACTCTTTTTCCAAAAGACACCATTCCGAATAACAAACATTTTGTGATCGGTGGGATTGTAGACATAGTATCCTTTAGTTTCCTTAGGATACCCCACAAAAAGGCATTTTGAGGATCTGGATGATAATTTATCAGAGGCTTGATGTTTGACATAAACCTCACATCCCCAAATTTTTTAAGAAATGACAAACTGGGTTTCTTCCCACCCATATCTCATATGGTGTCTTTTCAACTGCCTTTGACGGAACACGATTTAGTGTGAACGCAGCTGTTTCTAGGGCATGGCCCCAAAAGGAAGGTGGAAGATCTGTTTGACTCATCATAGACCAAACCATATCTAATAGAGTTCGATTCCTCTGCTCAGAAACACCATTCCATTGAGGTGTTCCTGGAGGAGTAAGTTGCGAGATGATCGTCCCACAACTCCTAAGATGGTCAATGAACTCTTGGCTCAAATATTCACCACCCCGATCAGATCGAAGTGTCTTAATTGTTTTGCCAAGTTGATTTTGCACTTCATTTTGGAATATTTTGAACATTTCAAAAGATTCCGACTTATGTTTCATTAAATAGATATATCCATATCTACTGAAATCGTCTATAAATGTAATGAAGTACAAATGACCTCCTCTGGCAGATGTATTCATTGGTCCACACACATCAGTATGTATGAGGCCCAATAAATTGGTGGCTCTCTCACTGTGTCCAGTAAAAGGTGCATTTGTCATCTTTCCCAATAAACAAGACTCGCATGTATCAATTGATTCAAAATCAAATGAGTTAAGAAATCCATCTTTATGGAGTTTCGAAATGCGTTTCTCATTTATATGGCCTAGACGACAATGCCATAGATAGGTCGGATTCAAATCATTTGACTTGAACCTTTTAGTAGTTATGTCATAGACATGTCCATTCAATTTTCTACTGTCCTTGAGATCCTACATTTATTCAAATGTGAGATCCACATGTAGTATCCAATACCCATGTTGAGGAAGTAGAAAAGCGAATATCTATGACATAGATACTTGAAGCGACAGCCCCGCTATCCTTCTTGTTCTTCTTCAGATCTTCGAGGTAGAGTTTTCAATTCCTTTCAAATGACCAAGTTCATTGTAAAAGAAGCAGACTCTATCCTTCGGAGGTTTTGCCTTCTTGGCTTTCGGTTTCATACCCCTTCCTTTTGAACGGCAAAAACAGAACTGGGCCTCTCCAAGGCTCGGCTTAGCGATTTGAGCATCTCATGCGGTTCGAAATTGATTCCTCCATGTTGTTATCCATGACAAAGTTATCATAACTTCACGGGAGTGAGTTCAAGATCACATCTGTAGCTAACTCCTAGGACATGGGAATCCAAGCCTCTCAAGCCTTGCCTGTTATTGGAACATTTCCGTAGGATGAACAATCATCTCAAAAGCCTCCACATGTTCTAGATCTCAATTGAGGTCTAAAAGCATAGTAGCAAGCATCAGGCATCATGCATCCACAGAGTCATCCTAATGCTTCGTATAAGCATTAGTCTGAGCTCTTCAATCAGCAGCTGCAGGCTCGTCAGGAATGGGTTGATTGATGAGATACCCTTTTCTTTCGTGTTTAGGATCAACGCTTAAGTTCCCAAACATGTCAAGAGAGTTTGTCTCATCGAGTTCGTCCTTTTCAAGGGTGATCGCATTGATGGTGTTGAAGTGTTACTAGACTACATGATTCTACAACTAAAGGTATGCAAAGTTTAAGTAGTAACCTCCCATTGAATTAAGAACCCTCATTATAATTAGTGGGCTAAGATCCATATTTGGCTTAAATTTAAGTCCGCTTTGGCAGGACGCTTAAATTAAGTTATTTAGGTAGGCAAACCCCTTGCCAATTACATCATATGTAACTCTTAGATCTTTATGGGATTTAATCATCATATGACGTGGCATGTTTAATCCCATCTAATGCCTTGAGATCCAAAACCGTTTTGATAATCTCAATTAAGTCGGGACAATAATGAATATTGAGTATCACCATTACTCACTCTTGTCTCACCAAGATAACTCGGATGCATCCACTTTGGTGGAACATACAAATAGGCGATCTAGGTTTTGACAAGTATTCATTTATTGGTGGCATTATGACTTAAGATTTTATTTAGAGGGTATAATTAGATTAATCCTATTAATTATACTTATATGAATGCAATCACTATTGTATCTCATATAATATCTAAATTAATTATGAGTGATCTAGTCAAAATATAATTAAAACTCTAAATTGATTATGAGTGATCTAATCAAATCATAATTAAAATTCTAAATTAATTATGAGTGATCTAATAAAAAATAATTAAAATTCTAAATTAATTATGAGTGATCTAATCAAAATATAATTAAAATTCTAAATTAATTATGAGTGATCTAATCAAAATATAATTAAAATTCTAAATTAATTATGAGTGATCTAATCAAACCATAATTAAAAATTCTAAATTAATTATGAGTGATCTAATCAAAACATAATTAAAATTCTAAATTAATTATGAGTGATTTAATCAAAACATAATTAAAATTCTAAATTAATTATGAGTGATCTAATCAAAACATAATTAAAATTCTAAATCAATTATGCAATGATCAAATCAAAACATAATTAAAATTGTGACACAACATGGCTCAACCTTAACCTAAAATCCTCTCAAGCCAATGAGAGGACTTCTCTAAAACAAAAAGAAGTACATCAAGAGTATTTAGAGAGAGACATGACTCACAGGCCATATTTAAAATTTACAACAATTGTAAAACTCTAGAGCCATGTTGTTCACCATACCCAAACAACATTTGAAAGGTAAATCACAACATATATTAAGTCATACAATTATGAAATAAAATATTATGATTAATCTTATCATGATTTAAATTTTCTAATTTATATTATATTATAAATATAATATAATATAATATCATGATTTAAATTCTCTAATTTAAATTATATTATATACTATATATAATATAATATCATGATTTAATTCTCTAATTTATATTATATTATATACTATATATAATATAATATCATGATTTAAATTATGTAATTTACATTATATTATATACAATATATAATATAATTAATATCATGATTTAAATTTTCTAATTTATATTATATTATAAATATAATATAATATCATGATTTAAATTCTCTAATTTAAATTATATTATATACTATATATAATATAATATCATGATTTAATTCTCTAATTTATATTATATTATAAATACAATATAATATCATGATTTAAATTCTCACGCTACGACAATCAGCCGGGATCCTTACGGCGGTCTCGTTAGAAATTTCAAAATAAAATATTATTTTCGAAAATAATTTCCCAAAAAACGTGATTTTTTCGAAAATAATTTCCAAAAAAAAACGTGATTTTTTTCCCGAAAATTTCAAACCCTAACGAACTGATCGACATCGGATCTGAACGTTTCAGATCCACGCGAATCAGCTACACAGTCCGATCTGAACAATTCAGAGAACCGCGCAATATCCAGACTAGCTATCCGTAGAAACCCTAACGCGAGTTTTGTAATTCAAACGCATACAAAGATCGGGTTTTAGCATATATATCATATATATAAACACGTGTAAAACCTAATTTAAACGCACGGTTGAGTTGGCTCTGATGCCAAAGCCGACTCTTTAGAATCGCCTTCCTCTACGGTATCCACACGAACGGCCTTCGAAACACGAACGGGCGTGCTAGCGCCTCTGAACTGTGCGTCTCTCTATTTTCTATCTAGGGTTTCTCGCGGCTTTCTAATACGCTTGACAAAATGTCCCGTAGGTTTTCTAAACCTAGTAGGCGTATTATATTCAAAACAAATTTTGAATCTGGATTAAAAAATATATTAATTAAATCTATCTTATAGATCTAATTTAATCTATTTATTTAATCCGAATTAAAAACCTTCTGATTTAATTTATCTCTATAAATTAAATCCAATAAATGATATCTATCTATTTAATTAAATCTGAGATACTATATCTCAATTTAAATTAAATAAAATATATGATATCTTTATTCGAAAATTAAATCTGAGATACAATATCTCTATTTGTTTTAGATATTTAATTTATCAAATAAATTAAATACAAACAAATATTATATATAATAATATTATAATCTTTATTAAATAATATTATTATATTAATTTCAAATTTAATTAATATTAAATCAAGATATGATATCGTTATATTTAATTTAAAATGAGATCCGATATCTCAGTTCAAATTAAAATCGATATGCAATATCTTTATTCGAAAATTAAATACGAGATTTAATATCTCAATTTATTATAGTTATTTAATTTATCAAATAAATTAAATACTATATATAATAATATTATTGTCAATAAATAATATCATTATTATTTTCGAATTTAATATATTTATATATGCATATATATATATATACACACACATCCTAGATTAAATAAGTATTCATTAAATCTTAAACACATTAAGATTCAATGAATCTGGACACTCTTGCTCGTGTTGGGCCATTCTTGTGTGCGACCCTGCAAGCCCACATGAGATTGGCAGCGGGCTAATACTGTACTAGCCCACAAGTCGCAAGCGGCCTCTAGCAAGACATTGCGACTACCCAATTCATATGGGGATCGTTGATAAGTACAATGACTTGCCCCTAGGGCATAATTTCCAACAGATATTGCAATGCAAGTTTGCTTGGACGACTTCCAAGACACATCACCCCCTCCAAGGGTGAATACATATCCACTTGTGGATCTTGTGTTATTAGAGCTGGGGATCCAATTTGCATCACAATATCATTCTAGTACTGCAAGGTACTTTTCATAATGCAAGGAAAATTTTAAGTTTGCTTTAAGTAACTCAAAACTCTTATCATAGCTCTCCAATAAAGCTCATTTGGATTACTTGTAAAGTGACTTAACATGCTTACAACATAGGCAATATCAGGTTTAGTGCAATTCATAACATACATAAGACTCCTAGCACTTAGCATATTCTTTTTGTTTATCAACTTCGCCATATTTCTTAACGAGTCAAAGACTAGAATCTATCGGGTTCGACACAAGAGCTATGTTTAAACTCTTGAATTTGTCAAGAATTTTAGCAATATAGTGTGTTTGCGATAAAGCTAACCCATCAGAAGTTCTATGGATTTTAATTCTTAAAATAACATCGCTAGACCCATATCTTTCATGCCGAACTTACTGCTAAGCAAACGTTTAGTAGCTTTAATCATTTGATTATTACTACACATTATCAACATGTCATCTACTTCATCAAATATAGACAGAATATGGTGAACCCATTTTCAGTATTTGAATGTAGACACACTTGTCACATTCATTAATATTGAAGCCATTTGACAACATAACTTCATCGAATTTCACATGCCATTGATTCGGGGCTTGTTTAAGTCCATAAAGGGAGTTTACTAAGTAACAAACTTTCTGTTCTTGTCCTAAGACAACAAATCCCTCAGGTTGTTCTAGATAAATCTCTTCCTCTAATTCACCATTCAAGAAGGCTATCTTTACATTCATTTGATGTAACTCCAACCCATTCAATGTTGCTAACACAATTAACATCCGAATGGATGTAATTCTTGTAACAGGTGAATAGGTATCAAAGTAATCTAGGCCTTCACATTATCTGTAGGCTTTTACAACCAGCCTAGCTTTGTACTTATCAATAGTGTCATCTATTTCATCTTCTTTTTGAAGGCCCACTTAGTTCCTAAAGGCTTATTGCCAAGAGGAAGGTCAACTAATTCCCAGGTGTGGTTTGACATAATGGATTCAACTTCACTATTGATAGTCTCTTCCCATAATGGTGCTTCAGGAGAACCCATAGCCTCTCTATATGTTCGATGCTCATTTTCCAATAGATAAGTCAAAAAATCAGGCCCAAAGGATGTTGAAGTCCTTTGCCTAGTACTACGTCTAGGTTCCTCCTCTCCAAGATTATCATTAGTCATAGTATCTTGAGATATCACAGTGTTGTTATTATCATTACTTTTATTGTACAAAAATACATTCTCAAAGAACCTAGCGTTCCTTGACTCAATAACGTATTCACATGGATATACGATACATCATACTTATAAACCAGAAAACGATATGCACTACTATTATGTGCATAGCCAATAAACAAACATTTTACTGTCTTAGGTCCAATTCTTAACCTTTTAGGTTTAGGAATCTCAACCTTTGCCAAACACCCCCACACTTTCAAATATTTCAAGGAAGGTTTCTTTCCTTTCTATATTTCATATGGTATGTTTTGTATCGTTTTATGAGGCACTCTGTTAATTAGAAAGTTAGCCATTAGAATGGCTTCCCCCACAAATTCTGTGGTAAACCGGACATGTAAATGGAGCAAATCACCAAGAGGTGGGTCAATTGGGGATTTTAAAAATGCTTTTTAAAATACTCTGTTAATAGGCAACGAAAACAGAGTAGAACAGAGGAGAAGACTGAATCCGTGACCTACGTCCCCAGACAGTCTGGGATTTTCACTATCGCTCAAATCAGTTACACTCTGCACTCGAAAGTTATCCTCTCAGTAGGATACACTCCCCCTTACAAGTTGTAAACTGATAATCCCAATTCCAAGTCCCACGACTTGAGATTCTTACAATAAATGATTTCAATAAATGAACTCTCTCAAAGAGCAGATGAAATGATCATTGAAGTACAAATGTATCAAAAGATACTTTACAAGTAGATGAACACTTGAATGCTTTTCGTTTTTTGATAGTTGGTTGTTGTAGAGACTTGAATGCTTCAGCTTATATATCAAGGAAGCATTAAATGACCGTTGGAATTATCAATGTAACCGTTGGAGATATTAATCCAGTTGTTTGGTTGAAGCTTGGTCCTTTCTCTCTCTACTTTGTGTTAATCCAAGTGCCCAAATGTTTTTGGTTGACTTCCCTTGAAATAAATCCGTTGGCGGAGAAGCTTTTTGATAGGGAAAGAAAACATTTAAACCTTTGCATTGATCAGGGAATGATTATCCAAAAGGGTGCAAGGTTTTTTGGACTTTGCATTTAATGCACCGACATCACCTTTTTGCTTTAAGCTAAATCTTCAATTAATACTCTTTAAATCATATGAAACTCATTAACAAACTAATTAAACATAGTTAAGAATAGTCATGAGTGATTATAAGAAGTATCTAGATCAAACATGAAGATTTCACAAATTCGTGCAATTTGATTTTCAAACGAGTGCCACAAACTTGAGTTTGTTTAAGCAAACTAGAGTTTGCAACTCTTCTTCAGGAACCAAACTCAAGTTTTCTCCTTCCAAAGAAGAATGTCATGATTTGAGCTTTGAAGAGCATTTTGAGAATATGAGCAAACTCGAGTTAATAAGTAACAAACTCAAGTTTGGGACTTTTGAAGTGAAAAATGTTTAAGTCAATAAAGCTAAAAACTGGAGTTTTCAAAAGTAAACTCGAGTTTTCAAATGATCAAAATAGTGAGATGCTCTCTGCTTGATACAAACTCAAATTTGCTCACTCAAACTCGAGTTTTCTTGAAAGATGAAAAATCTTGAAAACTCTCTGCCAAGAGCAAACTTGAGTTTGCAAAACCAAACTCGAGTTTGCTTAAGTTAGAAAACTTTGAAAACTCTCTGTCTAAGACAAAGTCGAGTTTACTATGCTAGACTCGAGTTTTCTCAAAATATGGAAAATATTGGAAAGTTCTTGGCCAAGTGCAAACTCAAGTTTGTCTTATCAAACTTGAGTTTTCTTAAGATGAAAAAGCATTAAGACTCTCAGCCAAGTGCAAACTCGAGTTTGGTCAAGTTCACAAATCCTTGAAAGCTCTCTGTGTAACACAAACTTGAGTTTACAAATACAAACTCGAGTTTGCCTTAACTTGAAAAAACTTTAAGTGCTCTCTGGATGACACAAACTCCAGTTTACAATTAATTAACTCGAGTTTGCCTAAGTTTGGAAAAACTTGAGCAACTCTCTGTCAAGTCCAAACTAGAGTTTGCAACTTCAAACTCGAGTTTGCCTCGACATGATAAGTTTTTCAACTTACAAAGACAAACTTCAATTTGTGTTTACAATTTCCAGTTATCATCAAAACACATAGAGAATTAACAGGACATAATCAACAATGCATTCATCATTTCTTTCAGTTTCTGATTTTTCCTTTCTGCAATCTCGTTTGATTGTGGAGCATAAGGAGCATTCGTCTGGTGTATAATACCAAATTCTATACAGAATTCCTTGAAGGAGCCATCATATTCTCCCCCACAATCGCTCCTCACTATCTTAATTTTCTTGTTAAGTTGATTTTCAACTTCATTCTTATATTGTTTAAAAGCAATAATAGCCTCATCTTTACTATTAAGCAAATACACATAACAATATCTACTGCAATCATCAATAAATATAATAAAATATTTCTTATTACCCCTAGATGGTACAGATTTCATATCACATATATCAATATGTATTAAATCTAGTAACTCAGTTGATCTTTCAACAGGAGGAAACGATAACTTAGAAAATTTTGATTCAATGCATACTTAACATATATCTTTATTTGATTAGGCAATAAATCTAAATGAATTAAATTTTTAATCAATTTATAATTAACATGTCCTAATCTTTGATGCCATAAATTAGAGGACTCAAACATATAGATAGAAGCAATATTATTATTGATAGCACCATTATTGGTGACAGTCATTACATTAACTTTGAAAATGTTCTCACTAAGGTAACCTTTTCCAACATACATATCATTCTTAAAAAGTATAAACTTATCAGAAACAAATACAAGCTTAAAACCATTTTTGCTTAAGAGAGATCTAAATATTAAATTCTTGCGAATATCAGGCATATGAAGCACATCATTAAGTGTTACGACTTTTCCAGAAGTCATCTTTAAAACCACTTTCCCAAAATCTTCAACCTTTGAAGTAGAAGAATTTCCCATATACAGTTGACCCAAGTGGGTTGACCCAAGGGTCCATTTAGAAAAAGCAAAGTTGAGGTTTATATACCCTCCAACTTCTCTTCAACTAATCAATGTGGGACTTCTATCCATACACACATTCCTTCTTTCTTTTTCCTCTTCTTTTCCAACCTTCTTCTTATTCATAACCTATGGGATTTTATCCTAAATTCCAACAGATGATGTATTGATCTACAACAGAACCTTTCAGGATCACATGGATCACCTCAATATTATCTTTCAACTCTTAAGGCAGCAAGCTTTCTATGTCAATCTTGACAAGTGCAATTTTATCAACCTTGAGATTTCTTTTTTGGGGCATATTACTTCTGCTAAAGGAGTGGCGGTAGACCTTGAAAAAATTGTTGCCATAGATAAATGGCCACTACCTAAAGATATTTCAGAACTTCGAGGCTTCTTGGGACTTTCTAGCAATTATCACAAGTTTGTTTAAAACTATCTTTGGTCAGATTGTTAAGCCATTGACATATATGACTAAGAAGGATGATTTATCATGGAATACTAATTCCTTGACAGCTTTCCAAGATTTACAGTAGGCTTTGGTGAGTGCTCCGGTGTTACACTTACCAAATATTTCAAATAAGTTCATCATCAAGTGTGATGCTTCTTCAAGTGGTATTGGCGTTGTGTTGCAACAAGATGGCCATCCAAATGCTTTTTACAGCAAAGGGTTATCTCCACCTAAGAAATATACTTTTGTTTAGAAAAAGGAACTTCTGACCTTGGTCTCATCTTTGTAGATATGGCGCCACTATCTTTTAGGGTGTAAATTTGAAGTTCACACAAATCATTTCAGCCTCAAATACTTACTTGAACTGCGTGTTACCACTACTGAACAACAGAGGCTTATTTTCAAGATATTTCCCTTTGGTTTTTCCATCATCTACAAATCTGGTTCTTCCAACCAAGCTGTTGATGCATTATCCAGGATACCACATTCGGGTGAATTATTTTCTCTCATCATTCATCATGCATCTATCTTTGATGATCTTCCTTTCTAGTTGGAGCAGGATCCATATACAGCCTCTATTCTAACTTCATTGCTATCTAATTCAAAGTTAGTACCACATTTTAGTCTTAACTCATGGAGATTATATTATAAAGATCGTTTGGTACTGCCTTCTTCCTCTTCCCTCACTACTTCCCTTATAACTGAGGCATACTCTACCTCATCTAGTAGGCATGATGGAATTCTCAAAACTTTGAAATGCTTGCAGCAATACTATTTCTGGAAAGACATGAAAAATGAAGTTGCTACTTTGATTCATAATTGTGAGGCTTGTTAGCGTGCTAAATATGTGCCACAGGCTCCTGGGGGTCTCTTGCAGCCTATTTCCATTCCAAGGCATATATGGGACGATATCTAAATGAATTTCATCACTGGTTTACTTAAGTCTAATGGATTGGAATGCATCTTTGTGGTGGTTGACCACTACAGCAAAGCAACCTATTTTTAGGCTTGTTGCGTTCGTTTTCAGCAAAATCTATTGCAAATTTATTTTATAAGGAAGTGATCTATCTCCATGGTTTTCCAAAATCCACTATTTTTTATCAATTACCTATTTTCCTCAATGCTTTTTGGCATGAATTATTCCGCTTGAGTGATACAACTTTGAAAATGAGCACTTCCTACCATCCTCAAATGGATAAGCAAACCGAGGCAGTCAACTAGCATTTGGAGACTTACCTACGGTGTTTTTGTCAAGATCACCCTAAACAATGGAGTCTTTTCATTCATTGGACAGAATTCTCTTACAATACCGGTTGTCACTCTTCTTTTGGTTACACCCCTTTTAAAGTGGTCTATAGAAAGGATTCTCTGCCCTTGCTGCCATTTGTTAAAGTTGATACACTGACACTCACATTCATGATTTGGAGGAGTTTTTTGAAGAACGTGACGCTATCCTCACAAACATCAAAGATAATTTGAGTTTTGCATAAAGTTAAATGAAGGTTCAGGAAGATTCTCACAAAAGGGATGTTAGTTTTGCTCCAAGTGATATGGTGTTCCTCAAGATTCAACCATATAGACAAAAATTGCTCTCTCAACACAAGTTTGAAAATTTATCACCTCATTACTTTGGCCCCTATCCAATTCTTCAAAAGTTGGTTTTGTGGCATATGAACTTCACTTCCACCTAAATCTCGTGTGCATCCTATATTCCATGTATCACTTCTCAAGGCTGCTCACGGTTATGATAACCCTGCTCCATTGGCCCCTCTTCCAATTAATTCTAAACGGGAATTACTTTTGGAACCTGACAAGGTTCTCGACTCATGGATCATTGATGTGGATGGCACTTCTGAGGTGTAGCTGTTGATTCAATGGAAAAAGGGTTAAGGTGCAAATTTGCTAACGAACTATTACCCGAGGAGCATCTGCTACAAAAAAACAATTGAGGATACCAAAATTACCAATAAACAATTAAAAATTGAAAAAAAAAAGTACCAAATAACTATTAAAAAAACAACTATCACAATTATGTTAAAATATGAGGCACTGGCGTAGGATAGTGGCGGAGACGCTAGAAAAAAGAGCGGTTAAGCCTTCTTGTTGGATAATGCAAACACCAACAGAGATGGGACCCATGCGAGCAGGCGTTATGGACTGCTGGATTTGGTTTCGGTGCGTGATTTTCGCCCTGAAACTGCATACAAATCTTGATGAGTTCAAGAGGGTATATGGAACACCCAACAACAATGGAAGCTTTGGAGACGCCAACGTCGCCAACACTGTGACAGTCAATGGAAGACAGAAACACTAAGGCAGTGATGGGGTAACAGTGACGAGGTAATAATTCGTTGGCTAATTTGCACATTATTGTGTTTTTTTTCACTTTTTAATTGTTGATTGGTAATTTTGATACCCTCAATTGTTTTTTGTGTCAGGTGCTCCTCGGAGTAATAGTTCGTTGGGTAATAGTTAAATCAAGTTTTTTTTTATTATCTGTTGTGTCATATTTTCTAATCATAAATGGTTATATATCCTATTTTTAAAATATTACTCCTCTTATTATAAGACACCAACTAGCAAGTTTATTTGGTCCTTTTTATAAGGCACTTGTTTGTTCCCAATGGGCATTGATTAATTTTTTCCATGTCTGCCCCTAATTAATAAAGGTAATGGGTGAGAGTAATAATTAATATAATATTAGAGTTTAGTGCAATTAGTAGGGATATTATTGGAAATTACTTAGATTTTAGAACAACTTTATTAACTTTAACTACTTTTATTGGTTTGTGAGAAAAGTTAGTTGGTGTCTTATAATAAGGACCGGAGGAGTATTATTTAACTATAAATTCATATAAAAATAAAAATAAAGGACACATACATGACCAGGTGTTATTAGAGAAGTTGACATAATAGATATATAGGACTTTATATAAGGTTTGTCCTTTATAGATTTATATATATATATACACAGTTACACACTACACATTTAATTATACGGACATGCATATATGCTTTTTTTTAAGTCTATGTATATATTTTATAAATTTAAATATATCTTATAATTATAAAATTAATGAAATACAGTGATACATTTTTATCATATTCTAAAATTTTCAGCATAATATGTCAAAATTAAAAGAACCATACAAAATTTAGATAATATCATATGCAAGTGAGGTAATAGGTTTTTAACTAGAAAATTATTATAATTTTAATATAAATATAAATATTGTAGAATAATTAAATCTAAATAGATAAAGAAACGAGGGTTTGGTTCCCTTCCCCTTCCTCCAACCAAACAAAGCCTTATAGCCTCCTCTTCCCTCCTTTAAACCAAACAAAGCCGAGCTAGTTGGTCGCCGGCTCATCCACACCTTTCACTTAAGCACCGACAATCGAGAGACCGGCGAGGGGAAGCTTCTGTACTTAGCCGTTCTTCAGTTCGACAGAGAAGAGGAACATCGATTTTGTGGCACAGGATTTGGGTGAGTAAAACATCTGAAAATACTTCTATTTTCGAAGAATCTCTCGGGAAATCTAGGACCTGGGTTGAATTATAGAAATATAAAATCTGATGGATTTCTCCAGTCAATTTGTTGCTCATTACCTTTTTATATCATGCTTTTTTCTTGAGGGATTTTTTTTTTTTTGGCTCTGAAGATAAAGGAATTCAAAACGCAACCACTGTTTTTTTTTTTTTTTACTGGTTTTCCCTTCCTTCTATTACCGTAATAATATTCATGGTTGAAGCATGCTGTAATTTTGAGAATGGGGTTGTGATGCCAGTTGCTGAAATTTCAATCACATGCATGATATGGCAACAATATTAATTCTGTGATGGGTATTATGAGGTTTTATTCTCTGCTATGAATTTTAAATTTCGAGCTCTGATTGGTAAAATCAATTTTGATTCTCATATATGAACCTTTTGCAATAGCATCCATTCTGTGTTTCCAGTCCTGAAAAAAATCTGTGTTCTTGTATCTGGTAAATGGTTATATGGGAAATATCTCCTAAACTGGTTGGGGAATATTGTTGGCATATGTAAAATGGTTTAAGGTAACATTTTGGGAAGTATAGAGCGAAATTAGCATCTTGTAATTTGCTTCCATGGTTGCAAATAACCAGAATACGAGAAAAGAAGGGAGAAGGGAAGGATGGAAAAATCAGAGGACAATAATGCAGCCAAAACGTGATATTGACAACCATATTTATGGATCATTTGTGGATTACAATAACAAAAAAGGATTTTTGACATTCCCTTATCCCCCATTCTGGCCTACTTTAGCACAAGAGTTTCATCTTGTAGTTATAGATCTCTTGAGGAGGCTGTGCAAAGGAGCATTACTTTATGAAATGCACAGACCTTTTGGCATTGAGTGAGGATTGGTGCATGGGGAATTTTACACAATAATCTAGGCATTGTAGAGACAGCAAGATCTTGTGTATCAACAAAAAATAAGGAAAATTAAGGATAAGTTAACGTACAAGCGGCGAATTACTTAAACAGGGATAGGACACTGAAAACCTCCATCAGGTGATGAACATATCGATCAGAAATTAGCTTCAGATGCTGTGTTTTAGACTTATAGTGCCGGGGAATTTCATTCTTCATCTCAGTCATTGCTTCAATCAAGGCAAAAGGTTTTGCCATATCACCATTCATTAAAACAAAATACACTGCTTTGTCCCACTTTGATGGGTTTACATTTTGACAAGCCAAAACATAAATTGGAAAGGGATATGATTTGTGACATTTATTCATAAATTGGGAAGTGCATTTTTCATGTGCTCTAGAGTTTAATATTGAAGACTGCTCTTTGAACTCTGTAAACTGTATTAGAAACACATAATAGTTTTCCTCTCAAAAACCACTTGTATATAAATGATATGGGTTTGTTTTTGTCCCACCACATGAAAAGAAAGCCTCCAATAAAATTCTGCTCTTGGCTGTAGATTGTGGATTTCTGCTTGGTCTCAAAGACATTGGTGTTCGGAATTTGGATACTGATATGCTTTAAGAAATTCAACCTGATTGCATTATTATCCGCTGATGGCAACTTTGGCTACTTCTACATAGCGAATTTGATGTAATTTAACACAAGTTGAAAACTTTGATCATGCAGTTTAGTCATTGAATGCTTATGTCGAAGGGTGGTCTGGTATATACATCTGGGACCTCAATATTTATCAGCTAGTCAAAATTTGTGCGAGAAATAAGTAAAAGATGCCTCATTTGTTAATGCCCCCTAAACACTATGGCCTATTTATGTGTATAGTTGTATAGTTATTCTTGTAGCTTCTGCAATATGTCCTAGATGAATTATGTTCACCAGTCTAGGCTTTAGATCTTTTAAAAGTTACTTTGTAATTAATTTATGGTGTCCTGCAAATATTTCTCGTATTGGTGACAAGGCATGGGTGCTTACTTTTTCCCCTCCCTTTTTCTCTGGTTGAAATGATAGCTTTTTTGACTTATACCTAGAATACAAGTATAAAGAAAGATGTTAGATGAAAAACAGCAAGGTGACTTGCAATATTCTCGTTCCTGTGATCTCTTGTCATGCTTGAATTTCAAGTGTGCTAGGGTGGGTTTGTGTGTTTTAGATCAGATTCAGATTTACACGCCTGACTAGATTGGATTTATATGCTCTGATTTTGTTTTCATATTGACATTGCCTTAACCACCAAGTTTCTAGCAATTTTACCCTTAGGATTGTACTACATAATGAATAATAGTATATTCTAGAACCTTCGTTGGATTTACTGTTTTTCTGAAATGAGATGTCAAATGCAACTGATTGTTTCTAATGACATGGCACTTGCCCCATCACTTACACTTTGTTCTTTTATTCAGAATTTTCCATCTCGTCCTGAAGTGTTGAAATAGAAGTGTATCAGAATCAACTAAAACAAATTAGAGTAATAGCTAATTAGCTATAATTAAATGCAAGTATCAACAGAAACTCTTCCTGTTGATGATTGTGCTTCAAATGGAGGCTGGACTGTTGTTTTACCCCGCCGTGGAAGACAAAGGAAAAAAACTCAGAGAGTCGAGATTTTGAAAGAAACACAAGAACCATGGACTCCAACAGATATACAAATTGACCCCTCCACTGAAAAAGCATTGATGCAAAAAATTGAAAGAAGCATCGCTAAAGTTGAGAGCTCTCAATTCTATCATCGTTTTCGAGATCAGTTACAAACCCCACCCATTTCTAAACACTTGCACAAAGTTTTGGGATCAGAGTCAACGATGCAAATGGTAATTTATGGCATTGGCAGCCTTGAATTATATGAGCCTCCTAGATTGCAGCTTAGTCTTGCAATATTAATGAAAAGAGATTTAAGTTGGATTGGAGACATTGAGGTATTTGATCCTGTTCTTTCTGCCACTGAATCTCAGATTTTGGAAACTATGGGTTGTTCTGTCTTACGATTCAATGAACATGGAAGGAGGCAAGCTTTAAAGCCAACCGTGTTCTTCATGCCACATTGTGAGGCTGAGTTATATAACAACCTCTTGCAAGCTAATTGGAAACTGAATCTACTAGGTAACATGGTCTTGTTTGGGAACAGCTTTGAAACATACAAGCAAGTTTCAGAGTTTAACTCACCTGTTTTGCGCTCAATGGGTCATATTTTGGCTGCTCGAAACTTTACAAATGAGTTTAGAATAGAAACTATTTCGGATGATTATTTTAATGCTTTTCATGATTCAAGTTGGCACTTTTTCAGTCCTATCTTAGAGACTGAGCTGTAATTTATGAATTCTTGATTCTTGATGGACATTATTGGTAGGCATATGAAGGAATTGTATTGTAGTTTGGTTTTGAACCATTTTCACCATTTACTAAGAGAGTGTTCTCATATTTGTATCGTGTACCTTTTTCTTAGTATACGTGTTTTGTTTTGAATTGTTCTCTTTCTTTGAAAACCGTTGGGGGGATGTTATCAAAGGCAGTGAAAACCGTTGGATCTGTGGGTTCAGCAGTAAACTCACAAATGTTCCTCCAACTATTGCTGAATTAATAGTTGGAGGAGCATATTTTTTAATGAGAATTGGTGTCATAAGGAACAAGTCACTTCTGCTAAACACAATCTCATTGGTAAATAAAGAAAGTTAAACTTTAAATTGCTTCATATTTAAATTATGATTAATAGATTTCAGCATTTATTAAAAAAGGGGGCATGCTTATTTATTTTGGATCCAACTAGGGTTAGCCCATTTAAACCCAAATATTCTTACTTTTTAGAATTAAAGTGACAAACACTAATAACTTAAGATTATAATCCAACTCGCAATCTTCCACTTAAAGAGAAAATCTCATGTCATAAGATTACAAGGGCATTGACTAAACCCAAATATTCTTTCAATGTCAAGTCAGTGTGAATATTTGGTAACTTCTGAAACTGTGGTTTCAGAAACTCTTTTCCGCTAGTCGAGACAAAATTCTTGTCACATGTTTACCTCGTAAATGTAAAAAATATTCTCTAAAAGCTAATCTAAACACATAAGACTTAAATTAAAGAGATTTGACTAGTTTTCATGAATATAACTTTGTTGGATTTATATGTGTCTGTAGTTATCTTTACTTTGATGAAATTATCCTTCCAGTCAAAAAAGTTGGGTGGTAAAGGCTGGTGGGGTTTTGGTAAAAGTCTAAATGTTTTTTAAAAATATACACAAATTTATATTATTTTTAAAAAATAAAAGTTTGTTTCCTATATGGTTTAGGGTAAGAAAAAATTAGTTGAACTAATAAAAATTTAGGTATGGCAAATGAGCCTAATGAGTATAAAAAAGCTATAGCCACTCTATAGAGACTCAACAATACTTAAACATGGATTAATTGGTAAACATGAATTATTATTGAGAGAAAAAGGAAATTCTATGAAAGACATATTAAAATTCTTTATAAAAACAAATAATGAATTTCGCTCCAATGAGAGAAAAGTAAGGGAAGATATGGCATAGAATTCTTTTTTTTTTTGTTGGTATGTCTTGTGTGCATTAAAAATATTTTTGCTGGGAAAAAACTGAATCAGAAATCAAAATGTCTCTTAATTAACATTATTTTCCATCTCATTACTAAAATTAAATTGGGGAATGATCCATTACACAGCATCAGTTCACGTGGTTATTTCTTCCAAATGAAAGTTTTGTTAAAAACGAAAATTATATATAAATCATAGTGTAATACCCTAAAATCTGATTTAGGGTAAATATCATAAATTAGTAAAATATACCTATTGAAAATAGGTGAATATGAGGTCTCAAATATGGGAAGGAATTTATCATAATTCTCTAGGGAAATTTCTATTGAAATTAGAGGAATTAAAGTGCTAAAATGCCCTAAATAAACTAAGATCCATAAAAATACTGTGATAAATCCTAAGAGGCAATAAAATAATTATTAAAAATAGGAAAGTATGTTGTCTCTAATTTAGATAATTTTTGGGATTATTTCTCTTGGGAAATAAGGAGACAAAAATCAAAAAGTATTGTGGGGCCATAATTGACCCCATGATTTCTAATATTTTATATAAAGCATAAAATACCAGTGTAAGTCCAATAGTTGTGAGAAAATAATTAATCCTAAATAGGAAAACTATCAACAATTAGTGAGGAATTAAATAAATAATTATTGGCTAATTATTTAAGCATGAATCAAGAGAATATTCAAGTAAATCATGAGAAACCCTTTAATTAAATATTAATTGATAAAATTAGCATAAAATATATTTACTAATTATTGGGAAAAGATTAAGAAAAATGAATGAGGTTAAGGGTGTGGAAATCCCTAATCCTAAAAAGTTACTAATCTCATGATTAGGACACTAATTAAACTTGTTAATTCAATTAGATAAATTAAATAATTACTAAGGGTTAAGATGTAATCTTTAAAAGTAAAATCAAAGGTTTAGAATTATTCTAGTAATTTTTAAATCCTAAATCCATGTAATTAGAAATGGACCAATAGGAAAATTTGGTGAATTATATAATATAATTAAAATATATAATTTTAATTAAATAATTAAAAACAGAAAAAAAAAAAAAAAAAAAAAGGACCAACTGTGACCGAAAATTTGGAATGGATAAGAGGATAGGATTTTTGAGATTTTTGATAATGACACTTTGTAATATAATAGTGTTATAATTGTGAAAAGAAAATAGGATAAATGACCAACGATAGAAATTAAATCTTATCTAGAAAACCATGTGTTCTGGTGTAGAACACAGATTGTCTAGCCCTGAGGGGCTAGGGTGTTGATGTTGGTTGGGACTTGACCTAGGAGCGATTCCTAGGGCCTACGTACCCTGAAGAGGGATCAAAGTCCACGTAGTTCGAGTATTGATGGAGGCGTTTAGCCTAAGGGGGGTCTGTCTGCTCTGTGACGGCTATATGTGAATAGCCGGAGCGTAGACCGTTGTAGATGATCTTAGGGTTAGATCTCCCGCATCGTGTGTCATCGTGTGTTATCGTGTGTCCATGAATCTCGGCAACCTCCCCTTTGAATAGGTCTTGCGGTTTAGATCTGTGGGTCGGTTGAGATAATGGGCCTTGACCAGGTCCATAACAGATGCCCCCAAGCTCGGTAGTTCAGGTCTCTGAGCTGCCGAGGTTAATTGTTTGGTTGACTGTGAAATACAGATTTGGCCGAGATATGCTCAGCTCATTCGGGTTGTCTGCGGAGACAAGATCCCTTGCTCGAGTTTGCTTTAATCCCGGTTATTTACAACTGACAACTGTATAGCAATTGCCCCTCAGCCTGATAGTCCAGTCTCCGGGGTCATCGGGGTTGATCTGTTGTTGAGTCCGAATATCGCATCCAAGATGCTACCACTCGTTTGATTTTGATAAAGTGTCTATCCGAGTTTCAAAGAAACCCGAAGTTACTTGTCTCATGATTGAATTGCCCCCAGACATGTAGTCCGGGTTAATTTGCTTTGAAACTATGTTGACTTGATCATTAATGAAAGTTTGTTCACTTCCCGATCAATTCGAATATTTATGTAGAGTTTCATCCGTGTCCACGATGAACTGATATAGTGAACTCACATTTGTTTTTGGAGTACTATTGAGTGACCGAGCCAGGGTCAAAGGTGTGATATGCAGAATCTGCGAAAGTGCATCCGGTATTGAAACCGTAAAGTGGTGAGGGTCAGTATTCAAACTGCCTTGTATAATTCCGGGTTCGTTGACCAGGTCATCCTAGGATAAAGGAAAGTTGTCACTGCCGGGTTTGGTTTTTCACCAAAGCGTCCGAACATTTGACTGATCAGGGTCGGCATGACAGTTCCGCTTGATATCCTGGAGTAAGTTAGGAAGCGTCCGGGTTGCGATAGCTCTACGGAGACATCTCCCTCCGACTGAAAAGCCGAGTTTTATTCTTCAGTTCGTATTTGAATTACAACCGGGTTCAGTGACCCTGAGTTTGCTCTTTCGTTCATGTCTTTGTTGTTAGTGCAATTTGAGGAGATTGAATCAATGCTCTCGACTGAGAGTTTCTTTACACGGGGCCTATATTTTAACCGTATTAAGCGTAACCAAGGCCCGCCTTCAACGGGCAGGGATTTTAACCGGATTCGGTGTAGCGAGTCTGCCTTCAAAATTCACGCGAACCGGGATTTTAACCGATTCGTGTAACCGGGTCCGCCTTCAAATTTTTACACGGAGCGGATTTTAACCAGATTTGGAGTAACAGGGTCCGCCTTCAAAATTCACGCGGGCGGGATTTTAACCAGATTCGGTGTAACCGGGGTCCGCCTTCAAATTTTTACACGGAGCCGGGATTTTAACCAGATTTGGAGTAACCGGGGTCCGCCTTCAAAAATTCACGTGGAACCGGGATTTTAACCAGATTCGGTGTAACCGGGGTCCGCCTTCAAATTTTTACACGGAGCCGGGATTTTAACCGTATTAAGTGTAACCGGGGCAATTGTACTTTAGACAGAGCCTGGGTTGTAACCGTATTAGGTGTAACCGGGGTCATGCTTCTCGTTTCCCGAAAGACTTTACGCGGAGCCTGGGTTTTAACCAGATTTGGTGTAACGGGTCCGCCTTTCCTCCTTTGCCGCATCGGGGAGAGATCTCCAGAGTAAAGATAGCAACAATATATGCAAGCGGGTAATGTCTTTGCGGAAGTCAAGCGATTAAGCGATTGAAGGGAAGTACTAAGCAGATGTGTGAAGAATTTCCTTCACTGCTTATTGGAAGCATGATTACCCCAAATATCAATATTTTGTATAGATTTGACCAAATAGCTATTGGCGATGACTCATCATATGCAACAAAACTTCCTAAATCCCATCCATTTCTTTCATTAGGATCCTTCTTAGAGATTCACATCTCGTTATTTTCTGCTGCTTCCGTGAGGCAGCCAAGCAATTCCTCCAGACATGAAATATATAGAGGACCAAAGTCTCTAAAGCATGAGTTGGGGTAAGTCCATGGTGGACACCAAGAATCCAGTTTTGAAATTGATGGCTCGGGTTGCCTTCCAATCGACAATATTTGAAAGTCACAGTTCTGGATGGCTAGAGAAACGCATCCTTGCCGTGAACTCCACATCCTTGCGCAAACTCCTTTAAGAATCCACCAAGTATGGCTAACAAGAGACTTTGCTCCAGCTGGAAATCTAACGAGAAACAACAATGCACTCAAATAGTCTTGAAATTCCCAAGAGCCGAAACTTTCACCACACTTTGAAATGTGTCAGGATTCGCCAAAGGCCCAGTTGTGATCATTCTTGCGTGGATCTGATTCACGTCTTTTGTGGCTTTACGTTGTGTGAGATTTCAAACCTTAAGCTCCAAATTCAAGCCCGGTTCAGGTGCTTTCACCAGAAGTTGATATATGCATAACTAGGCATTTGATAAAATCGGCCTGATGATTGTAGAACCATATGGCATCCACTTTTAGAAGGCGAGAAGGGCTCCATCGCAATATTACTCTGAAGCTGAAGCGAGCGCCAAGTACAAGAATTTTTATCCACCAAGTGGACATTTCTTATAAATATAAAGGCACTCACTCCAAGATTATGTTGCAGCATCAATTTTCGGTCTGTTACTTGTGAAGACTATTTTAAAGACCATTGATTGATCATTAATTAATGGTGCCAACTTTAAAAAATTGGCCACATACTTCCCTTGGAAAATTGACAAAGTCAGACACATCTTCTTCCATTTGGATAACCGTTGACAGGATTTTCCGTGGTTGAAAATACAAATTGAAGTTCATATTTCCCAAGCCTCGGAAAGCCGTTGATTAAAGCATTGTATGCCACCACAACTTTAAATTATTGTCTTCCATTTACAGGACTATAAATAATGCTGCTGATTCATTTCCCTCTTTAAAATAGTCATCCTTCCAAGCCTCTTGAAGTTGTTCAAGAAAAAACCGAATATAACATTGTTCAAGAAAAAACCGAATATACCAAGCAGTGAATTGCTCAAACAGAGGTCTCTTTTAAGCTCTAGTTTAATTGGCAACATATATATTTCTTTGCCCAAAACAATTAGTGAGAAGCCATAATTTTGACCATAGAGACCAACTTCCTCAAATCCTGCTTCTGAACAAACGCCCATGAGCACTTGCAAGCAAACCGGGACAAGAATCACTACTAGAATCACTTGATCAGATTTAGTAGGATGCAATACTTGCAGTTCTGAGATGGAAGATGATGGAATTGCTCCTCAATCTATCTTCCCCCAAACTTAATTCGCAAGCCAGGGTGAGAAGGAGGGTAGCGACACAAGAATAAATATACTCCAAAAGATCAGCATTTAATCTATCCACAAGACAGAGAATACCTTGAATGAGAAATAAGGCATGCATGTTTTGAGGCCTGATGAAGCAAAATTGAGCTGACTTCAAATGCCCACCAAGATTCTGGTGAAAGGCAAAGCTCTAACTGCCGATATTTTTGTCCCCGTCGATAGTTGGGACTCGCTGACAAGCATTCCTTCATCTCGGCTTTCTCAGCATTTTGGCAATTGTAATCTCGGCGTACCTCAGCGTCTCAGACCCTCAGCAACCCGGGTGAACCTCGGATTGATCCAGTCTCGGGCATTTCGGACATACCAGGAATCTCAGAAATTGACACCTCGGAATATTCATCTCAGGATGGTGTGAAATCTCCATCTCGGCTTTCACCCTTTTTACCGGATCTCAGCTCTGTTATTTCAAGCTCTGCTATCTCGGCACGACAATCTCGGCATTCAGGACGAGGGGAATGATTTGTTTGGAGTATCCCGGCTCAATGATCTCGGTATCTCAGATTATAATCCCAGACTTCAAATCATGATGCCGACTTTCAATTAGGACGGATGCCGATTCAGGGACAGATGCCGGTGGTGGGTACCTTGCATCATTTAACAATCCCGGATCCCCCAATCATGATTAGGGCTCATTGGAGGTTCCTGGGGACCTGGTGGGGGCAAATTTGACGACGAATCGGAGCCTGGAGGATAGATGATTCACTTGACTGGCGAGTTCCGCACGATTAGGTCTCCAGGATTCGGCCCCTTTTGCGATGCTCATGATTCTGTCTCCCAGTCAACTTGAAAGCCAGAGTTCTTCTTCGATCGGGAAGTTCGAATCCTACGTTCCTTTTTCAAAGACTGACCGCAATTGGAATTATTGACAAACCAAGGGCTTCTTTGCTACGTAAGCACAATCTAGCCCAAACCATCGCACAAGGACCTACTCCACGGTCGAATAGAAACAAGACAAAGCCCAGATTGTATTTGCCAGCGATTCCAATTATTTGAGCCAGCAAATTCGCAGTATTTCTGTGAGAAACGTTGAGAAGCAAACACGGACGGTGGATCTTGGGAATCCTCAAAAGCAGCCACTCCCACCGTAGTTTCATGCATATTAAAACTCCAGTTCGTTTGGCATTTGGGAACTGGAATCATTCATTGACCATCTTTGGTCACGGGAATCGAAATTTATCGATCCCCACGGTCGGCGCCACTGTTCTGGTGTAGAACACAGATTGTCTAGCCCTGAGGGGCTAGGGTGTTGATGTTGGTTGGGACTTGACCTAGGAGCGATTCCTAGGGCCTACGTACCCTGAAGAGGGATCAAAGTCCACGTAGTTCGAGTATTGATGGAGGCGTTTAGCCTAAGGGGGGTCTGTCTACTCTGTGACGGCTGTATGTGAATAGCCGGAGCGTAGACCGTTGTAGATGATCTTAGGGTTAGATCTCCCGCATCGTGTGTCATCGTGTGTTATCGTGTGTTATCGTGTGTCCATGAATCTCGGCAACCTCCCCTTTGAATAGGTCTTGCGGTTTAGATCTGTGGGTCGGTTGAGATAATGGGCCTTGACCAGGTCCATAACACCATGAACAAGGTTTCCAAGGTCAGGGTATATTTTAAACAAGTGAATTTTTATCTCGGAGTAGGCTGTCTCCGAAGTTATTTCCGTAACCGAAAAGGGTTATACTAGATTGGCTAAGAAGCTATCTGATGTTCAAAAAGCAAATCATATAAATGAAAATATATAGAAACCAAGCCATAACTTGAAATCCAAGAATGAGTTGGTAAACATCTGGGCATATTATGAATCAGTGGATTTTTGTCCCGAAAATGTTGTTACCCGAAGCGATTTCCACAACCGAAGGCGGATATCCGAAAATCTTCAGCGAAATAGTAGAGGCCCTGAATGGGATCAAAAATTTAGTTGACCCAAGTATCTTGAAAGAGGAAGAAGAGATCTTCAGGGCTATGTTCCCAGAATTTTGAGATTTTGTAAGATTACGCGATTAGGACACCGAACAGGGAACTTATCGGTAGAAAACTTCTGGAAGAAGTAAGTGACATCACTTGTGTGACATCATCCTTGGGGAGGATGACATGGGGGAGGACGGCTTGGTGCATCCAAGGGCCAAGGAGAAGACTTCCAAATGAAGCAAGATCTGACGGTTAGAAATTGGCATGAATAGTAACCGAAATTTCTCTATAAATAGCACCAACCTCTCTTCACAATTCTCACACCATTCCTCCTTGAGCATTTCGAAATCTTGGAGCAGAGGAAGAGAGGAGGAGTCCGGAGAAATTTGCAGCGAAGCTCTGGGTAAATTATTCGGTCCTTAGTCTTAAGTTCTTTCGGTAGTTAGAGTAGAAATGCTAGTTTGATCTTTAATCTTCTAAGTATGATTAGATATCATGTTTTAGGGGTAATTAAGGTATTAATTTCGAAAATCATGTTGGAGTTAGATATATGGCAAAATTTTGGAAGATTAGGGTCAAAGTAGCGAAGCTCTAGCGAAATTTCGCCGATTAGTCAACTAGGGGCAAAATGGTAATTTGTACCTAAAATGCCTGTTATGATGTTGATCACTAATAAATGTGATATTATCCTTATAGGATATCTGTGATCACCTACCGCTGTCGAACCGCTGTCTGACGTGCTGTTTTCCGTTTTCCGTCGAAAGTACAGTTTTCCGTCAAACGTACCAGAATACCGTCAACGAAGGTACGGACGCGTACTGTAACAATGACACTGATGTTTATATGCTTATATATGTTGTGGATGGTTTCATAAAGCCATGAACGGGACTCTGTCCTGGACATGCACTGTGACTAAGGTAGACTTAGATCACTATTTGCAGCTTTACGGGTTATAGTCATGATAACACCGTTATGTTTTCCTAGCGCTGAGGACACGACTGTACATCGTGGCACAGGGTATAAGTGCAAACCAGGGACAACTTTGCATGTTAGTGTAGTTGTTATCAATTGATCATACGATGTATTGTATGGATCTATGCTGTAATACTAGAAATATCTGTTGTACATGTATTGTTTGTATAAGCATGAGGTTAACCGTTACCTGAGGTCCGATGGGCATTGGACCTTAGCTCTTATATAGCTTCAGGGTCCGGAGACTCGCGGACGGAAGATGAGCGTAAGATGAATAGTAGAACGTGTGAAGAACCGATCGAGGACATCTAAGATTTGAACAGATAATGTAATCTTCGTTATGAACAGACAGCTACGCCACTGTATTATGTTGTATCAGTTACTCAATACTCCATTTGTTTCCAATGCTCTACTCTGATATATGAAAGAGAAAAATTATACTGCTTTTGAAAATGGGATGTTACACATAGGACTGAAAAAAAAAAAAACAAAACTCAAGTCCTAGGTGAAAGCAGTGAACTGGTAATCCAATTTCCTAGTTACTTGAGTTAGAATTTTTAGATGGATCGATGGGTTGAATTTTATAGATAAAATTTCAAATAGGATCCACTATAGTAAAATAATTCCCAATTGCCCCCATAAAAATATAAAATATCACTGCACACTTTTGGGGGAAAATGAAATTCATTTGTGGGAGGAATAGACAAAAACAACCCTACTAAAAGAAAGAAAGAAAGAATAAACAGAGCTTACAAGTTGAATATGCACATTTACATTACACATATGAGAATCTATAAGATCATCTTGGTCATACACAACATTAGGGCATAAATGTCTTTTCTACCAAAAAACTTAATTTTAATTTAGTCTTAGGGGGTGCGGTGAAGTTTAAAAAGGTTTTGGAAGCTATTTGATATTATACGCTTAGAAATAGGTACGAGTACATCTTGAAATAGGTAGGGGTGCAATATATATTTGGGAAAATCACGTACAGGTCCCAAAGACCAGAAATAATTACAAAAAATCCATTAAAATCACTAAATTACACAGAAATCCCAATTGACTATTTTGATATTATTTGTATTAAGAACAGGAAATGTCATATTTACAACAGAAAGTGTCATATTTACAACAATATTTAAATACCTAACCATTTACAACAGAAAGTGTCATATTTACAATAACATTTAAACACGTAGAGAGATCATTTACAACAGAAAAAGGTTAGATTTACAACAGGAAGTGTTGTATTTACAACAAAATTTAAAATCTAGTCATTTACAATAGAAAAAATCATATTTACAACAAAATTTAAAACCTGGATTTTGTTTTCATACAAATAATATCAAAAAGTCCCTAGGGACTTTTGTGTAATTTGGTAATTTTAAGGGACTTTTTATAATTATTTCTGATCCTTAGGACCTGCACGTAATTTTCCCTATATATTTCCCATTTTATATATTTTTTTCTCTTCTTGTTAAACTTAAAGTGACTATCATTTCAAGTATTTTAATAATGAATTGTGTTGACCCAATCCAACACCAACTTGTATAATTGACATTTGAGCCTATCGACCAATTTAATTTATTGATCAGTCCGGTTTTAGTAGCTTAATGAGGGAGATTTGCTATTAAATTAAAATATTGTTGGCAATCAAATTAAAATATCAAAATAAACATTAGGAAAAAATCTTATTATATACCTTCAGAATTTAAAAATCTAGCAACCAGTAACACTTTAATGTTATTTTCTGATAACATCTACTACTCCCCCCGGTCCTAATTATAAGACAACATTTGAGAGTTGGTTTTGATCCTAATTATAGGACAACATTCTAATAATTGTCAATTTTTTCCTAAAATACCCCTATTTTATTCTCTCAAATGTGTTTGATTTTTGTGAGTATATGTATGTCGACGCGTATACTCTTCCAGTCAATGAAATTTTTAGATATATATATGTGTGTGTGTATCTATGTATGTATATATGTGTGTCTACACACAAATATCTATAGACACTATAGATACATACACACATACATGTGTGTGTCTACATATATGTATGTATGTATATTATGTGTGCACACAGTGGCGGAGCCACTATGTTGCATGTGAGTGCAAGTGCACCCATAAATTTTAGTTTTTGAGTTTTTTTATTTTATTTTAAATTGTAGCTGTTGAGTTTCCCTCCTCCCCCTCGCTGCTGAGTTACTACATATCTTAGCATAAACACTCATAATCCCTCTCAAAACATGAGACATTATTATATAGTGTTATGAGGCCCATCGGTGGTTTTATTTTTATGGGCCCCAAGCTTTACTACCTGCTGCCAGAGCCAACGTTTTACTTTTTTAGTATGACGTTTTTTTTCTTAATATGACCATCTGATTAAATTAAATATAAATATTATCAGACTTAATTAACATAGTTTTCTCAAAAAAAAAAATTTATAGTCACATGTACTTAGCTTGTAGAGTTCCGAGAGTGTAATACCCCGAAATTTGAATTAGGGAATTTAAGGGCCAAAGTGCCAAAATGACGAAAATGCCCCTAAGGGACATAAATGACTTAGAAAAATTATGGAAAATACCCTTGTAAATTATAAAATAATGCATGAGGCATGGAAATTCTAATGTTAAGGCAAAAGTTTGAAGATAAAGGAGTGTCTTAATTAAGAAAATTATCAACAAGTGATAATAAAGTAATTAAGTAATATTGAGCTAATTACTTAAGCCTGAGCAAAGAAAATTATGAAACAATTATGTAAAGCTCAAAAATTAGTGGAAAATGGTTTGAAATTAGTAAAAATATGTTTACTAATTAATTGGAAATTTTGGAGAAAAATAGTTGAGTTTAGGTATTTTTGAGCCTAAATACAAGTTTGGACCAATAGGAAAATTTTGTAAAAAATTATGTGAAAATAATTATTTAATTAATTAAATAATTAATTAAATAATTTAAAAAAAAACGAAAATTAAAAAAAAAAAAAAAGAAGGACCAGAATTTTGGGCCAAAGAAAAAGAAAAAGAAAAAGAAATGGAAAAATAAATATGCAACTTGCAAATATTATAATAATATAATTAATTAAAGTTAAAAAGGATGAATAGTAATTTGGAAATTAGGAAACGGATCCTATCTAGAGATCTAGGAATAGGAATCCCAAGGTCAAGGTAAAATATTGATCAGTGAGTTTTTACCTTCAAGTGACCTCTTCCGGAAATTAATTCCGAAGTAGTTTGTGCATTTTCCTAATAAAACAAAATAGGGAAAAATGCATATAGGCATATTTTTGGAAATGAAGAAAATAAATTCTAACTCAATATCTAGGAATGAGTTTGAATTTATATGGACATATTTGGAATCGGTGAATTTTTCGAAGAGATTGATGTCTCTAAAAACGAGTTTAAAACCTTAGGACCGTACGGACACGTTTTCGAGGAACTTCAGATCGACTGTTGGAACCACTGTAAGAGACCGAAATTTAAGTTAAATTAGATATTGTTGACGAGAAATAGAAGATCTTCAAAGCTATGGATTTAGAATTTTGAGATTTTCCGAGATTACGCGAAACGGGGACCGATCGGGGAAAATCTGGTAGACCGGGCATAAAGTGAACAATTTTGGAAATTCCCACCTTGTCCCTTCAAAACCCTATAAATACCCCCCCCTCCTTCATAATTCTCACACCTTTTTCTTCCTTCTCTTGGCCGAAATTTTTGGCTGAGAAAGAAGAGAAAGGAGCTCGGGGAATTGTGCGTGGCTCCTAACGGGATTGTCCTAAAGTCTTCAACGGTAAGTCTTTCGATCTTTAGTTTTTAGTTCTAAAGATAGTAGAATTGTTAGATAGATTTAGAAAGTAGGTGACAAGATTCCTACAAATGTTTTAGAGCCTTGTTTGCGTTGAAATAATATGCAGAGGTGTAAACATAGTAGGGATCGAGTCATTGAAAAGTTGTAGTTTTTAATAGCTCTTTTAAAGGTTAGGGGTAGTAATAGCCTTTAAATTTTGAGTATGATTGGGTATCATATGGGAGGGCTATTTTAGTCTTTATTTTCGAAAATCTTAAATGCGTCGAAGTTCTGGCGAAATTTTGGGAAGAAAATAGCCTATGTAGCGGTTACCGGCGAAATTCCGCCAAGTAGGGTAGAAGGGCAAAATGATAATTTTTACCTAAAATGCCGTTATAATGCCAAATCACTAATGAAAGTGATATTACTCCTATAGGACGTCGAAATCCTAATCTGCCGCCGTTACGCCGAAGTGCCGCTATTGGACGTTTTCACGTTTTCCGTAGAAAAGTACGATTTCCGACTAAGTGCCGTCTACCGTCAACGAAGGTACGTCCGCGCATCGTAACATTAACTCTTATGTTTATGGTATGCATATATGTGCTATGTGGCCATTCTGTTCGGTTTACGGAGGTATGTACGTTCGCGTACTGTAACATTAACGCTGATGTTTATTGTATACCTATATGAGGTAGATGATGACTGTAGGTTTGTTGTGTGCTTATTGGTGTATGTACGTTCGCGTGCTGTAACACTAATCTGATGGATATAGTATGCTGTATATGGTATGTATGTGATGTGTGTATGGTGTGTATATGTGGGGTGTTGTTGGGATGCATATTATGTTAGAAGATAACCGTATGCATGCTGGGAGCGATATATCTGTAAGGCTGGGAGCGATACATTTATAATGCTGGGAGCGATACATCTGTAATGCTGGGAGCGATATATCTGTATGCTGGGAGCGATACATGAGCATTGGTTGGGTGTGGTTTATATGTTGTTGCTTGGTAACCCATATGTGTGTATGTATACATGAGGTTAACCGTTACCTGAGATCCGGTGCGGATCTCAGCTCTCAATATAGCGTCAGGGCTCAAGGACCGAGGAACGAGGAGAGAGGGAAGCGAGCAGTTCGAGGATCCTATGAAGACTTTCCATTATTATCCTTTACTTTTTGGAACTCTCGGTTACTATACCGTTTATGTAACTAGCCAGTGGGCATTTTGAATATATATATCAGTTACTTTTCCGCTCAAATGCTCTACTCTGATGATTTTGAAATGATGTTTGAAAAAAAAAAAAAATTATACTGCTTTTGAAAAGTCGGGTTGTTACATTTGGTATCAGAGCAGTTGTCCTGGCATAGATCTAACTATGTTATATACAAACCATTGGTGCCGAAGGCAAGGCTAGTCTATGTGGGTAAGCCAATCGCCGCCGTGAACTCGGTGAGGCTCCCATGATAGACACTTACCCGGCCAATTGGTTTGAGTAACGGAGTTAGGCTCTACGCCTTTTAAAGAGCATATTTTGAAAATAAGTACTGATATAGGCTGAGTCGGTGTACCCCTGCACTACCGGTATACCATACTGAACCGGTGTACCACCCTCTGTTGGTGCATCACTCCGATAACTGCCAGTTTGTACTGGACGTTAATTCTATTCTAGCACAGAGCTCATACGCGGAGCTGGGTCACGCCGGATGAAACTCCGAGACCAATAAAGATAGTACATGCGATTTTGACTCATGTAGAGGAACTCCCGATACGAAATCCCGCACCCGCTTCTGAGTAGACCAAATCAATGAAATTCTGATGAAGGGGGAGATTTTGCGAGAGTGTATTCATTTGTAGTAAGTGTGGTAAAAGTCGGGAGCAGTTGTAAATGCTAAGCGCGATAGAGTTTAGAGACTAGTGTGATAAAGTCTCGTTATGCGGAATGTCTTCCCGTATCTAACGTTAACGTTTCCTCTAATCAAGGAACGCGACATGGCGAATCCGAGAGGAGCCGGAGCTCCCGAGAGGCCGGGCAGAGGCCGAGGCGGAGAACGAGGTAGACAACCTCGGGTAAATCCGGTACCAAACCAACCAGGAGGTGGATGAGATACAGGAGATGAGGAGAACCCCGCAAGAGCAGAGGGCTCTCATAGATGCCTTCTGGAAAGGCGAATAGACAAGACCAAGAAGCTGAGAGACAACTGGAAAGACGACAGAATGAGGAAGAGCATAATGATGATGAAGAAGAAGAAAACGAGCAAAGTGACGAGTACGATGAGGAAGCTGAGGAATCGATAGGTCCCATCACCTCCACGACAAGGGAGAGTCATGCGCACCACACAACATTGGGTCACACGCTTTGCAAGCTCAAGCCACCTACTTTTCGGGAAGAACGAATTGGCGGAGGATTGGATGATGAGCTTAGACAAGATATTTGAAGTGATGGAATGCCCGAGGACCGGAAAGCTCACTGGCAATTTATAAGTCGGAAGGGACGCACATAGATGGTGGAAGAGTGTTTCCACAACCCTTCAAGGCACCGTTTACACAGGAAACATTCTTGGAACAGTTCAACGAGCGATATTTTCCTCCCTCGGTGCGGTGATTAAGGAGGAAGAATTTCGCAGTCCAAGCAGGAAATGAAGAATCATTCGACGACTACTTCGCTCGTTTCACCAACCTCGTCTCGTTATTCTTCATATCGAAAAGCCACGTGAATGAAAGCCGGAAGGCAAACCGATTAGTAAGCTGGACCGAAATATGATATAAGGGCGAGGCTAGTATCGCAACAATTTCCAAAAATGGCTCAAGCGGTAGAATCTTGCCGGATGACTGAGCGCAACTCGAAGGAGTTACGTAAGTCACGGAATCACAATGGTAGCCGTGCCGATCAAAGCGAGGGTAGCCGTGGAAATTCCTCACGAAAGAGAGAAGCACCATGGGATGACTCTCAAAGAGAAAGCAAGAGGCCATTTCGGTTTGAGCGTAACAACTCAAGAATGATGGAGTCCCGACCATGTCCCGAATGCGGGAAGTACCATCCCGGTGAGTGTTTTAACAAAAGGGTTTGTTTCGGATGTCGGAGCGGGACACATTATTACAAATTGTCCCGAGAAAGGTACGGAGAAACGAGTTTGCTACGGATGTCGAAACCGGACACATTGCCCGAACCGCCCGAGAAAGTCAGAGGATTCAAGCCACGAGAACCCGGCCGAATGTACGCGCTAACCGATACCATGGACAGAGAACTTCCTGAGAGAGTCCAAGGTACTATCTCTCTTAGTAAGGAATTTTTCTCAGACGTTAACTATGTGTTAGTTATTCAACTAAATCGTATGATACATGAACCATCTTCGTGACGTATTCCGCGTTTCCTCGTTATTTTTCTACCGTAATCATGTCATTGAGTAGGAGGTATCTTATGTTGTCATGGTGTATGGGAACCATGGAGACATTTTGATAATCTTGTGTTATCATGGTGTATGGGCGCCATGGAGACATTTTGGTATTTGTGGTGTTGGCCAGCGGTGTATGGGCGCCTCGGGAGACACTATATATCAAAGTACAATATGACAAGATCTTTATGGTCAAACCAAAGCGAATTCTCGATCGCCAGGAGGAGCGGCTGGCAGACAAGTGAAGATCCGATGCGTGGAGTCCAAGGTCCGAGTAGACGAAGTCTAGTTAGTACAAAGTATAGTGGGTAGAGTGCAAATTTCGAGGACGAAATTTTGTTTAACGGGGAGAAATGTAATACCCTGAAATTTGAATTAGGGAATTTAAGGGCCAAAGTGCCAAAATGACGAAAATGCCCCTAAGGGACATAAATGACTTAGAAAAATTATGGAAAATACCCTTGTAAATTATAAAATAATGCATGAGGCATGGAAATTCTAATGTTAAGGCAAAAGTTTGAAGATAAAGGAGTGTCTTAATTAAGAAAATTATCAACAAGTGATAATAAAGTAATTAAGTAATATTGAGCTAATTACTTAAGCCCGAGCAAAGAAAATTATGAAACAATTATGTAAAGCTCAAAAATTAGTGGAAAATGGTTTGAAATTAGTAAAAATATGTTTACTAATTAATTGGAAATTTTGGAGAAAAATAGTTGAGTTTAGGTATTTTTGAGCCTAAATACAAGTTTGGACCAATAGGAAAATTTTGTAAAAATTATGTGAAAATAATTATTTAATTAATTAAATAATTAATTAAATAATTTAAAAAAAAAACGAAAATTAAAAAAAAAAAAAAAAAGAAGGACCAGAATTTTGGGCCAAAGAAAAAGAAAAAGAAAAAGAAATGGAAAAATAAATATGCAACTTGCAAATATTATAATAATATAATTAATTAAAGTTAAAAAGGATGAATAGTAATTTGAAATTAGGAAACGGATCCTATCTAGAGATCTAGGAATAGGAATCCCAAGGTCAAGGTAAAATATTGATCGGTGAGTTTTTACCTTCAAGTGACCTCTTCCGGAAATTAATTCCGAGGCCGTTTGTGCATTTTCCTAATAAAACAAAATAGGGAAAAATGCATATAGGCATATTTTTGGAAATGAAGAAAATAAATTCTAACTCAATATCTAGGAATGAGTTTGAATTTATATGGACATATTTGGAATCAGTGAATTTTTCTGAAGAGATTGATGTCTCTAAAAACGAGTTTCATAATGCTTAGGACCGTACGGACACGTTTTCGAGGAACTTGACCGATTGTTGGAACCCCGTAAGAGACCGAAATTTAAGTTAAATTAGATATTGTTGACGAGAAATAGAAGATCTTCAAAGCTATGGATTTAGAATTTTGAGATTTTCCGAGATTACGCGAAACGGGGACCGATCGGGAAAATGCAGTAGGCGGGCATAAAGTGAACAATTTTGGAAATTCCCACCTTGTCCCTTCAAAACCCTATAAATACCCCCCCCTCCTTCATAATTCTCACACCTTTTTCTTCCTTCTCTTGGCCGAAATTTTTGGCTGAGAAAGAAGAGAAAGGAGCTCTGGGGAATGTGCAAATAAGCTCCCGCGTAATTGTCCTAAAGTCTTCAACGGGTAAGTCTTTCGATCTTTAGTTTTTAGTTCGAAAGATAGTAGAATTGTTAGATAGATTTAGAAAGTAGGTGACAAGATTCCTACAAATGTTTTAGAGCCTTGTTTGCGTTGAAAAATATGCGAGAGGTGTAAACATAGTAGGGATCGAGTCGCTGAAAAGTTGTAGTTTTTAATAGCTCTTTTAAAGGTTAGGGGTAGTAATAGCCTTTAAATTTTGAGTATGATTGGGTATCATATGGGAGGGCTATTTTAGTCTTTATTTTCGAAAATCTTAAATGCGTCGAAGTTCTGGCGAAATTTTGGGAAGAAAATAGCCTATGTAGCTAAGCGTGGCGAAATTCCGCCAAGTAGGGTAGAAGGGCAAAATGGTAATTTTTACCTAAAATGCCGCTTATAATGCCAAATCACTAATGAAAGTGATATTACTCCTATAGGACGTCGAAATCCTAATCTGCCGCCGTTCTGCCGCCGAAGTGCCGCTATTGGACGTTTTCACGTTTTCCGTAGAAAAGTACGATTTCCGACGGAAGTGCCGTCTACCGTCAACGAAGGTACGTCCGCGTACTGTAACATTAACTCTTATGTTTATGGTATGCATATATGTGCTATGTGTATTGTTATGGTATGTTTATTGGATACAAATATGTTAGAACAGCTTTGGTGCCAAGGCAAGGCTAGTCTATGTGGGTGTGCCATAAGTCGCCGTATAAGTCGGTGAGGCCCCCATGGTAGACACTTACCCGGCCATTCTTCGGTTTACGGAGGTATGTACGTTCGCGTCTTTGTAACATTAACGCCGATGTTTATTGTATACCTATATGAGGTAGATGATGACCGTAGGTTTGTTGTGTGCTTATTGGTGTATGTACGTTCGCGTCTTTGTAACACTAATCGATGGATATAGTATCTTTGTATATGGTATGTATGTGATGTGTGTATGGTGTGTATATGTGGGGTGTTGTTGGGATGCATATTATGTTAGAAGATAACCGTATGCATCTTTAGGGAGCGATATATCCGTAAGGCCGGGAGCGATACATTTATAATCTTTGGGAGCGATACATCCGTAATGCCGGGAGCGATATATCTCGTATCTTTGGGAGCGATACATGAGCATTGGTTGGGTGTGGTTTATATGTTGTTGCTTGGTAACCCATATGTGTGTATGTATACATGAGGTTAACTCGTTACCCGAGATCCGGTGCGGATCTCGGCTCTCAATATAGCGTCGTGGTCGGAAGGACCGAGGAACGAGGAGAGAGGGAAAGCAGCGGTTCGAGGATCCTATGAAGACTTTCCATTATTATCCTTTACTTTTTGGAACTCTCGGTTACTATACCGTTTATGTAACTAGCCAGTGGGCATTTTGAATATATATATCAGTTACTTTTCCGCTCAAATGCTCTACTCTGATGATTTTGAAATGATGTTTGAAAAAAAAAAAAATTTATACTGCTTTTGAAAAGTCGGGTTGTTACAGAGAGCAACTCCCCTGCATAAAATAGAAAAGTTCCAAAGATTAATTGAATTTGAATAGATCAGTTGATTAAAATAATTTCTGCATCAATCTTTCAGTGGATGACTTGAGAGCAAATACAGAGTATTTAAAGGTGACTGAAGAGAAAAATTACACAACCGAGGAAAATAAAAAGTCTGCAGCAAGAATTGGTATGTAATTATACAGACAACCCTTTATATTCTTTTTTTTTTTTGGCAGAAATTTTTTTGGTTTATATCGTTCATTTGATCTCTTGCCATAGGATGTAATCAAGGTCCTCAAAATATTTCACTATAACTAGTTTACAAAGGGTTTGTAGGAGGTGGATCCTACTATTGAACAAGATGAAACGAGTTCTGTGGGAATGGATTCTTTGTTTTTAGAACTAGCAGGTGTTATACCCGAATTGATGAGACAATAAGCTTTCTTTGGGATGTTGAAGTAAGAAATATGTGTTGTCTTATTGATTTTGTTTTGACTTGAATTTTGTTCAATACTGTGTGCCTAAATTTGAAACTTATCTGTACAAAGTTGTGTTTATGATAGTGTAGAGTTGTAATGCATTTGTATTCTCATTGTTTTCCTTCTTCCTCTATGTAGGTATTTGGTGTTGAACCTATTGAAAGCGTCGTGCTCTCTGGTGGACAGTTTGGTGAGTTATAGCATTTGTTATGCTCTTTTATTCCTTCATTGATAGTTGACTTTTTAATATCCTATCACATATGACAAACCATAATAATTTTTCCTTGCATGTTGCTTTGGAATTTGATTGTGTAACATCTGGGTATCTGTATGCCATGAGATTAGAGTATATTGTTCTGTTTAAATTGATTTCATTGGAAATACTTTTCAATCGAACCCCATTTCTAATCCTAAATTTTACGAATGAGTGGGTTGCCTTTTATCCTCTTTAAAAAAAAATTCGGGGGTGCTGCCCCCGAACCCCTAAATCCCATCATTAATTGTGCACCCACAAACTTAAATTCCTGGCTCCGCCACTGTGTGCACACATATATGTGTGTGTCTACATATATGTATGTATGTATGTGTGTGTGTGTGTCTACACACATATATTTTGTGTGTGTGTGTGCCTATACACAAATGTGTGTGTGTGTGTGTGTGTGTGTGTGTGTGTGTGTGTGTGTGTGTGTGTGTACAAATATAAACACACACACACACACATATACATATATATCTTTGTGTGTGCGTTTATATGTGTGTGGGGGTGTGTGTGCCTCTATGTGTCTGTCGATATATGTACACACATATATATATGTGTGTGTGTGTGTCTATATGTATACACATATATATGTATATATAGTAAGATTATTATTTCAATTAGATAGCATGTGGAAAAAAAAATAGGTTGGAGAGGCATATGATAGGAGCTATTGATTTACTTTCATTTAGGTCATTTTAAATTTATATAAGGATATTTTAGGAAAATGAGTAAAATTAACTAATTTAATTTATTTCCTTAATCTTCCCAAAATCGATTAAATATGTCCTATAATTAGAATCGGAGGGAGTATAATTTATGGTGCATTTGTTATTATTCAGTTATATCAAGCACCCTAATCTTATTATGGTTTAAGGTGTTGGATGTATTATAAATACAATTAAAGATTAACATCAGGGTGTTTATGCTACTTTATTTTTAGGATCTTGTTATTTGCAGTTTTTTTTTTTTTAATTCTTCAAAAACATTACTTCTTTTAATCTTTATTATAAGACACCAACTAACAAGTATATTTAGTCCTTTTTATAAGACACTTGCTTGTTTCCAAAGAGCATTAAATATTTTTTTCACGTATGTCATAATTGATAAGGGTAGTGAGTAAGAATAATAATTAATAAGATATTAGAGTTTAGTGCAATTAGTAGAGATAATATTGGAAATCACTTAAATTTTAAGACAAATTTAATGACTTTAACTGTTTTTATTGATTTGTGACAAGAGTTAAGTAGCAAATCCGCCCCGGAAGTATAGACCCGGGAACACTGTTGCCCTGAAAGTTTTTTTTGTCTCAACGTTGCCTCAGAAGTTTCAAAACATAGCAATGTTCTCTATTCAGTTAAAAAACTATCGTTGACCATCAAAAAATTAGCATTGACTATTGACTTTTTAACGAAAATGGAAACATTACTATATTTTGAAACTTTCAGGGTAATATTTTCCTCAGCAAAAACTTTTGGGACAAATTTACTACTTAACCCTTGTGATAATTATTAATTTATGCCTTATAATAAAGATTAAAAGGGGACAGAGTATGAAGAAATAATATATATATATATATATATATATATATATATATATATATATATATATATATATATATATATATATATATATATATATATATATATATATTGCATCTATGACGTAGGTCGTCTAACCGCGATTTGAGATACAGGGCACCAATTGCCCGGGGTATGGGGGAGCTGGGATATATTAATTAAAATATTATTGATTTTAAGCACACTTATCATGGATCATAATTACTTTAGGGACATAATTATTGTCATGATTTTTTTATTCTCACTTTGTGTGATTAAAAATAATAATTTGATTATTAATTAGGTGTGAAACAGTGTTTAAGATCCTGTAGATAATGGAAACAACAATCACGACTAGGCCCCACATTATGGGTCATGTCTTAAATAGTGTGAACCCATTTAATCATTAATATTAATTTGATCCTTATTTCATTTGAATGATCATATTCATGAATCATAATATATTATGATTAATATACTCCATCGTCATTGCACTTCATATTATTACTCCTGTAATATAAGGCGTTTTTCACACGTGATATAAATTACGAAAATAGTTTAAGCTTATTTAATGTCCACATGCAAGAATATCGCTTAATGTATGGACCTGACTTAGGTCATTTGCGAACCTTACGGTTTGCTGCATGAAACTACGCCGTTTTAGCGCAGTTTCCCACACCTAATCTCATTCTTTTTCAAAACAGAAATTCAGATACTGCCAAATAATAAAAAGATAATTCAACATACTGAATGATACTAAAACAATTTTTTATGATTTTGAAAAATTATTTTAAGATCTTAAAAAGAATATTGAAAAAATAATTCATGATCTTAAAAAAATTATTTTAGGATATTGAATAAATAATTCAAATACTGACTGCTACTAAAAATATGTTTTAGGATATTTTTTTTATGATTCTAATTTTTTTTTTAAGATTATAAAATATTTTTTTACGATCATGAATTATTTTTTGAATACTAGTCAGTATCTTGAAGTATTCTTTTAGCACCAGTTAATACCCTGAAATATTTTTTCAAGATCATGAATGATTTTTTTTCAATATATTGATCCTTTTAGTACCTATAAGTGCCCTCAAATATTTTTTCAATTTTATTTCACAATCTTAAAATAATTTTTCAAAATTATAAATAATTGTTTCAGTATCCTAATGGGTGAAGTCTAATTTTATTTTCTTGTAGATAAACTCCCACCATAGCCAGGTGCGCGACCCGGGTCGGATTCGGATTAGTCAGGGCGAAGCTCTGGATACCGGATGGGCAACCGAAAAAAAGAGTGCATGTAGTTGTTTAATTTTATACAAAGTTTTTTTTTCCTTAACTTTACAAATTGTCTTTTCAAACTTCTAACCCTAATGTTGTTAAGAAAAACGTTGACATTAAAATTTTAAATATTAAAAAAAACTATCAAATTTTTGATATATTAAGTTTCATTTTTATAACAAAATATAATTTTTAGAAATAATATTAATTAGTGCAAAAAACATCATTTGATATTAAAATTGTTGGCTTAAAGAAATAAAATGATACTTTATAAAATTAAGGGATAAAACTGAAATATTACAAAAGTCAAATAATAAATATACACTTTTATCTTTCTCATCTCAAAAACATTTTAAGCGAGTCACATCTGGCAAAAAAAAAATCTTATGATTTGAAATGGGGAGAGTAATAAAATTTATAACTTTATCTCTTTTTAAAAAATAAAATTTATAACTTTAAAAACATATTGACGTCAATTTTTTTTTGGGAAAAAAACATTTGTGGCATTGGTGGTTATCATTGTTGTGATGTAACATCCTTTATTTTAAAGGACTTATTTATTAACCTGATTAAACCATTTATTAAAATATTTTATGCACACAGTTAAACTTAAGATTTTACTAGGCCTATATTTTTAAAACTAAATATTGTTTTAGAATTTGCCAAAATATCCAAAATATACTAGAATATGTCAAATGAGTTCTAATGTGACAGTATACAATAATTCAATAGCACTGCCGTCAGAAAAAGTAATTTAAGCTTCCGAAGCTTTCCCTGATAAACCCACATGAGAACTAACACCTAAAAAATATTTGTAACTATCAATCCAGCTCATTATAAATACTAATATGCGCTCATGAAGTACCAAGTGAAACATTTTATATAACAAAATACTAGATATATAATCTACAAATTTACTAAATCACAATTTTCTGTATCAGTATAATGAATTACATATATAACATGCCAAGCAACAAATCGATACCCTGATAATCCTTATCACTCCCCATCTTTACTCCGCTGACAGAACCCATGGACTATAATGTAATAGGTGTAGTTTCTATGACAAGACTGCACCAAGCTCTCCAATAATGAGGTACAGTCCGGTAAAAGACTATAGAACATATATAGGACCATGGTTTCCCTTTCCTTCGAATATAGAAAGGTGTCGTTGTCCCAAGGGTTGACCCTTAACCCGGCCAAAGGAAAAGGGTGATATCAAGGGCATTGAAAATGTCAAAGTCATCCACTGTGCACCGAGTCCGAGTGGTGGCATACCACATGGTATTTACATACACAATACTTCCTTCGTCCCTAATTATAGGAACAAATTTTAGAGTTGGTTTTGGTCCTAATTATAAGAGCAAGTTTTAACTTTTGTCATTTTTTCCTATAATACCCCTATTTATACTTTCTCAATAATAATTAAAGACAATAATAATTTAATAATACACCTATATATTTTATAAAGTAAATAATATTTGCAACTCATTAATGTCATATAAAAATAGTGTCATTTTTTATTTAATGTTTAATGTTCATTTTCCACTGTGTATAAGTATATAATTTTATACTTTATACACCTATATATTCAATCGCAAGACTTTTTGATTTAATGTTCAATGTTCATTTTCCAGAAATTGATATCGCAATACTCCACTGTGTTCCGACCAAAAAAAAAAATACTCCACTTTGCATAATTGCTCTAATCTCTTTTTTAATTTTCAGAGGGGTATTTTTGGAAAATACATATAATTAACTAATTTAACTTTCTTCCTTAATCTCCCCAAATTCTGGTAATTTGCTCCTATAATTAGGGACGGAGGAAGTAACTCTCATCATCACTCCACTTCATGATTCCAAACATGATCTATAAAAATAATACATCATCTCAATAATAATTAAGATAACAATATTGTTTTAGTTTAAGAAACCATAAAAACACATTATCCATAGCATATAATATCACTAATCATTCCAAAATAAATTCCACAAGGCAATTTCACTACCAACTAGAGCTGTCAAAATGAGTTGGACCCCGTAGGTTAGCTCATTAAACCCCATTTTTAGTCCCTATATAATGTAGTCATTTTTTACCCTAACCCAAAATAACCCCCACTCCTCTTAGGTTATGATAGGGTTAACCGCGGACCACCCTATTACTTCTCTCTTCCCACTTTTCGCGTGGACAGCTTTTACAATGTAAAAGGCATGCCCCACACACACAACCCCATTTGCTCCCAATTCGCACATCAATCAAATCCCAACCTCTACACATTTTCATTTAAATATTAACCAAAACGTCTTATATTTCATTTATTTTTTTGGCCAAAGTAATACTCGTATATGCCTTTTTAAGTGCAGAGCTTAAATTTAAAATTTTAAAAATATTTTCTGTTTTAAATGTCTTTTTTTGTCAAACACTGTTTTAAATGTTTGACTAAGCTGTGATCGGTATTTCTTCTTTCTTTTTTTGAAAAATAATATGAAGGTTGATTAGTGATTTTTTATCAAAAATTAATTAATTATTTCATATCATTATAAGACGAGTTTCTTATGGTTTTTTGGCTTCCTAATCAGAGTTTGATGTGTTTATTATATTTTACCGAAGATCTCAATAGCTGTTTTGGACAAAGATTGCAAAAGTATATGGCATGGTATGCTATCTGTTTTTTTTTTTTTTTTAATATTTAGAAAAACTACTTTCTGTCTAAAAATTGATCCCTAATGACTGGAATTTTCTCGCCTAACTGGAGATATTTACTTAATTTCAATTAATATCTTAATCTTAGTTCCATTTTTACCAAATGGCTGGATCAGAATTTGTTGAAGTTTTAGTTGGTCTAATATGATTTTTGGTCCGCGGGCTGACCCTAACCCTTAGGATTATATAATTTTTTGGCCCGTGCGGGCCGTTTAACATGCGGGCTTTTTGATCCTTTGGGTTTTTTGGCCCTAGCCTACGCGGCCAGGGTGACCCGTTTTGACAGCTCTACTACCAACGTAGTTTCACAGATTTATATAATTAAAAATCACTCACAAACATCATACTAGCGAGTACAACAAGTGAAAGGTGGTTACCTCAAATTCTTGTCACAAGAGCTAAACTTGAGAGAAATCAAATTCATTCTAAAAATAAATATATAGTTAAACGTTAATAGAATTAACAAAAATACGATAATAATTAGTTAAATTATAATTGTCTCATTTAATTTTCTTAAAAAATTGGATAATTTTGTTTATTCCTCAAATCATCGTTACAATCTCATTTCCTTCCTCCATAAATTATTTCTCACTAATTATGATCATTAAAATATCACCATATTCTCAATTTAATCAAAATACCCAATTTCCTACAATAAAAGTTCACCTAAAACAATTTCTGAAATTTATATTCATTTATAAACCTCAAATCCAATTTATCTAATTCTCAATATAACCTCCAATAAATTGTAAATTTAGATACAAAATACCTAATATTACAAATCTTAATTTCTCAACCTAATACTAACTTTTATAAGTATAACCCAATTTATTAAACCATCTCCAAACCTTCACATAATCAAAATCATATCAACTCTAATTTAAAATCCCAATTCATAATTTCATATAGTTCAAGATTTAACAAAACTAATCGATTAAATCTTTAATAATACATCTAATAATCTAACTAAATGCTTAAATCCTCATTTAATTGGTAAAAATATATTATATGACATTAATCCTAAATCATTTTAAACAGAAAATAACTTTAAATTTCCATAACAACCAACTAACAAAACTAAATCGATTAAAGTCATTTATTAGTCATGCTTAACATATATACAGTCATCTATTATCAAAACTTAAAACTTTGTCAATATTCTAATCCTAAAATTTTCACTAACCAGTACTATATTACTTTTATTAGGAAAAAAAAATGTGTAGAATCACTATTATGAAATAATTTTATAAAATAAATAGTATACCTTAAAATATCATCTTTAACTTTCCTTTTCTTCCTCATTTCGTCGTTCCTCACGTTTCGCTCACTCTCCATCCCTTAATCACCGAAACACACGCACAGGGACACAATACACAATACACAATACACAATACACACACCCACTTATTTATTTTTTATTTTTTGTTTAGAGCATCCGATATCCTAGAGCAGACTATCTTTCAGGCACATCAACGGCCCCAGACTAATCCGGACCGAGACCGGGTGGCCCCTTTCGGGGAAGCCTCTACCACCCACGCACGCTGCATTCTCACGTCTCGAACTCAAAACCCGTGGTTAAGCTAGGACAACCCATTACCAATTGACCTAAGCGTGTGGTAGTACCCACTTATTTATATTAGGGGAGAGGCGGTGAATCCGTAATGATTCCCCCCTCCCCTAATGTATATTAGCTGCCACCATTTTTTAATATTAATTTTTAATTATTTTTTTTTCCTTTTCTTCTCATTCACGTTTCTGCCTCTTTTTCTTCTTCTTTATTTTAACCAATTATATTTCCAAACCTTTATTTTGTTAATTTAATTTTCTATCATAAATGATATTTTATATACAAACTTTTATTTTAATAATTACACAATAAATTCATGTATCATGACTAATTAATTTTTTCCTATTTATAATTAAATCCTAATGTAAAAATTAGGATGTTACATGTTAAACTTTCGAGTTAACTTTTCGAATTTTCCGTTTTTATTCTTCTAACTTACAAAATCGTGTTGAGTCACACGTAAACTCGTACTAATTGTAAACTCGGTTAAACTCGTGAGTTTATGCACCATAATTACCTATTAATTCATTCTTAAACTTGTTCTAATTTTTTTTCAATTTAATTATGTTCAATGGCTTTGTATATGAATTTTATAGAAATTTTTTTGTTATCTATGATAAATTAGGATAAATTATGTATGTTTGGTAGATTTAAATTTAAAATATATTTAAATCAAATTCTTGTCATTATATATCTTAATTATTTAATTATACACCACTATTACTTATTAATTGATAAAAATAAACTCTTATACATTTATAATTTGAGTCCATGACACAATTTTATATTACTGTCACGGATTTATATAAACTCCTAATTTTAACAATCTAAGTAGTTATGGTAAAAAAATGCAGCGGCAATTGCATATACAGGATGCTACTACGGTACCACCTGTCTGGTATGCCAAAGGAACACAGGAAATTACATCAATATTTTTTTAATTTATAATATTTATTTTGATTTTCAATCATGAATTTATATTTTTTATACACTTATATCCTAGCCTTTACTTGTATATATAAAGGAACACACATAATCTTTATCCACACCCACATACGCACCGCTTGGTGTTTGAATTGGCAACTTTTCCCTATATGAAAAGGATTTTGATGCCATGTGTTAGGCAAAGACAATGAATTTATATATTTTTTTAAAAAATAGGCATATAAAATTATTTTTATTCTCTATACATTATATCAAACAATAACTAAGGTGAAAAAATAATTCAAAGTGTATCTGTGTGTGTGTAAATTTCAGCACGAAATAGCGAATTATGGTTATAAGATGATTTTTTTTTTTAGAAGTTGATTGCTTTAATAAATTGAAGTATTAACTAGGGAAAATTGTAACAACAACCCAATTAACAGATTTAATAGCAACCGGTTCCTCAAAATCATCAAATTGCGATAAAATCCTAAAAGATGAGCTATTAATTCCAAAGATGAAAGTAAACTTTTGCCCCTTTTTTAGTAATGATAAGTTTATTGCAGCTAATGACAAGTTATATGACAACAAATGACTACAAAAAAATATTAGTTTAAAAAGTAAATACAACTTATATATGTTGTTCTTCTCTAGTATCATCTCTTATTTGCTGTGTATTGCCGTATATATTCTCTCCTACATACATGTAACTACTTTCTCTATTAAATTTAATAAAAATTTCACTCCTTCATTATCTACAAGGTTCACAAAAGTTGTTGCATCAAAGGTCAACGTGAATTTCATGGAAATTCTATTACTTTATTTTCTAACAATCGATGCTACAATTGTTTTCAACTCCTCATATATAGTGTCTTCCTTTATGGTTTTTGTTCTAAAGTTGCCCTCACATATTGCAAATCATCTTCTCATCCTTTTAAAAATTGCCCCCCCTATATGCAAAAAATATAATATATGCTTTTAAGCCGTATTCGCCATCTTTTTTGTCATCCTATAGAACAAAGTTGTTATTAACAACTATATGAGCAACATTAACAACTTTAGAGCACTGTATTAACGACATGTTTTAAAATTACATAACAAGGGTTATAAACACATAAAGTTTTTTCCTTTCCATTTATCCTTATCAAAACACACAAAAACATAACACAATCTCCATAGCAGAAATTCATACCCTCCCACATATTCAATGAAACGACAACATAAATCATAAAGGCAATATGCAATTAACCATAATTGTACTTTCATGTTTGAAATTAATAGCACACAAGTTCCTTGGGACTTCACTCTAATTTGATAACTTTGAAGGACTTGGTTGCAATATTTCACACTCACATATATGTATGTATAATTTAAAGAGTTATTACTCTACTTATTTTTTATTCATTAATGTTTATGTGTGTGTGTATTATATATATAAAATTTAAAGAGTTATTACTTTACTTATTCTTTAATCATTAATGTTTATGTATTTCTCAACCCACCATAAAACCATTTTGATAGAAGGAGAAGATATATACTTAACAAATAATAATAAAACAACCCAAGACTAAGCTTATATTGTCAATAGTAAAATAGTACTTACTCCGTTCCTTTTCTCCTAAATATAGGAGCAAGATAATTAATTAGAAAATGACAAAAAGTATCACTTAAACTTTAAAATCTTGTTGATAACAATAGTCATGAGGTTAATAAGAATAATAAAGTAATTGACAATTCTATTGGGAAATCACTTATTTAAAAGTTTGAAGTTCAAGTGATATTTTCTTAGGATTTTGGCATAATTAATTTACGAATATTACAAAAATTAATTAAATTAGCTATTTATAAACAAAATATATTAATTTTTGAAATATATCTTTAATCATTTTTATTAAAAACTAATAGAAACCTTTAACAATGATAGTGATCATTTAAGAAAAAGAATATAAATTTGAAAGAGAAAATATATTGTGATATTATATTTAGGATAAAAAAACATTTTTTTTACATTAAGAATATAAAATATATAACTTTATTATATTTATGGTTTTAAATATTTCTCAATGCAAAGATAAGAAACTATACTATTTAAAAAAAAAAAAAACTTGTGAAGCAGGTCTTGGCTTTAGTAGACTCTCAAGAACAACTCACTAAATAGTTTTTTCCCACAAAAAATTGTTAAATTTTTCAAATAAAAATTGTATTACCTTTTCATGTCTATTTATTTTAAAAACCTTTAGTATATTTTATAATATAATATAATTTATCTAAATTAGTAACTTTCATTTAATATTCTTACTAACTATAAAATTTTAAATTAATTAATTAAACTTGTCTCATTAATAAATTTTATAGAAAATAATTTTTAAATTTTAGTTATTAATTTCAACTATTTTTATTAGTTGATGTTGAGTTCTTATTCTTAAGAGTTTTTTTGAACCTTATTCTTAGAGTTCATTATAAATAAAACTGAAAGAAGTATCTTTTCTGTTACTTTTATGCACTTCATACTGTTCAAAATAAAAGTCATTCTGAATTTGAAATATTGTAGTGGATTTAAAAAAAAAAAGTGATTAGCTCATAAAATCAGTTTTAAATTAAAAATATTTTAATTATATCCGGATTCAAATCTGTCACGCTTCTCTCATCTATTCTAATGCATGCCAACAATAAATGAGAAAAATTTTTTTTTTAAAAAATGTCTGACAAATTTTTTAAAAAATGAAAGTTAATAACCTTCTAGATAATTTATGGTGTTATAAACTAATTTTTTTAGGGAAAATTCTAAATAAATACCGTTTGAAATTGTAAAAGCCCCAGAAGTCTTCCGAAAATTCTAAATTCTAAATAAGGGTTTGTCCTATATATTCCCTTCCGCCTTTTTTTTACAAGAGCTTAGAATTTAATTTGTATTGTCCTTTTTATAAAATACCACTTGGGGTTATTTGAACATTTTATGTGTGTTTTTTTTAATCATTTTTCCCTAATTAATCATATTATCTTTACTCATTTTTCATATCACACATTCTCTTTTATACTTTCTCTTATTACTACTCTATCTCTCTCTTACATATTTATTACTTTTATAAGTTTATTTTATTTTTTTTCAAACATCATAATTCAGTTATCAGACTCTCATTAAAAAGAACTGAGTGAGTATGAACAATAATTTGGCTTTATCTAAAGATTTAATGCACTTTTTTTTTACCTCAATTAATTACATTCCTCTCTCTTATATTTTTTCAGTCATCTTTCCCACTCATTCTCATTCACCTCATCATCATGATAAATACAACTCTTTTAGTGGGACAAGAACAACTCACTAAAATAGTATTTTTCTAACTAAAATACTCCTTTGATCCTATTTTCATGCAACTTTCCTTTTCATGAATATATTCTTCTTCATGAATTTTGTGCCTAGAAATTTAAACTCTTCTTTTTTTTTTTTTCAATTTTCACCCTTATTAGATACATAAATTTATTTTTGTTTTTTGCTAATAAATAGACATCTTTATATTAATTATCCACACTCACCAAGAGTTGTACTCCACTAATTATCTTTTATTTAATTATTTATTACAGATTTTATCTTAGATTTTTACTCATTCTATCTCATATACTTTTTTCATAAATAGAGATATATTTATAAAAAAATATTACATCTTTTTACACATTTATTGTGTTTAGCCAATTCTAATTAAATACCAGTTCATTTTTGCATAATTTTGGTAGTAGTTGCGTATAAAAATAACACAAGGAAGGAAGTAGTATTTTCCACACTCATTCTCTCTTACCCTCATCATCTTCACACAAAAAATTACATCTCCTACGTATTTATCACTTTTAACTAATTTTAATTAACAATTCATTTTGCTCAAACGGGACAGTTCATCATTCATTATTTTTTCTTGGGTCAATATCATCTTTGATTTCTTAAGTTTATTTTCATTTTGGTTTTGGTTTTTCAAATTTCAAATCATAGGTTTTGATCATTGTAAAGACAAAATGGTCTAGGTTTTAATTGAGTTATGGAGACCAATATTTTAAACAAAATAAAACTTAAAGAATCAAAATTTATTATTTAAAATTTGAGGCACTAAAAAAAATTTGAGGCACTAAAGAATCAAAAATTATAGGAGTATTAACTTTTTTTTCCTGTATGACTATTGAGTATTGACTATTGAGACAATATTTAAATACTTGCATTTTTTTTTTTCAACAAATACTTGTATTTTTTTTTTTTTTGCTATAACAAATACTTGTATTTATTGTGCGTGTATACTGTATGGTAGCTTGACCGCGTTCAAATTTTCAAAAGCAAGGGGTGGGCCGAACCTCTCACCCACCTTCCTACTACATCACACAGACACACAGACATTGTATTCTCTCTCTAAAGTCCGAAAAACAATAAATTTCCATTTCGTCTTTTACTTCTCTCTCTCTCTCCCCCTCAAAAGTGAAAAATTCCTGCCTTTATTTCTACGTCTCTACCCGAGGCCAACAAAAGCATCCAAAACCCAGTTTCTTCCTCCCTTGTCATCCACAATTTCCTCAATAAAACTCAATCCAAGAACTTAACGCTTCCAAAATCGGCTAAAATTTTTCTCAGACCCCAAATACTTGATTTTTAGCTACTTTTTCCACCATCCCCACCTCCGCGTAGCCGCCGCCGTTGCCGTCGTCGCCTTTCTTCTCCGTTTGAGGTTTCTTATATCTTGATTCTTGAAGACAAGGTTTTCTTTTCACAGGTAAGAGAGAATCCCTTACTTCTAACATGTGAAGTATAGTTAGTAGAGCCCAGAGGGAGCTGTCGTTTTTTGAGTTTCTGATAATTTTTCTTTTTGTGTCGTGTGAATTGAGCTTTGTTGTAATTTTTCATGTTAGAAGTGGGAATTATGTTGAATAAATGGAAAATTTTGTATTCTTCGTTGTGATCAGGGTCGATGGCTGAACTCCAAAGCAACGTTGGATTCTCCTCGGGGAAGACGAGGTTTTCGTTGTTCAATCGTTCGCAAACGATAAATTCAAACTCAAACCCAACAGAGTCATTTCAGAAACCCTATCTTGAAGCCACTCTTGATCGCTCTGGCTCTGGTACCAAATTTTACAATTCCATGGAATCAGTGAAGTCTGCAGGAAATTCTCTGAAAGGGAAAGTGAAGAAACTATGTAGTTTCTTTGAATCTAGGAAAGATACATCAAAAAGCTATGATGAAGCTTCTCTTCCATCACCCAGTAAGCTAAAACCCTCAAAATCAATATATTCTGATTCCGGGCTTTCCTCAAGTTTCAGCAATAGCTCTGGTATTAGACTACCCGGTACTGAGGATCGAATTGTGATATACTTCACTAGTCTACGAGGAATTCGAAGGACTTATGAGGATTGCTATTCGGTTCAAACAATCTTTAGGGGATTCAGAGTGTGGGTGGATGAGAGAGACATATCAATGGATTCAGCATACAGGAAGGAGTTGCAGAGAGTGTTGGGAGAGAAGAATGTGACTCTGCCACAAGTGTTCATCAGAGGGAAGTATATGGGAGGTGCTGATGTGATAAACAATCTCTTTGAAGTCGGCGAATTGGCCAAGATTCTTGAAGGATTCCCGAAGAGGAAACCCGGGCTTGTGTGTGAGAGTTGTGGAGATGTGAGGTTTATTCCTTGCTTGAATTGCAGTGGAAGCAGGAAAATATTTGATGAAGATGAAGGGATTCTCAAGAGATGCTTGGAATGCAATGAGAATGGACTGATTCGTTGTCCGGATTGTGGTTCTTGACCTCACTTTCTATCAGAACATGACACTGAACACATGGAATGTCAGATTTGGATCTTTTAATTTCCAACTGCTGCTAACCGGTACTGTCTGAATTCTAGTCTGTTTGCTTGTTCCAAACTGGGAGATCGGCTTGATTCAACGGCTAATGGATGTAATGTCCTGTGCAATTTCTGGGTTCAGTCCTTCTCTTAGCAATGAGATGAAGCCAACAGGTCAAAATTTCATACAGGAGAGATCAATTTGGTTTCTGATAAGAGGATCATATTGGTGGTGTTCATGTGTCTATCATATATCAGTTTAAGTGTTAGTTTCTTCATAGCTTAGCCTGAATTTTGGTTGCTGAAAGATAAATAATCAGCAGAGGAGTTCATGGTTTGTTGGTAATGAATGATGTGAGTTTGAGTCTTAAGGCCTCTGATTCAAATTCTCTTTGAATTTGTGTTGTGTTGTATTGTGTGTGTGTGTGTGTGTTTTTTTTTTTTTTTCTTTTTTGAAGTTATTTTATGAGCTGATGGGATTCAGCTCCAGCCGAAATTGAAAGTTTGGGTTTGTGTCTGTGTGTTATTGTAATTTCACAGAGTGGAGAGTGTTTCTACTTGAAGCAGTGTATGTAAATATTTAGTCCTATGGAGGGATTTGTGGACACTGGCCAGTCCATTCACAATTTATAATGAGAATGGGTTTCTTTTGTACCTTCCTGTTCTCACTTGAAAAGTTTCAGACTTTACATTCCTCAGTGGGTTAATGTTTCTTTTATTTTATTATTGGTTCCTATTGGCTTTTAAATTTGTCAATTTAGTGAATACTAAGGGAGTTATGAGTTGCCTTATTCATGTAGCTTATTAGTAAATGATACTTCCTCTCTCAGATATATTTGGAGAGTTGATCTTAGTCTTAAATGTAAGACAGTTTTTATATTTGTCAACTTTTTCTTAATTTACCTTTATTGAAGCACTCTCAACAATAATCAATAAGGAGATGAAATTAAGGAAGATGACTAAGGTATTTTAGAAAATACATATCATGTTAACTAACTTCTTCAATTGAATAAAATTAAATAAATACGTTTTATATTAAGGATAGGAGTGGTAATAACAAGTTTTATCCCTCCAAGAACAGTTTTATGCATCACAGGTTATTCTTGTCGGCTCTATCAATACTTAACTCCTTAACCCCTCGTTTTTGGGTTCAACTGGCAAAGGGGTCAGACACTCATCAAAAGGAGGAGGTTCGATCCTAAAGTTGGTTAAAGTGTTGAGAGAGATATCATAGCTCTTGGGTGCCTAGATAAACACCTGAGAGTAATAGACGACTCACCCTGTCCATCATTGATATCATCTAGGAGGAAGGGATATTTGTCTACCTTAGATTGTGGGTGAGCCCAACCCCCTTCCTAAAATTTTCAAAAAAAAAAACAAAACTCCATAGAAATTTTATTCACTGAGAAATCTTGTCTGGTAACCATACATAAAAAAATGGTAGTTAACGAAAGTTATGTGGTTAAAATAAATAAATAAAATTTTAGTATTTTTCAAATTTACTCTTATTAAAAGTCAGGACTGCATTAATTATAATAAATTACTCCATCTTTTTTTTTTATAAGAAAATCTTAATCATGATTCCTTGTTTTCTTATAAGCAAAACTGCAAAAGCAACCAAATTTTAGATGCATTTAAGATATATTTTCAAAATTTCTCCTTACTAACAACCCTTTATTAAATGAGCATCACTAAGTTAGGAATAAAGTTAAGCATTATTCTCAAGGCTACCTTAGTCTAAAAAAATTAAATTTAAGACATAATTATTAAGGTAAACATTTTTTTAAAAAAAATATATGAGATAGTAAAAAACTTTTTTTTTTTTGCTCGGAGATAGTAAAAAACTTGTAAATTTATCTTAAATGCATCTTCACTGGGGATTTATTTTGACTGTATTGTTAGGGGTTAAAAATTTTTGTTGAAAAAAAAAATCAGTTAAAATTTTCTTAATTATATTTAAATCCAGTGAGAATAAATACTTATAATAATTAATTTTACAGAAAGGTAAAACATGAGAAAAAAAAATTAAATGGTATAAATATTATTAAATAGGCTTATATTTCGGATCAATCAAAGCTAAGAGAAAAGAACTAGTATTGTGGATCGGATAATATCTATTAGAGGCATTATTCATTGCTCATGGTTATGTAAGGAAGATTCTAGTAATTCCCAATGGCAATTTTGGCTGACGTGTTACATTGGCAAAGTTTTTTTTTATATATATTAAATGGTAGCAAGTGTGCAACTACTTCGGGTTCTGCAGTGGTAAGAACGACCCTCCCAACAGTGAGTCATTGATAGCTCCATACAAGGCGGATTACGAGTGGTTTTACCGCAGCTTGAACCCTAAACCTCTTAAGGGAATTCAACGCCAAATTCCGCTGGACCAACCACATATTGGTATTAAATTGGCAAAGTTCTCACTAGATGTTTCAGGAGATTGATGTAGGAGTGAATGTTTTTCCGGCATTTAATTCGATGTAGTCCAAGGATTCGTTCTTGGGTCACATTAAAGTGGATGCTCCATATTGGACTGAATACCTTGTATCACCACTAATATTTTCTAATTTTTAATTATATTTTTCCTTCTTCCCCTCCCCAAAAGTCATTAGTAACATCCGGATTTAGACCTTCCTAATTTTATTTAGGGGTTAAGTTGTTAAAATACACACGTAGTTTTCTTCAAAATATGCCCAACATTAATTTTTTTTTTTTTATGTGTAAAAATGACTATGTGGTTACAAAAGTTGAGCAAAAATACCTATTAACCGTTAGTTTGACTTTTTTTATTTTTAAAGTTGACATGGACAATGATTTAACTAAATTTCGCCCCAACTGGCAGTGAAGAACTGGAGAAAAATACAAAAAATGACCTAGATAGTTTGGAAAATTACAGAAAGGCGGCAACAACGACGAGAAGGCGGAGATAGGTGGATCAATGGGTAAGATTGAGATTGGGAGAGAGAAGGGATGAACTGTAATTTTCAAAATATCTATGTCATTTCCTATAATTTTCTCCAGTTCTTTACTGCCATTTAGGATGAAATTTAGCTTAGTCATCGTTTATATCAACCTTAAAAATACAAAAAAGTCAAACTAACGGTCAATGAGTATTTTTGCTTCACTTTTGTAACTACGTAATCACTTTTGCACAAAAAAAAAAAAAACACACTTAGTGTTAGGTGCACTTTTGAGAAAACCACATGTGTATTTTTTCCCTTAACCCTTTATTTAGAGAAGAAGTATTTTTTTAAGAAAATCACCAAAAAATCTTTTATTACAAAATTTATGGTCTCAATGTATTCAAGCGCTAAGGTTCTTAAATAAATGCAATTCTTTTTTAGTTGTATGCAACAATTCTTTATACATAAATGAGGAGTAGTTGCATCTGATTAAGAAGGGTTGTCTTTAGATCCTTAAACAATTTTTTATATATATATTTATAATACTTTAAAAATATGAACTAGTACTAATTATATTTTTTGAGCAAAAAAAGTAATTAATGTTTTTAATATCTTGCCACAGACTCAAGATATCTCTCTCAGATCAAATGTCCAAACTAAAGCTAATTTTATGAACTTGAATAAGACTTAGCAACCTAATCTATTATTGAAAAACAAAAAGATGTATGATGATATCATAAAATTAAAAATTGACTTGCTATGACGATGATTTTTTTTTTTTTTAATGTTGAAAATTATCATAATTGTTTACAAGTTCATAAGTTCGGTCCAAAATTTAGGACAAAAAGACATAATAAATTGGGAAAATTCATTTCAGGGCCCTTTTAATAAGGGAAATTACAAAAAAAGGCCTCAAGATTCTGACAATCCCAGAAACCCAGGGCCTTTTCTGGGATTTTCAGAATCTTTGGTGAGTTTTCAACGGGGCTGATATAGTTGTTAACAGGGTACTGATATAGTTGTTAAAGGTACTGATTTAGTTGTTAGCAAAGTGTTGTTAACAGGGCTGATTTAGTTGTTAAAAACCTACTTGTTAACAACTATATCAGCCTCGTTAACAACTCACCCAAGATTATGAAAATCTTAGAAAATGTCTTGAGACCTTTTCTGGGATTGTCAGAATTTTGGGGCCTTTTTTACAATTTCCCGTATTAAAAAGACCCTGAAATGAATTTTGCCTAATAAATTCTCAATCCAATTGCTTGGTCGGTCCATTATTTTAACAGTGGTAATTTCAATTAAGTATTTTTTTACTGACAACTTTTCCAGCCTACTCTGTGTTAGGAAATAATTAAATTGAATTAAATATTTTAATGAGGGCATTTGATGAAGAGAATGTGACATGATAATCTGCCGACCACCAAGAAAAAAAGATGCTCCTTGTTGCTATAGCCACACGATTTTATGTTTTGTTTTGTCAACTTTATCCCGCTTGTCACTTTCCAAAAAGGCTAAAAGTCAAATACTCTGGTTGATGGCCTTATTATTTTATTTAATAAAATAAAAATATATAACTAAAATTTATGTAACTCCCTTAAATTTTATATCATGTACAAATAATCATCTTCATCTTTGTAACCTGGTAAAAAACCTCCATAAACTCTTCTATTTTTATAGGTAATTCTCCTGCTATTATTTTTATTCATTAATTATCTATACATGCGTAATTTTGTAAAAAAGAATATTTATTAAACATTATGGAGTTTTTACTGATATTTATTAAATCAAAATTGGAGAAGTGGGGTTTTAGTTAATTTTTCTCACTCTTTAGCTTTAAATATCCTCTTTATTAAAATTTTAGAACTTTACTTTAAAAAAAAAAAAATGAACTCATTACAATTTTCCCTTCCCTTATACCAAGCAAACCCTAAGTGTTTTATTTGATACTTAAGAGTTCATTCTTTTTTTATTTTTCTCAAAGTAGTTAAATGACATACTTACGGTCTTTAATATAAGATTTAGTTTATAATTCAATTTATATTATATGTATTAAAGTTTGGAGGTAGTACTTTATATAGTTTATAGTAGTGCATCCTTAAGATGTGAGATGTTACTTTCCTTTATCTATTGTGATAAGATACTTAAATTTTATAAGCACTTTTAGACATTTTATTCTTCTTTGGACTAATATGTATTAAGTGAGTGTTTGGTAACATTCAAACCACGATTTCAAAAGTTATTTTTTATAAGTTGAGATAAAATTTTTATCACATACTTATCAGATAAATCATAAAAACTATTCTCTATAAATTAATACAAAGACACATTAAATGCCATCGACAATAATCCAAATATCCAGCACACATGAAAGAGTTGCATCGAGATTTCATGACATGTTACAACAAAATTAAGTATTTTCTTTTAAAATTTAATTTAAAGTGAACCATGGGCTTTGTAACTGATATAAATGGTAAGTTGCGTTGTTCATAATTCATAAATAGCATGGGTTTATATGAAAGTCATAATATACTCGGTAGGGTTAAAGAACTATTTTGTTTCAGAAGTTGTTACGGAGGGACAATTTTGTTATGAAAGTTTTTTAAGGGGGTAATTTTGTTTCGGAAGTGTCAAATCTAGAGCAATTTTGCACTATCCATTATCCAAATTAAGTTTGACCGTTAATTGACCAAATATACTGAGCTGACAGTCTACATGTCGTCCACTTCATTATTGATAAGGTGGAAATTTGTCTTGAAAGTTTTCACATAGGAGTAATGTTGTCTCATAGAAGTTTTCAAATTTTAGCAATTTCACCTTAACAGTTATTTATGTTAACTTTCACTGTTAGGTGACTGAATATGTTGAACTATTTGAGTGAACAACATTTAAGAAGAAGTTACATATTGAAGAGAAGCTCACATTCACTAGAAAGTAATGAAGAAAAAGATTCAATCACAAGATGAATAACATAATAAGAAAGATTGTTGAGAATAAGTTCATCAAAAACTCATTGCCATCGTACCCCAATAACGCCAAGATAGGCAAGTACCACTTTGATTTTCTCTTCACCGTATAAGATGTTTTCACCTCTTTGATTGTCTCTAATCCTTCAGATGAGGTGTAATTTTTTTTTTTTAAAAATAATTACTTATTTATAAATCTAACTTTGAAAAAAATGAAGTGAATGACACATGGACTTTCCAAATAAATATATTTGGTCAACTAATGGTAAAGGCGGGAAACCGGGCCAGCCCGTTTAAACCCTTCAAGGGCCAGACTTATAAAATGGAGCCTCCAAATGAAATTGGGTTTAAAAGAGCCAGCTGTGTAGGGCCAAGGGATTAAAAAGGCCTACCTGTTAGCAGGGACGGACCCAGGAATTTTATCGACGGGGGGCGAAAATAAAAAATGTTATATCAATGGTAGCACTCTTCTCCAGAATAATCAGTTACCAAGAGTATAAATTATTTCATGACCGATATAATTTTAAAAATATTATTAATAACAAAAATAAACCAATTAAAATTAACTATTAGTCATCATCTATATTCTTATAGCTATCTTTTAACAAAACTCAACTTGTCCAAAATACTAACGCTAAAATATTTTCGAATCATTATAAAAGTAGTATTATTAGAAAGATAAAATTATGTATAATAAATCTCATGAAGGAAATTTAATGAAAAGAAGTGATTTCAAGTACCTTATTGATTCTCAAAATTTGTTGTAAGCTGTTGAAAAAAATGGCAGACGAGCTGCCAACGAGAGGAAGAAGAAATTAAGGCAATTACTGAAAAATGCAAAACAAATACTCCCTCCGGTTCTAATTATAAGAACACTTTTATAGTTTAAATTGCACTACAAAAGTGTTCCTATAATTAGGATCGGAGGTAGTAAGATATATTCAAGGTGTGGGCTCCACGTCTTTATTTATTTTCTAATATGTATGAAAAGCAAACAGAACGGATGCGCCATATGGTTGTATATCTTTGTTAATATATTAATGAAAACCACTTATGTTTATTTTTTAAAAAAAAAATTAGGGGGGGGGGGGCCACCCCTAGCCCCCCTCTGTGTCCGTCCCTGCCTGTTAGGCCCTATTTATTTTATTTTATTTTAATTTGTCAAGTTGACAGTTTCCCACTTGCCTTGCTAACCGAGTTTGACCGTAAAGGAAGTTACCATGTTGCAGATACAGATTATGGATGTATGCATGAAATATTTCTATCCATGAAACAGAGCCTACTACTTGAAGTGAAACACAATCAAATATCTTTGAAATTGATAATAGTGGTGAAGAAAATGAAAATAATTGTCATCATACTCACGTTGTTTAGTGATAAGATTCTTATAATTTGTGTGAGTTATTGGTGGGTAAAATCTTACATTTTTTTTTGGTATCCCACCCGGTTCATCAGAACCTTCGGTTCTAACAAATCCGGATTCGGGTTCTGCAGTGGCAAGAACGACCCTCCCAATAGTGGTAGCTCCATACAAGGCCAATTATAAGTGCGTTATTGCAGCTTAAACCCTAGATCTCTTAAGGGAATCCAGCTCCACATTCCATTAGACCAACCACCTGTTGGTTAAAATCTTACTTTTGATTATGAATTCATGATGCATGTTGTTTAAACCTTAATGTTGGCAACACTTATTTAATAAATTAGAATTTTAATTGTTGTAATTTACTAATTATTTTTTTTTGAAAAAAATGTAGAAAAAATAGTTAAAATTTAGGAAAATAGCTTCCGGCGTTATAAGGTTGGCCCTCACCCACATGCTCTTGTGCTGGGCCTTGAAAAACAAATGGTTTTCTTACCACGACTTTGAAAAAGAGCCAACCTTGTAGGGCTGGGCCGACCCTGATTCCCCGCTCTAACTAATAGGTAAACTTAACTTGAATAACAATCTGACTGATGTTGTTATGTCTTAAAAATTTATAGGGCAACATTGCTCACGAGTAAAAACTTTCATGATAAATTTGCACATAAATCCAAATAAAAATGATGTGGACGACATTGGACTGTTAACTCAGTATATTTAGTCAATTAACCATTAAACTTAATTAGGATAACGATTATAATAAAATTACTTCAGATTTAACACTTCTAATACAAAATAGCCCTTTAACCCATATGTATGTATGTATTAAATGTAATATTTCTATAAGAGAGGCTTTACTCTTAATGTTCACAAAGTTGAGATTATTTAAAACCAAAAAACGTATTCCATACATTGTCTTATTCACACCTTTTAATCCTTCAATTATAGATTATTGGTGGCCCGTCCATCCAGCTTTTTGATAGAGGTGGGGATGCGTGCCAATCCGCAGGTTGGCAAGGCATGTCGGAAAAGGCTTGCCTCAAAAGAGGCTACTATCTCCTGTACAAATTATAATAGCTAGTTGAATTTTTTTGGAGAAATTAAGGAAGTTAAATAAGTTACTTAATTATTTTATATATTGTGTATCTTTAGATTATACATTATTTTATTAGTCAAATTAATGAGTTTGAAGAAAAAATAAAAAATAAAATACTCTAAAGCAATTTAATTAGCTTCCTTAATCTCTCTAAAAAAGTCAACTAGCTCTAATAATTAGGGCCAGAGGGAGTATTATTTTGCCAACCCCAGCTACGTTGTTGTTGTTGTTGTTTTTTTTTTTTTTTTTTTGTGATTTTTTACATTTTTAACTAATTTTTATTTTTAAATTAAACTACGAACTTTTATAAACCAAATTGAAATTGTTTCTAGATTTTTATAAAATTATATCATTAAATTAACCCAAAACCTCCAAACATCAAAACATATACTCTATTTTATATTATTATTCAATTAATATAAAAATATACATCAATATACAGAATATAAGTTCCAACGTAAAATCAAATTCCTAACATAAAAAGATGTTATGTTTAAAGGCTTATGGTACACTTCAAAAGTTTTTACCGAGAAGCAATGTTGCCCTAGAAGGTTTTTTAGGTTCAATGTCACTCTCAAAGTTTCAAAACGTAGTAATATTATCCTATACAATTCAAAAACTAACATTAACCATTAACTTTTTTGTTTTTTGTTTTAAAAAGGGCAACATTTAGCTCTATTTTAACACTTCCAAGGCAATATTAAACATAAAAAATTTTAGATTAACATTGCTTCTCAATAAAAATTTCCAAGCGAATTTACATCTTAAACCTATATTTAAATTTAGTACAAAATAATAACTTCTTTTACTAAAATTAAAATAAAATTTCATATAAGTGGGCCAATGAACAAGCTTCACGATGAGTCGAGTCAACGAGTTGAGAAAAGTCCGTTTCAAAATGGGCTGACATTTACTTTTCCTTAAATTAAAGGACTTAACACTAATAGCATAACGTTACAAACGAGATCAAACAAATAATCTCTCACCTAAAAGAGAGTAAAAGTAACCATGCCACTAGGTGGCTAATTGATGTTGAGAAGACAAGCTGAAAAAACTCCACTTTCAAAATGAGTTGACATCTTATGATCTCAATTTGCACAATTTTTAGGAAAAAACATACTAAAATCCCATTTAAAAAATGATATTAAAAAAGTTTTATAACTTATCAGTGAGTGTTTTTTCACATATTAATTGTAACTCTTTCATTTATTATTAATAATCATATATTATATATATATATATATATATATATATATATATATATATATATATATATATATATATATATTAATTTTTTTAGTTGGTATCAAGGTTGTCAAACTCACGAGTTTAAATAAACTCGTGACAATGACGTAAATTCGTATCGTGAATTCGAATCGTAAACTCGTAAGATTCTACTTTCACTATTAAATAGGTAATAATAGTGTATAATAAATAATGAAAACATAAAAAAATTACAACAATTTGATTTAAAAATATTTTAAATCCCAATAATTAAAATTAAATCCATCAACATTCAAAATTTACCATGTTTAACAAAGAAATTTCTATAAAACTTATATATAAAGTCGTTAAACATGATCGAATAAAAAAAGTTAACACAAGTTTAAGTGTGAATTAAAATGGTTTTGTAAGCTATAAACGTAAAAACGGTAAACTCATGAGTTTAACCGAATTTACAATAGTCACGAGTTTACTAGTGACTCGACTCGATTTGATAAGTTAGAAACGTAAAAACAGTAAATTCGGAGAGTTAACTCGTGAGTTTGACAATAATAATTGGTACCTTAGTTTGATTTTCCCTTTTTTTACGCGAATCTAGCCCATATGACCACATTTCCTTATTGATTAGAGTTCTTAATTTTAATGAGTTTGTTTTCAATTATTTGTAGCTTCCGGTGTGGCCCTTACCCCATCCTACACTATTTTCGCCGCGTATTATTTCCGTTGATGAACCTTTCGTTAAAAAGAGATGCAAATTATATGTGCTTTTTTTATTTTATTTTATTATCGAATATATGCTTTCTTTTCGTTGGCCAAAAAAACTGTTTCAATTATTTGTGGTTTTAGGGGTGAGAACCTTAAGGCCATTCTAGATAATGTTTCCTTATTAATTCCATCGATAAATAAACCCTTTGTGAAAACTAAAAAGGAGATGCAAATTTTGTATGTTTTTTTTTTTTTGGAAATTATCTTCTTCTTCTTCTTCTTTTTTTCCCCATTATTGGTTTTTTTTTTTTTTTTGGAAATTATCTTCTTCTTCTTCTTTTTTTCCCCATTATTGGTATCTTTAGGTGTGAACCTTAGAGAAATTCTTATATGAATCTGGTTTGCCACGTCATTTATTGTCTAACAACTAATTAAAATACAACAACTCATAAGCTTATTCAACACATCCTAAATATTAACTGACATATTAATAAAATTAAAAGATTTCATATTATTCACTTTTTTTATTAGTTATGAAATCTTAATTATAGGATTCATTTTTGTAAGAAAAATTAAAAAAGTGTGTGTGTAAAAGCAACCAACTAGAATAATGTTAGATAAGTTGTTATATTTTAAATAGTTAGATCACAAATAATATATCCCTCCGGTCCTAATTATAGGAGCATTTTTGTAGTACAATTTATACTACAAAAGTACTCTTATAATTAGGATCGAACGTAGTAACAAACTAGGTTCACATAAGAATTTTTCATCCCCTTAAACCCATGTCAAATGTTTTCGTGATCGCTTCCATTTATAAGCCTTTTGTGAAAATTGACCAGAGATGCAAATTATTGTTTGCTCTCTTTTACCCAAAAAAAAAATGTTTGCTCTCCGTTATTTGTAGCTTTATGTGTGGGCCTCAAGCCCATTCTAGATAATTTTTCCCTATTTTTTTCCAATTTTTAAAAAAGATATGCTAATTATTGTGTCTTTTTATATGGTTATTGCCAGACTTGAGTTAAATTGGGTAGCTCTCCTAAAGACATTTTTTTTACATTCACATAGTAACGAATTTCAAACATTGTTTTTAAGTGGTCAAATATTCCTTCCATTGAGATTAAAGTTATTAGGGAAAATCACAAGCAGGTACCAAACAAGAGAAATAAATACAATTAAGTCATTTGAAATCACCAAATTACACTTAAGTTCTAAGGAACATTGGTGATATTAATTCTACTTGTGAAATGACCATTTTGCCCTCGTTCAATCTCTACATTGCCCAAAATCTCTACTTGTGATTTTCCCTGCAATAAATCTTGTGCAAAATGAGAGTGGGCAAATGTTGAAAACTCTCAGTAGTCCCAACCTCAAGAATCCCATTCAAATAGTCGTCGTCGTCGCGGATTCGACGGAGACGACATTTCGGATTAGGGCCAGTACTCATCTTCGACTCCGGCGTATCTATGTTTCTAGGGTTAAGGTGCAAATTTGCCAACGAACTATTACCTGAGGAGCATCTGGTACAAAAAACAATTGAGGGTACCAAAATTACCAATAAACAATTAAAAATTGAAAAAAAGTACCAAATAAGTATTAAAAAAAACAACTATCACAATTATGTTAAAATATGAGGCACTGGCGTAGGACGGTGGTGGAGACGCTGGAAAAAAGAGCGGTTAAGCATTCTTGTTGGATAAGGTAAACACCAACAGAGATGAGACCCATACGAGCAGGCGTTGTGGACTACTGGATTTGGTTTCGGTGAGTGATTCTCACCCTGAAGCTGCATACGAACCTTGATTAGTTCAAGAGGGTGAGTGGAACACCCAACAACAATGGAAGCTTTAGAGATGCTGACGTCGCTGACACTGTGACAGTCAATGGAAGACGGAGACACCAAGATAGTGATGGGGTAATAGTTCGTTGGCCAATTTGCACCTGTTGATTGGTAATTTTGGTACCCTCAATTGTTTTTTGTGCCAGATGCTCCTCGGGTAATAGTTCGTTGGCAAATTTGCACCTTAACCCATGTTCCTATACTGGCCCAGGTAATTCTGGAGTTGATCGACGTAATCATGGAGTCCGAGATTGGAAATAGCCAAAATGATGTTGCCGCCGTCGATCTCAGAGCGTCTGTCATTCTTGCACTCCTGGGCGGCTCTTTCGGCGATGACGGAGGTGAACTTCGACAATCATTTCTTGGACCCTTTCTTTTGCTTCTTTAGAGATCCCTGCCTTCACCGGTAACATCTTCTTCATGATTTTTCTGAGGCCGTAAGTGGCAAGGTTTGCTATCTGCTTTCGCCACTTCCTCTGTCGGCTGAGGTTCGTTGACCCCTTGACGCAACCATTCTCTCTCTCTCTCTTTCTCTCTCTCTCTCTGAGTAATACTATAATGAATAGAATTTTGTTCCATTGATCAATCAGTAGAGCAGTATCAATGAATATTGAAGACTCTGAATTTCTTTTGACCATACTGCGGCTAGCAACCTGTTCAGCAAAGCCCATGGTGGCAGACAGTCCCTTGATTTCTTGTATAATCATCCTTGTTGAGATTTTTTTTTTCCATTGTGCAAGGATGCATTTCTGCTTGTCCACAAAGCATGAATTGCTAACATAGGGTGTTTTAACAATAATGAGTCATGTAACTATTGAAATTGTCAAAACGTGGAGATGAAATTGTAAAAATGTGGACATAAAATTGAAAAAAACGTGGACATGGAATTGTTGTCAAAACATGGAGATGTACTTATCAAAAACTGGATATTGACTTGTAAAAAACTAGACATGGACTTGTAAAAAACTGGATATAGACTTGTCAAAATGTGGAGATGAAATTGTCAAAACGTGGAGATGGACTTGTCAAAAACTGGACATGGACTTGTTAAAACGTGAAAATGGAATTGTCAAAACGTGGAGGTAAACTTGTCAAAAACTAGACATGGACTTGTCAACTCGTGAAGATGGAATTGTCAAAATGTGGGGATGAAATTGTCAAAATGTGGAGATGGACTTGTCAAAAACTGGACATAGAATTGTCAAAAATTGGACATAGACTTGCCAGAAAATGGACCTGGACTTGTCAACAAATGGACATGGACTTATGAAAACATATTTGTATACCTATCATTATATAATAGGCCAAAGTGCAATGAGGCATGAAAATTTTGTATAATTCAACTTAAGAACTAATATGAAGTAGCTATAATTGTCATCAATACAATAACTTTGGACACAAATGCAGTTGCCAAAACAGAAGTGGTTAATACAAACAATATGTACGTTATCTGACTTTACAAGTAATCCCAGCTACAATCGGTATATATAGTTGGTTGGAGGGTCAAAACATTGCATAAACTCTGCACATAAGGCACAGTTGACTTGTCGGCAACAGATATTGAACAAATTATCAAACCCTATAATCTTAAGTTGATGTTCAGTCGTCCTTTCCCTTACCCTTCCCCTTCCCCTTCCCCTTCTCATTCTCCTTTTGCTTATGCTTCTCCTTCTTCTGGTTGAAAAATTCTTCGTTTAACAAATATTTTTTTTGCTTCTTCTTTTTTAACGCCCTTTTCCTTCTCCTTCTTGTTTACTTGAAAAAATAAATAAATTCAAGAATAAATAATTAAGGCTTTAGCATTACTATAGCACTACAGACACAAGAATTCAATGATTTGGCCAAATGCTAAGTTGCTTCTCTGTTACAACACTTTTAAGATTGAGATAAAAAAAATGGCATCACAGCTGAACATGCCCCATAATGCAGAAAATCAGGATATGCAAAAGCTAGTCATAACTGACAGGAAATCATGATAAGCTGAAGGATTTATTTTTTGTTGTTGGTAATAACGGGGCACTTCAGCCCATTCTCATTCCTGATTCAAAATCCATCTTGGGTATGAAATACCCATATAGTCTCTGTACAAGTATTTATGAACTAAAATAGGAGGACTATCATATATAACATAAACATCCACCTACAAAAAACTACTATCATCAAGTATACCAGCACAACAGTTTCCCTTTTTATGCACATGGGAAATTACCAACCTGGAAATTTTCTTCATAGCATCACTGATTTCTAGCAGCAACCGTGACTCGACTTCCTCCTCCAACTGCAATTTCCGTAGAACCTGAACCACAACATATGAATCACTTTCAAGTACAATTCCATTTTGATGTTTACATAGAGCAAGCTCCAAGCCAGATAATACTGCCCAGAGCTTTGCATTATAGGCTGAACATGCACCTAATTTCCTTGAGAAGCCTTAAGCCATCTACCATCACTTCCTCTCATTAAGCCCCCCACAACCAGCCCTGTTTTCCTTCCCCCTAGAAGCCCCATCCACATTTATTTTAACCTATCCCTCCAATGGAACTTCCCATCTAACATTCACCTCCACCCTTCCTCCACATGTTTTGCCGAATTCCTCTTTTGCTCTTTTAATCTCCCTAACATGTCATGCTACTATCAGCCCCTTTTCTGATGGTATTTCAAACCCTTCCTCAAAACAGGCCTTATTTCTCCAAGACCACATAAGCCAGCAAGTGACTCCAAAAATTAAACTCCAATCCCTTTTTGAATGAGCTAGACTCCAGCCAAACCACTCCAATCCCTGTTTGTTTACAAACTCAACCTTTACTCTACCATCCCTCAATTCCATCCATAGCTCTCTTGCCACCACACAGTCCCTCATTACATGCATAAGGCTCTTACACTGATCCGGGCACTTATAACAGTTTGATATACCCCCCATGAATTTGCTCTTTCTTTCACTGGTTAGGAGTCTTCCATGCATTGTTAACCAAAGGAAAATTTGTACACGCTTTGGCCCTTTCCATTGCCACAACCTCTTCCATTCATACTCTCCCTTATCCGGTTCCTCCCTCATACTATGGTACATCTCAGAAACTACATAAGAGCTCTTCAAACATTTTCCCCATCGCACATAATCATCCCCCTTCCATCCGAAGGTGGTAAGATAGCTAGTAGCTGCTGCCTCCCCTCCCCATTTAACTTCCCCTCAATTTTTTCCAAACACCAGCCGCCATAGTCCCCAACCATTTCCTTAACCTTAACCAGTTCCTCCTCCCTTGTTAATTCCCCGGTAACCATGTTTTTCAACCTCCTTCCACCCTCAATCCATACATCATTCCAAAAGTGAACACTTTCCCCATTTCCAACTTCCCACCCTATATTACTTTTTAGTTTTAGCCAAATCCTACACACACTTTTCCATATTTCAGAATCAGTGTTCAAAGCTTTACATTCTCTAATAAAATCACATTGCCTCCCATATTTCCCAACCAACACACTCGAGCATAAACTAAGAGGTTTAGCTAAGATAATTCAAGCTACTCGACCAAGCAAAGCCTCATTCATTACCTCCAAATTTCTCAAGCCCAAACCACCATTTCTTTTTTCCCATGCAGATTCCATCCCAGCTAATCGCATGAACTTTCCTTTTCCCTTCCCCACTTTTCCATATGAAGTTTCGTTGTATTTTCTCCATCTGAGTACAAACCCCAACAGAAATCCTTGAGTGTTACATTGAGAAAACTGACAGCTGATTTGTTACAGCCTGAACTAACGTTAATCTTCCAGCTAAGGACAAAGTTTGACTTTTCCAGCTACTCAATTTACTTTGCATCTTGTCAAGTAGGAATTGAAAAAAAAACCCACTATTTCGTAGCATTTGCACTCTATTCTCCTTCTACTAATCAAGGTTTTAGCGTGATAAAATCTCGTATTTCGGTCCCCCTCCTCCAACCATCTACCCCTTGATTTTTGAAACCATAATATCTCTTCTTGCCTTAAGACCGACATTAATTCATCTTCCAATTCAGATTCCATCTTTTCTAAATAGGGATTATTTCTTCGCTTTCGAGAGCATTGTATACCATTCAAACGATTCAGAATCCTTCGCTTTTTCCCTTCTACATGGCCAAAGACTTCTTTATTCCATATTGTGAGCTTTTGCTGAAGTGTAACAAGCTTTACATTGGCCTCTTCATTTCCCCTCCAACCTTTCCTCATTACTTCCTCAAAGCTCTCATGCATATGCCACATAGCCTCATAAGGAAAATTTCTTCTCCTAAACTCTTGTTTATTAGCAGACAAATTCACAAGTAGAGGGTGATGATCAGATCCTACCCTTGGGCTGATGCGAACCTCATCATTTTCAAACCTTTCAAGAACTGTATATTGCATAAGAACCTATCAAGTCGTTTATGCACTCTTTCAAGGCCTTCCTACTTTGGTCCCTTCCATGTAAAGAATGGACGCTTAGCCTCTACATCAATAAACTCACATTCTTGAATCCATTCATTAAAGATCCTACATCTTGCTTCATTCACTCTACCACCCCCTTTTTGCTCCAAAGGAGTTTTGATTTCATTGAAATCTCTAGCAACAAGCCAAGGAACAGAAATATTATTAGCCATTTCCTTAATTTCATGCCAAAGCCTTCTTCTTTTTTGTTCGCAAGGACTAGCATACATATCAGTAAACAACATCTCATCCCCCCAATCCCAGCTTACATTGTATGAACTGCACATCTTTAGCAAGCACATTTATTTGAATATCATCCCTCCTCCAAACGATCCAAATTCCACCTGAAAAGCCATCAGCCTCCACTCGAACGGAATGTGTAAAACCCCAATTCTTGATAGTTTTGTGAGCTTTAGCACCACTGATCCTACGTTCCAAGATTCCAACTACATCTACCTTATATCTACATTTCATATCCTTAAGAACAACCGCAAAAACAAATACTTTTTAATGAAGTAACCAAATAGGATACCTTAGGCAGCAAGGTCTGGGGTACGGTATACGTCCTCCATACTTGACCCCACGCAACCAACTCGTTTATCACCATCCACGACGCCATGTGAGTCCTCCAGCTCCATGTCATTTAGATCAGTCACTCTTACACCATGCTCTCCCGGATGAAGATTCTCCTTATCCGCTATATTCATCTGCCGCCCTGAATCCATATCTAGTATAGTCTTAGGAACAACCTCAAGACTCCCAACCACTTGTTGTTTCTCCCATTTTTACTGCTTACTAACCCACTTTGAACCCTTCCTGACCCTTTCTTAGCCCTCTACCCATTAGCCTTCGTTACCTCTTGTACAGTCTTTTCCATCCTAACACCACCCACTTTATCCATCCCCTTCTTGACGCCCCCTTACTCCCAGCCTTCTCTGTTTTCTTATGCAGATTAGGCACCTCCACTTACAACACCATTAGTAACAGAATCACCCTTTCTCTGTCGTCTTCCTCGTTGCACAGTCTTCCATCTCCCACCATCGCCCTGTGCCTCATTCTCATTTGCTCATTGTTCATCCTTTTCCTCTATTTCTATCCCATTCTCCTTATGTGCTATGGAATTGCTCACAACCTTGTTTGGTGTGTCCAACCCGACCACACTTACTGTACAGTAAACCTAAACTCTCATATTCTACGCTCAAGATCTGGCCCTGTACATTAAATTTAGGGACCAAAGGCTTTGTGAGATCCAGTTCCACACATATTCTTGCAAACTTCCCCTAGCTCTTTGCGTTGTGTGCACGTTTAATCGTATAACTTTCCCCAGCGAATTTCCTAGGTTCAGTAAGAATTTTTTATCAAACAACGGGGCCGGAAAATCCGGCAGCCTTACCTAGGAGACAACCGAGTCAATTCTCTCATTTTTTGGATTAAACTTCGGCCTCCAACGGGCTACATTCAAGTAAGCATCAGCTATCACCCAAGGACCGCTAACTAATGCCTCCATGTGCTGAAAATTAACTAAGGACCCGTTTGTTACAAAGAAAGCTTGGGGAGGGAAAGGAACTTTAGAGGAGGGAAAGGAATGGAAAGGAAGATTTGAAAGATGACTTGAGTTGTTTGGTAGGAAGAAAATGAAGAGGTGGTAGTTGGTAAAGAATTAGGAAATGTCTATTTTACCCTCAAAAGAAAGTAATTCAAAATAAATTTTTTTTTGCTAAAATATATTTTAAAAAAATATATTATTGTTAAGTTCGAACTTTTGAAGAAAAAAAATTCGCCAAATTTGAACTTTCCCACCAAATTTGAACTTTCCGCCAAGTTTGAACTTTCCCGCCAAGTTCGAACTTCCCAAATTTGAATTTCGAGGGTAAATCTGTCAAAAAACATTTTCTGGGAAGATGACAGCTTTCCTTCCATTTCGGATGGAAGCATCTTCCTTCAAATAAGGGAAGATGAGTACTTCCAGTGAGTTGCTGACTGGACTTTCTTTCTAACAAACACCCAAAATCCATGGGAAGATTGGGATCTTCCCTTTCCCTCCCCAAGCTTTGTTTGTAACAAACGGGTCCTAAGTAGAATTGATTTTCACAGTAAAATACCTCAATGTTTCCCTTATGTTCCCAGAGTTGTCTCAACTTCTTTAGCATAAAGCCATAGGAGAGTTGCCTCCCCAACAATTTCACCACTAGTGTTCTTTGGAAAGGCTTCATCAGGCGTTCTCGTTCCTTTTCCTCAAACTCGAAGCTCGAACATAAAGGATTGGAGAGATCCAATCGAATACCATCAGCAAGATTCAACACCTTGTCAAAATCGGTGCTTGCTCTATAGTCCTATAGAACATCTTCCTCATCGGTCTTCACCCATTCCCACCAACATACCTTTGTATTCACATTCCTCAGTAGCGACTCTTTATATGACTTAGCCGGTTCTCCTTTCTCCTCAACCTTCATCCAGTCTTCCTCCCGAGATCTCATCATTTCGCTTCTAGAGAAGCCTACTTCCTCACCTCCAACTTTCATTTTTCGACGAATCCCCTCGCGATCATCGCTCAATACCTCACTTTCCCCACCTTGCAAAACACGAGGCAAGGGGACACTCATTTTGTCTAACACAGTGGGCGACAGAGTCTTTCCCTCTGATTTGAACTCTCCGGTTCCAGCTAGTCGACACCACTTCCGTAGTAAGCGACGACCCTCTTTCCCCCTTCCCTAGCGGAGCTTTTGAAGTCTAAGCACTTTATATCACTTTGGTCTTTTTAGGTTTAGTTAGTTGAAGGATATTTTTATTGCTTAAGTGTAAGAATCTAAGTAATCTAGATGTTGTTATAACCTTGGCAGATTGACCAAAGAATGCTTTTTTATCTTCTCACTTCACATCATATTCAAATGGTGATGCAGCTATTGTTCTGATGTCCACCTGCTCAATTACCTCTTCTGGTTTTAGAAGTTCAGTTGTCCTGCCAACTTTTTTCCTTGAAACATGAAAGTACAATAAATAAATCAACAGGTGAGAATTCATTCAAAATAGATTTAGCAACAACAACGCACTTTCATAAAAGACGAGACACAATCTAGAATTATATAGAGCGCCAGATATTCCTTGCATAGCTGTACTTTATAGATCAGACAAAGTAATTGAAGTTAAATCATAGTGAATAATTGAAGTCATATTCATCTTGACAATAAATTCTCTACATAATATGATAAAATATGTATTAAAAAAAAGCACAAGGGCTATAGCTCAGTTAGGTAGAGCACCTAGTTTTTTCATGTCATCTTTTCTAATGTTTCCTAGTGATGGGTTCGACTTTGGGTGTTTGCTTGAGGCTTTTGATTTGCATGCTTGCTCAACTTGGGGGAAAAACGCCAGTTCAACTTGCTAGATTAATTAAATTTGTTGGTTGTGCATACCAGGTGTAAAATTGATATTCTTGTTGAAATCGTTTAAGAGATCAAGTTCCTTTGCAGTGTCATCTTTTAATGGATAATTTTGTATGTTGCAAGACTTTGATGGTGAAGAAAATCCCTCTCTCAACACAAGATTGCTACATACAACAGTTAGAAAAAAAAAAGATTAATAATTTCCTGTGGGTTTTATCCTTTCTATGGCTTTTGATTACTTGGGCAATTTCTTGTTCTTAGTTTATATTTTTTGTCTTCTTGATAGGATTGACACCTCATAAGGCTAAATGTCTGAGACAAAGATGGATGAACTGGGGGAACTTGGAGAGAGGCCTATTTTCAGAGATATTAGATGTTATTATTGTGACTACTGTGGCATCTGTCGATCCAAAAAGACCCTGATAATCTCTCATATCATTTCTTGCCACATGGTACTTCTCTTCTCATGTTTTGATTTCCTAGTGCCATGAGAATGCTTAGTTATAATGTTGTAGACGTGATGTGTGATGTGCTTGAATGATTCCTTTAAAGGAATTAGGAGGAAATCTTCTGTTTTTAAATTTTAAAACAATTATACTATGCATGGCAGTCATTGACGAGTATGTATTATTTTACCTATCAACATATGAGAGATTTAATCATGAGAGAATGTAATTCTGGGAACTTGAGTTTTATATTATTTTACTAGAGTGATATGCTATGTTTCCTTGAGATATGTTTTATTTATCTAGTCTATACATTAAACCCATGATTATATTGTGATCTTTTTATGTCTCTTAGGAGAAGTTGGAAAGAATCAAAGTGGATAAAGATGATGAAGTCGGGGACACAAAATTCAATACTTGCAAGGAATGTGGTGCTAGTTTCAAAAAACCAGCATATTTGGTGCAACACATGTTCTAATGTTCTAAATTTTATCATCAAGAATGAAATTTTGGACTACCTTGTATTAGTGGTTCTGTGTTAAGAATAATTAGGATATGATTATGTAATGACTGTGTATAGAATAGTCTAGAACCTTACAGCTGTAATGCTCAGTGTAATATTCTTTCAGATCTTCCTTATAATTCTGTTATGCATTTCCTACACGTGTAATCACTATATTGGTTGACTGATCCTATATATACAATTGCTCATACGCCTCCAAAGATATTGAGGCTACTGAGATTCTTACATGATTTGTGTATCCGGTCCTGTGCTTAGATTTCTATCTTGGTATCAGACCTACGGATTTTTTCCTTCGTCTTCGTCATGTCTGAAACGTCTTAGTCCTCTCACATTATCTCACAATCCCGGTCCTCTGTTTCCCCAACGAGCATCACTGTGACCAATGTTTCCAAAACAAACCCTCTGTTTAATTCCTTCAACCAAACCAACTCGGTCAAGTTGGACTGAGGCAATTTTTTACTCTGGGAATCCATTGTCTTACCTCTTATAGAAGGTAATCGTCTTGAAAAACACATTGATAGCCACTTCATACCATCGCCTCGTCTCATCTCAGATGGAGCTGTGATGAAATCAAACCCTGAGTTCGAAGATTAGCATGCCACCGATCAATTTCTGGTTGGTTGGCTTCCTAATACTATGAGCATTGAAATTGGAGCTCAACTTTTGCACTGTCAAGTTGCCAAAGATATCTGGACTGAAGCCAGATCTCTCGCTGGTGCAACCACTAAGGCAAGAGTTATGGTCTACAAATCGGAGCTGCACCGTACCCGAAAAGGAGGAATGAATATGGCTAACTTTCTCAACAAAATGAAATCCACTGATGACCAGTTAACGGTCGTTGGTTCCCCTGTTCCTTCCGACGAGCTTATAATCCATACGCTAAATGGTTTAGACGCTGAGTATAATGAAATAGTTGTCAAGTTGATTGATCAAACTCATCTCTCATGGATTGAGGTTTAGGCTCACTTACTTGCATTTGAAAGCCACCTTGAACAATGATAATTGAATATTTTATACACTTATTTTTGTCTCTTGAATAATAATTTAGGACCCTTTAGCTAATAAATAATGGCTCTTATGTTTATTTGGGCCTTGGGCCTTTTATTGCATTTTAGCTATTTTTAATAATAAAATTCCAGTTTTGTGTTGCTTCACTATTTCTACCATAACTCTTGAACCAGACATCGGATTTGCCTCATTTTTGTCTCATATTTCAGATGATTCAGAGAGCTACAATTGTTATGAAGACATCAAGAGCAAATTCGGTCAAGAAGGAGGTCAATTTTGGAGCCAAAGTCGGATGTACAATTCTGGATTTATTTTGGACCCAAATTTTGTAATTTAAGTCGAGTTATATTTTATTTACATTTTGGGCTAAAACTATGAGAGCCCATTTCGTTTTAGGTTATTTTTAAGTATGGCAGCTGCCACAAACATATTCATTCACGTTTTTAACATTAGAGTGGATCAAAATACAAGTTTTCATTTTCTCTCATTTGTTCTTCATGTTCTTGGCGCGTTCTTCGTGTTCTTCGTTCGTTCTTCGATTTTCCCAACCATGATCGGCTAAACTCTTGTGATTAACCCAACGATGAGGATTCCATGATTCATCCAGAGAACTTCGTGCCTAATCGATAACTACTCGATTCTGTTTTCATCTTATCGGATTCGATTTACGAAATAGTTCGAATATTAGATTTAATATTCGGTTTGGTTCATCGAGGACTTAGTTCGGACTAGGTTACTGATGTTCTTGTGCGATTGCACGGTGAGGCATGCTGTCGGCAGATTCTAGGCGATCGTCTAGGCGAGGAATCTCGGATGAATGCGGAGATTTCGATTCATCAGGAACCAAGCGTGGGTTAGTTATATTTTCGTTCAATGATGGAGGTTTACGGAATCAATTCGTTGGGTTGATCATCTTTAATCTGTCTGTTTATTTGATTACGTTTGACTCATTTATTGCACTTTGATTATGTTATTTCGTTTTGTTCTATTGCAGTAAACCAAACCCCCATTTTATCATTACTGTTTCACTATTGTTATTGAACAAGCATTGCAAATTCGTTGGGAAAGCGACCCGGGTTCCTAATTACGCAAATTGTTTTCGAACTTGGTTTATTTTGGAAGACACGGCAAAAATCTTTCCAAAAAAGTGCGCGCCATGCGGGGAATTTGCATCGGTTTGATTAGTAATGATATTGTAAATAGCTTAGTTTAGGTAGTTTAGGTGGTTCGGGTGGCTAGGACAGAAATTTTCTGACTCCGATCACTCAAACCAGGTCTTATTCACAAGGAATTGGGTGTTTTAAGCAAAAGTCACTTCCTAGAAGGAAGTGAGGTCTCACTCATTTTCCCCAAATTCCAACGTTTATACCACTTTTTCAGCTGTTTTAGGTTACGCTTTTTGATTTCCAACAGGACCATTTTTTTTGAGTATCTCTGATTGAGTTGAAATTTGGTACAGTGATAGAAAATGGCGAATCGTTAGACCCACATAGAAAATGGAATATCCTCCGTTTCGCCAAATTCCATCGTTTAGGCCACTTTTTCAATTTTTGAAGTTTTTTTATTCCATTTTTGAGTCCCCCAATAGTCTAGGAGTTGCCACATGTCCAAGTCCCAAAAATTTTAAAAATCATTTGATATCTTGTTTCTGGACTTGTTTTGGTCAATTTCTAGCATAGGTTTTTGCTTTTGTGTGTTTTGTCTTTGTGTCTCTTAGTGTTTTTCTACTTTTCACCACCTTCTTGTGGCATTTTCGTAATTTTGATTTTAAGGCATCTTTGTCATTCGAGTATTTGCCAATTCGCTTTGTGTACATGTTGCATGAGTACCGGAATACTACTAATCCGAGAAGATTTGTTGCCATTTGATCTGAAATAGAAAGAACAATTCTTCTTGCTAGAAGAGTTGTTAGGCTAAGTCATAAGATTAATACCAAACTGGATACTCAATTGAAGTCGATTAAGGCCATTCCGATTGTGTCCATTACGTTGATCTTTACGATTGTGCTTCGATAGTATTTCGATAGTCTTGTTGTGTTCATTGATTCTAGTAGCAACTTTGCTCGCTCGGACATTATGGCGGGAGAGCGGGATAATCATCATACTTTGAAGGAATTGGGTGCTTTGATGTTAATTATCAACCCTTGTGCATCCAATATCCTAACCTTAGCTGCTAACTTTGAGCTGAAATCGGTCTAATACACTTGTTGCCTAAGTTTCATGGTCTTGCGGTGAGTGCCCCATTAAGCATTTGAAGGAATTCCATGTAGTATGCAGCACTATGAAACCTCATGCCATTGATGAAGATCATATCAAGCTGAGAGCTTTTCCTTTCTCATTGGAAGGTGGAGCCAAGGATTGGTTGCTGTACCTTCAACCCTCATCTATTGGGAGGTGGGTGATATTCGAGAGGTTATTTACGGAGAAATATTTCCCTTCCTCAAGAGCAGCTTGCAATCAAGAAGGAAATTGGCAACATTAAACAAGTCATTTGGGAGACTATGTATGAGTATTGGGAGAGGTTCAAAGGTTATGTGCAAGCTGTCCACACCATCGAGATATACGAAAAGACTTGATCAACTCTTTCTATGATGGTCTATCACCGGTAGACAAAGGGTTGGTGGATGCTTCTAGCGGTGGGGCTATGAGTAACAAGACACTGAAGAAGCCCGAGACTTGATATCCATTATGGCGAGATAACTCTCGGCGGTTTGGCACGGAGGCCAATAGTACTCTGTTTACCATATTCAAGCTCCAGTCCGGCATGATTCTCGAGAGATTAGAGACTAGACTTGATGATCGGACCTCCACTTGTGAGGCGGTGGCGGTGACACGAGCAGTGCAGTCTTCCCCCTTCTCGGCATGGGTACTCTTGTGGGTTTTGTTCGACCCTTATCATTCTACGACTCTTGCCACTACCTTGCATGATCCTACTTACCAAGATCGATCGATGGCAGCGGTGGGTGTTTTTCCGAGAAGGCCACAATACCAACGAGAATAATGCCTTCTCAACACTTATAATCTGGTTGGAGAAATCACCCCAACTTTATTTGGAACCAAAATCGAAACCGGCAACCAATACCAAAATCGGAGTAACGGTATCAGCGGCTGAAGTGCAGGAACTACAGCGGAGGCCGTACGAGACTACAGACTTTCCAACAACGGTCTGCACCCCCTTTACCACCGCAAGCACCACCTCCTCGACCGACCATATGTCCACCTCCACAGCGGCTGCTTGACGAGGCTAGTAGTAGTGGTGGTTCCTCACTTGAAGAAATGATGAAGCAATTTGTCACGGCCAATATGCGGTTCCAACGACAAGCGATACTTCCATTCGAGTTTGCAAACACAGATTGGGCAATTGGCAACATCATTGAACCAGCTTCAACCTCGGGGATCCAATTCCCTTCCTCACAAACAATTCCCAATCCTAAGGAAATGTGAGTGCTATATCACTACTGATGCGGCAAGCAATTGGAGGAACCTAAGCAAGGCTGCGAGATGTGACTTCCACATCAGAAAGCGAGTCGAAATGTGAAGATTGACTACGAAAAGAAAAAGGCGGTGCAGCAAGGTGAAGAGGAAGACATTCCTATTCCTCTTCCCTTCCCTCGAAGGCGATTCGGTCAAGAAGTTGTGAGATAAAGCACAAGAGAAGGATATACTTGAGACATTCGGAAGAGTAGAGATCAACATTCCTCTCTTAGATGCGGTCAAACAAATTCCTAAATATGCCAAGTTTACGAAAGAGTTGTGCACCAACAAGAGGCGGCGAAGGAAATGAGCGAGTGAGCTTGAACCGGAATGTCTCGGCACTCATCCGACCTACCATGCCTCGTAAATGCAAAGATCCGGGGACATTTTCTATCCCTTGCCTTATTGGTAACTATAGATTTGATGATTGCATGCTAGATTTAGGTGCTTCTATTAATGTCATGCACGCATCGTTTATAGATCTCTTGGTCTTGGTCCCTTACGTCCAAGCGGTGTCATTGTTCGAGTTAGCTAATAGGAGTAATGCCCATCCTTCGGTTTAGTTGAAGATGTATTAGTCAAAGTTAATGAATTGATATTCCCTGCTGATTTTTACATCTTGGATATGGAGGGTGAGTCTCCTAGTAGTAGGTCACCAATCATTCTAGGGAGACCTTTCATGAAAACAGCTAGGACTAAGATAGATGTGCATTAGGTACTCTTTCCATGGAGTTTGGTGATATATCTGTGAATTTCAATATCTTTGATGCCATGAAATATCCTAGGGAAGAGCATTCTGTTTTCTGCATTGTTTGGTGATTCGATTTGCTTGATGATTCTACATTACTTGTAGACTCGATATTGATTCCGAATTTGAGCTTCATCCCGATCCTAACGTGCATCTTGATTCTCGATTTTGATGAACCGAATTACGATGTTAACCTTGAGCCGTATAGACACGGTCCTTCTTCTTGTGCTTCTTTGAATATGGTTTCTGTGTATTCCTAGTGTGATGACATCGAGTTGTTGCAACAACCACCCAAGCTTCTCTCCCACCGAGCAACCGCCCAAACTAGAGTTGAAATCCCTTCCGGACCATCCGAAGTATGCATTTACGGAGGTGAATGAGCGGTTGCAGGTCATTGTGGCAAATAATCTTATGCCGATCAAGAAGAGAAGGCTGCTAAGCTTATTGAGGGCGAACAAGAAAGCCATTGGGTGGACATTGGCCGACATAGTTGGCATTAGCCCTTCTATGTGCATGCACCGGATTCATTGGAAGAGGACTCTAAGCGGTGAGGCAACCCCAGAGACGCCTTAATCCTCTTATCCTTGATGTGGTGAAGAAGGAGGTCACTAAGCTTACGCAAGCCGGCATCATCTATCCTATTTCGATAGCGAGTGGGTTAGCCGGTCCAGTGGTTCCCAAGAAGTCCGGAGTCTTGTGGTAGCCAATCAAAAGAATGAGCTCATTCCTACTCGAGTTCAGAATAGTTGGAGAGTTTGCATTGACTATAGGAGACTCAACCAAGCCACTCGCAAGGATCATTACCCTCTACCTTTCATTGATCAGATGTTAGAGCGATTGGCTGGTAAGTCTCATTACTGCTTCCTGGATGGCTACTCTGGATACTTACAGATCCATATTGCTCCTGAGGATCAGGAGAAGACGACCTTCACATGCCCCTTTGGGACATATGCTTACCGGAGGATGCCTTTTGGCCTCTGCAATGCACCTGGCACCTTTCAGCGTTGCATGGTGAGTATTTTCTCTGAGTTCCTAGAGGACTGCATGGAGGTTTTCATGGATGATTTCACTGTATATGGGTCTGATTTTGATGCATGCTTAGCTAATTTGTCTAGAGTCTTGCATAGGTGCATTGAATCTAATCTTGTGCACAACGGGTTGATAGAGCCTCCCATGTCATTGCATATGCTTCAAAGACTTTGGATTCTGCTCGGTCTAATTACACCACTGCGAGAAGGAGTTGTTGGCTATTGTATTTGCCTTTGATAAGTTTAGGTCATATCTGCTAGCTAGTAGAGTCATTGTTTTCTCGACCATGCAGCTTTAAAGTTTCTTTTGAAAAAGGCGATGCTAAGCCACGACTCATCCGGTGGATGTTGTTGCTCAAGAGTTTGATGTGGAGATTCGAGATAGAAGTGGAGCACAAACCGGGTAGTGACCACTTGAGTCGTATCACTCATTCTCCTCTCACCCTCTTCTATTCGGGATGATTTCACGATGAGCAGCCTTCTACAGTGCAAGTTAAGACCCCATGGTATGCTGATTTAGTTAACTACTTGGTAGTGGTGTTTTTCCCGTAGAGTCCACTAGGGCCCAAACCCTTAAATTGAAAAGTGAGTCTAAATATTATGTTTGGGATGACCCTTATCTCGTGGAAATTTTGTAGTGACCAAGTAGTTAGGAGATGTGTGCTGATTGTGAGTTTCAATCTATATTGCATTTTGCTCATGCTTCGCTCGTGGTGGTCACTTTGGACCCCAAAGAATCTGCTAGGAAGGTGTTAGAATGTGGTTTGTTTTGGCCTTCCTGTTTCATGATGCCCATTTGTTTTGCAAGTCATGTGATAAGCGCCGAGGGGCGGAGTATTTCCGTAGGCATGAGATGCCCCAAAACCCTATATTGTTTTGTGAGATCTTTGATGTTTGGGGTATTGATTTCATGGGTCCATTTCTGCTTCATATGGTTACACTTACATCTTCTTGTGTTGTTGATTATGTTTCTAAATGGGTTGAGGCGAAAGCCACCCGGACAAATGATTCTTCGTGGTGGTGGATTTTGTTAGGTCTAACATTTTCTCGCAGTTTGGCATTCCTAGAGCTATTATCGGTGATCGGGGTTCCCATTTTTGCAATCGAAGCATGGGTGCCTTGCTACGCAAGTATGGAGTGCTTCACAAGGTTTCCACACCTACCATCCTCGGACCAATGGTCAAGTGAAGTCTCCAATAGAGAGATTAAGCAAATCCTTCAGACTGTCAACTCTACCGGAAAGATTGGAGTAAGCGACTAGATGATGCTTTGTGGGCATATCGCACCGCTTACAAGACTCCGATTGGGATGTCTCCCTATCGGATTGTCTTTGGTAAGGCATGTCATCTTCCGGTTGAGTTGGAGCATCAAGCCTATTGGGCTATTAAGCAATGCAACATGGATTTGGCTAAGTCCGGGATGGAGAGGAAGTCTGCAGTACAAGAGTTAGATTAGCTTAGATTGGATGCCTATGAAAGCTCACGGTTGTATAAGGAAAAGACTAAGGCATTCCATGATAAGCATATTAGAGGAAAGAATTCTCTGTGGGCGAGAAAGTTCTTCTATTTAATTCCCGTCAAGTTTATGCACAGTAAGCTTCGATCTAGATGGGATGGCCCTTTTGTGATCACTAACATATTTCCATTTGGTGTCTGTTGAGCTATGTGATCCACCCACAGACGGACTTTTAAGGTCAATGGGCATCGCCTCAAGCCATTTCATGAGGATCCCCACGCAGCCTGAGGAAGCAGAGATTCTCCTCATTGATGCCACTTATCCTCCATAAACCCTTGGGGAGTAGTATTCTTCTTTCTTCTCCCTCCCTCTCTTTTATTTGTTTTCCTTTTCTACTTTGCTTTTTGAAAATAAATACATTCTTTCTTTCTAATGATTGCTACATATTATGAACTAGGACATTTTGGTTTTAATGGATCATTCTCGTTTAGTCTGGAACTCTTGACTCTTCGATTACAAGTCTTGGTAGTTGATTTGATGTTGTTGATTACCTAAGTTGGTATTGACCTTGTGAGGTTTTGGGCCCGCATGAATGGAATTCATCTTTTGCCATTCTTTCTTTCATGTGTGCATCTCTCATGATTTGTGTTCTCTAGAACTTGCTCCTTTTCTTTTTGAAACTACATTTTTCACTTACGTGCATAAGTATGATGGAAGCTTGTTTTCTTTCTTTTATTCTCCTCACTTTGGCCAAATAGCTTTCCCTTACATTATAATTCCTTTGCTAGCCCCTTTGTGCCTTTTGACCCATTCTTTTCTAAGCCACATTACAAGCCTAAGCGTAAAACCATTTTATTCCGCACCTTGAAGATTTATTGAGCATTGGTTTCAACTTGTTTTGTGTTTATGTGGGGTTGCTCAGAGTGCAACAGCTTTAAGTGGGGGGATATTTGATTTTGACATTGTAATTACGTATACAATGAAAGGAAAGAAAGAAAAGTAAAAAAAAAAAAAAAACAAAACAAAAAGAAAAAAAGAAAAAAAAAGAAAAAAAAAGAAGAAAAAGAAAAAAAAAAAAAAACAACAAAAGAAGAGAAAAGAAAAGAAAATACATAGAAAGGAATGTATATATGAGTAGAATAAAAGTCTCATACATAGAGAATGATTGTGTTAATCGAAGTGCTCTTCCTTTTGATTTCTTTGGTGCTTAGCCTCTTATTCCATACTATTACCTACCTTCACCCTAGCCCCGTTACAACCTTTAATTACAAGCTCTCTTGAGTTGTGCATGTATGTGTTATGAGTAGTGGAGACGTAGAAGTTGAGCAAGCTTATGGTAGAACAAATTTCTTGAGTAGAATTTGAGCGATACACTTATTTACCTTAAACACTTGAGAGACTGATTGATTGAGCGCATCATTTGAGAGATCATCTTTTGTGATTAGCATCATTGATTGACACTACCATGAATTGTAATTTGAGATGAAGGGGTTTTGGTATTGAATGATTGGTCTTTTGAAGCTTTTTGTCCCTTGATTCAATTTTTGCATTGTTAGCAATTATTAGTAAAGAAGAGTTTTTCCTTTAGGTCTTTCTCTTTGAATTTTGCTCAGGAGTGCAAAAAGATAAGTGTGGGGGAATTTGATAATTGAATATTATATACACTTATTTTTGTCTCTTGAATAATAATTTAGGACCCTTTAGCTAATAAATAATGGCTCTTATGTTTATTTGGGCCTTGGGCCTTTTATTGCATTTTAGCTATTTTTAATAATAAAATTCCAGTTTTGTGTTGCTTCACTATTTCTACCATAACTCTTGAACCAGACATCGGATTTGCCTCATTTTTGTCTCATATTTCAGATGATTCAGAGAGCTACAATTGTTATGAAGACATCAAGAGCAAATTCGGTCAAGAAGGAGGTCAATTTTGGAGCCAAAGTCGGATGTACAATTCTGGATTTATTTTGGACCCAAATTTTGTAATTTAAGTCCAGTTATATTTTATTTCTGTTTTGGGCTAAAACTATGAGAGCCCATTTCGTTTTAGGTTATTTTTAAGTATGGCAGCTGCCACAAACATATTCACTCACGTTTTTAACATTAGAGTGGATCAAAATACAAGTTTTCATTTTCTCTCATCTGTTCTTCATGTTCTTCGCGCGTTCTTCGTGTTCTTCGTTCGTTCTTCGATTTTCCCAGCCATGATCGGCTAAACTCTTGTGATTAACCCAACGATGAGGATTCCATGATTCATCCAGAGAACTCGTGCCTAATCGGTAACTACTCGATTCTGTTTTCATCTTATCGGATTCGATTTACGAAATAGTTCGAATATTAGATTTAATATTCGGTTTGGTTCATCCCAAGGACTTAGTTCTGACTAGGTTACAAATGTTGCTGTGCGATTGCACAGTGAGACGCCACCGTCCGGCAGATTCTAGGCGATCGTCTAGGCGAGGGAATCTCCTAGATGAATGCAGAGATTTCGATTCATCCGAACCAAACGTGGGTTAGTTATATTTTCGTTCAATGATGGAGGTTTCGAATCAATTCGTTGGGTTGATCATCTTTAATCTGTCTCTGTTTATTTGATTCGTTTGACTCGCTTATTGCACTTTGATTATGTTATTTAGTTTTGTTCTATTCTGTTAAACCAAACCCCTCATTTTATCATTCTGTTTCACTATTGTTATTGAACAAGCCCGCTGCAAATTCGTTGGGAAACGACCCAGGTTCCCTAATTCTGCAAATTGTTTTCGAACTTGGTTTATTTTGGAAGACACGGCAAAAATCTTTCCAAACAACTCACCCTGTTTGCCAATCTTTCCATTGATCCAACTGCCAATTTTGTTCAACGTGGTGGTGGTTCTAATTCTTGTCCAACCTCCTGGTCTGATTCCTCTCAGTAATCCAGCCCCTGGCGTGGTAGTCGAGGTTCACGGGGTTCTCCTCGTGGACGAGGACGTGGTGAAGGCTAATTGTGGTCGTGGTCATCTATTCTGTAACTACTGTAAGCGTTCTGGACATGATATCTCCTAATGTTTTTATTTGAATGATGATGGTCAGGTTAATTATGCTTCTGCTGGGAGTGTTGCGGATCCATCATGGTATATGGATAGCGGAGCCAATTATCATGTTACTCCCTCTTCAGATTCTGTTGACCACGCCTCTGCTGTTGGTAAGTGTTATATTCACACTTGCAGTAGTGAATCCACATCTGTTCAGTCTATTGGTTCCAAGAAATTGTCTCTTAATCTTCAACTTAGTAATGTTTTGGTTGTTCCATCTTCCACTAAGTAGCTGCTTAGCGTTTCTCAGTTGGTCCATGATAACTCTGTTTTCGTTGTGTTTAATGATGATGGCTGTTATGTGAAGGATCGACTGACCGGACGCCTCCTAATGCAAGGGAAAGAAAAACAGGGGTTGTACCCAATGACCAGTAATGAAGTTCAAGGCCATCGTATTCCTCATCCTGCTCAAGTTTACCTTGTGTTTGCTTTAGTTCCTAGTGATTTTTCTTTATGGCATAGGAAATTAGGCCATCTTGGAAAACATGTTTTTAGTCAAATTTTAAATAAATGTAATGTTAAGCTTAAGAGTTCTGAGCATGATTTTTGTGAAGGATGTCAATTTGGCAAGTCTAAATTTCAATCATTTTCGCATTCAACGTCTCAGGCTTTAGCACCACTTGATCTTGTACACACTGATCTTTGGGGACCTTCCCCTGTTCAATCAACTTCTGGCCACCATTTCTATATATACTTTGTTGATGATTATAGCCGTTATACATGGCTTTATCCTCTAAAGCATAAAGGCGAGGTTGCTACTGCGTTTAACCATTTTCGCACTCTTGTTGAGAATCAGTTTCATGCTAAAATCAAAGCACTCCAATGTGATATGGGTACTGAATTTAAAATTTTTACTCCAATTGCTAATTCTCATGGGATTCAGATGAGGTACACTTGTCCTTACACTTCCCAGCAAAATGGGAGAGCCGAGCGTAAACATCGGCATATAGTTGAGACTGGATTGACGTTGCTTGCACAGGCTAAAATGCCTCTTCATTATTGGTTAGAAGCATTTCAAACAGCTACATATCTTATTAATCGAATGCCTACTCCGGTGCTTCAGGATTCTACTCCTCTGTTTCGACTTCACAAAACAAATCCTGATTATTCAGCTCTCCAACGTTTCGGTTGCGCGTGTTATCCGTGTTTGAAGCCATACAACAATCACAAGTTCTCATTTCACAGTCAACAGTGTGTATTTCTTGGCTATGCATCTCATCAGAAGGGATTTAAATGCTTGAGTTCATCTAGTTATATATATGTATCTCGGCATGTTGTTTTCAATTCATCTGTGTTTCCCTTTACTAATGGTTTCCTTCACAAGCAAACAAGCTCTAATGATGTTACTATGGTGCCAATCCTCATTGACTTTTCCACATCAAATTCGGTTATGTCTCAATCTTCATCTGTGTTTCAGGTACCTGATAATACCATCACGTCTCCAGTAATGTCCTCTGTGCCTAATTCTTCTCAGAGTTCATCATTGGCTCCCAGTTCGTTGTAGGCTCTAAGTCCAGTTGAGTCCATTGCATCGTCTATATCTCCATCATCTAGCCCAGTTATGCTGTCAGAATCCAATGCTCATCCGATGGTCACTCGAGCCAAGAGTGGCATACATAAGCCCAAATACCCATTTGTTGGGCTTTTCACTTCTGAAGATTCTCTTTCCTCGAAACATATTGCAGAGCCTACGATAGTCACAGAAGCACTTTCCTCTTCTGATTGGCGAGTTGCTATGGCGGATGAGTTTGGTGCTTTGGAGAGAAATCGAACATGGAGACTTGTTCTGTTCACCGGAACTTAGTGAGTCATTGATTGCAAGTGGGTATTTCGCAACAAATTTAACCCTGATGAGTCGCTCCACAAACGCAAGGCTCGCCTCGTAGCAAAAGGCTTTCAACAGTCTCCTGGTATTGATTATCATGAAACATTTAGTCCGGTAGTCAAGGCCACAACGATTCAAATTGTATTAACTGTTGCCACTACTTTTGATTGGGATATTCGACAACTAGATATCAATAAGGCTTTCTTAAATGGATTTCTCAGTGAAGATGTCTTTATGCGTCAGTCGGAGGGATTCGTTGCTAAAGCTCAACCCACTCATGTGTGCAAGTTGAATAAAGCTCTGTATGGACTCAACCAGGCTCCACGTGCCTGGTATGATCGTTTAAGACTTACTTTACTTCAGTGGGGATTTTAAAATGCAAGAAGCGATAGCTCTCTATTTGTATTGCAACGAAATGGTCTGTTTGTTTATGTCTTGATTTATGTTGATGATATCTTGGTTACTGGTAATGATCGCTCATATCTGAATATGTTTGTTAAAAATTTGAATGATCACTTTTCTCTCAAAGATATTGGATCTGTTCATTACTTTCTGGGTATTGAGTTCTTTCGAGACTCATCTGGTCTTTATCTGAACCAAGGCAAATATGCTCTTGATTTGCTCCAAAAATTTGGAATGTTAGATGCAGCTCCTATGCCTACTCCTATGGTCTCTGGACAACATTTCTCTATTCATGATGGTAATCCATTACCTAATCCAACTGTCTATCGACAAGCCATTGGTGCCCTACAGTATCTTAATTACAACAACTAAACCTGATATAGTTTTCTTAGTAAACAAGTTGAGTCAATTTTTATCCAATCCCACTGATGTTCATTTTAAGGCTGTCAAACGTTTGTTACGATACATTAAAGGCACATTTCAGTATAGTCTTCATATTAAACCATCTCCTGGTTTAAATCTCATTGGCTTCTCAGATGCTGACTGGGCCACCTGTGTTGATGATCATAAGTCCACCTCTGGTATTGGGGTTTATCTTGGATGTACCTTGGTTTCTTGGTCTTCTCAAAAACAAAGAGTAGTTTCTCGATCTAGTGCTGAGTTAGAGTATCGTTCTTTGGCTGATTCATCCTCTGAGATTGCTTGGTTGTGTTCACTTCTGTTTGAACTAGGTCTTAAATGCAGAAAAATTCCTGTAATTTGGTGTGACAATATTAGTGCTAAGGCACTAGCTTCTAATCTTGTGCAACATGCTCGATTTAAACACATAGAACTTGATGTTCATTTTGTTCGTGATAAAGTTCTAGCTAAACAATTGGATATTCGATATGTTCCTTCTTCACTTCAAACCATTGATGGCTTTACAAAGGCTTTGGCACATCCTCAATTTTCAGTTTTTTGAAACAAGCTTAGATTGATTGTCACCCCTTCTCGCTTGAGGGGGAATGTTAAGACTAATTAGGATATGATTATGTAATGACTGTGTATAGAATATTCTAGAACCTTACAGCTGTCATGGTCACTGTAATATTCTTTCAGATCTTCCTTACAATTCTGTTATGCATTTCCTACACGTGTAATCACTATATTATATTGGTTGACTGATCCTATATATATACAATTGTTCATACGCCTCCAGAGATATTGAGGCTACTGAGGTTCTTACCTGATTTGTGTATCCGGTCCTGTGCTTAGATTTCTATCTTTCTGGAATTTTGTTTAAGCTTGTGGATAAAGAGAATTCAGAAAATAATTGGTTCAGAACTAAGTAAAGCCTTTCCAATGACTGTATTCCCATGCTTGCCCCTTCGAAGTAATAGAGTTCATCCCACTTTTCTGCACTGCCAATCATCACACTTGATGACAAATCCTGAAAACTACACCCAATATCATCAAATATTAGTCTACACATTCAACTTTTTCTGAATGTACTCTAACAATAAATTACGCTTCAACTCAGAAAAAAAAATATTCTTCATATCAAGGTGCTCAGACAGTTAACTGTTCCAATATTATACGCCCATGTGAAAGTTCCATTAGCCACTTTCACTATAAGATCCTCATTGCAGTACAAAGAGATTTGAACAAAGATTTGTAGCCAGTCTTGTAATCTGTAGCTCCCTAAATCAACAATCAGGTTTCATCACTTGTCACCATAAACTGAATATACATATTTTGCAGGAAAGATATTTATGCTATCAGAAATTTATGGATACTGTAGCGTGAAGCATTGGATCCCCAACTGAGAACTCGAAAATGCACGAGGCAGATTTTATTGACTTAATGGATCAGTATCAAGAAGGGAGACCTCTTAAGAAGCTCCATCAAGGATGCCTCAGTCATGCTCTTTAAAGAGGTTGGCTGTTGATTTACTTGTGTTGTTTTTATTAGAGCTGAAATGACATTTTAGTTTTGATGTTAAAAATTTAACAATTATTTTAACGATTCAGAGATCAAATGTGTGTTCTATTGATGACTGTCTAGCAAGTTACCGAAGAAAGGATCAATTGACTCGCCACCTTCTGCAGCATAATGGAAAAACTTTTAAATGTCCAATCAAGGATTGCAATCGTGACTTCGCTCTCCAAGGAAATATGACCAGGCACGTCAAAGTATTTCATAATGGGAATTCCTCCCCAGCTAGAGTGGAAACTCAGAAGCAGTATGAATGCCCAGAAATCGGCTGTGGAAAGGTTTTCAAATTTTCTTAAAAGCTACAAAAGCATGAAAATTGTCATGGCAAGTTTCGTTCCTTTTGAATTTCTTTATCAATTTGCTATTTTTAGTCAGATGTCTGTTAATTGGTCGTTTCTGGAAAGTTTCTTGATCTTTAGGAAAGTTGATCGCACTTCTAAAGTCTATCTGTATTTTGCAGTTAAGCTGGACTCAGTAGAGGTAGTCTGCTTGGATCCTGGTTGTATGAAGCTTCTGACTAATGTCCAGTGCCTTAAAGCCCATGTCAAAACCTGCCATCAATTTGTGACCTGTGAGACTTGTGGGAAAAAGGAACTGAAGAAAAATATCAAGCGGCACCTCCGGTCGCATGGAACTAGTTCTTCCTCAGAGGCATTTGAATGTGAACACAAGGAATGTTGCAGCACATTCACTACTATAAGACATTTCTACTTGTTAGATTCTATGATTTGCATTTAGCTGAAGATGTTGATTCGAAGTTAAATATTGGTGACATGCTGTTCATTTGCTTTGACAGAAATCCAGTTTTTTCCCTCGATTTCAAAACATTTACTTGCTTCTAATTTACCTTCTTTTGGTTTGCATGGACAGAAATCCAATCTTGAAAAGCATGAAAAGGCTGTACACTTCAAAGAGAAGCCATTTGTATGTGGCTTTCTTGATTGTGGCATGAGATTTTCCTACAAACATGTGAGGGACAAACATGAAAAAACTGGGTAACATGTCTATACACATGTAAGTTGTTATCAATAACTAGCCTTCTAATTTTGACAAATTATTGAGTAAATATTGGAAGAAATTTTATGATTTGGCTCGCAGCAAGGGGATTTTGAAGAATCTGACGAACAATTCAGGTCAAGGCCAACGGGACGGTGCAAGAGAAAGTGTCCTACAGTTCAAATGTTAGTTAGGAAGAGGGTCACTCCTCCCAATCAACTGGAGCACATTTTGTTTGGAGAGGATACAGAGTAAATGCAACGAACTACCTTTTCAATATATAGACAAGCCATAAATAAGGCAATTTGTTCAAATTTTGATACTTGGGTGTATATATAGATGAAATGGCTGAGACTACTCTAATTTTCCTTTCATAGATGTGCATTGTAATTTGTAGGCACAGATGCAAGAAGCTTTATAGATATGTATGGGGTTTTCCACAATTTGCATTAAGATGTAGTGATGAAATTCTATGTAATTATTTATATAGGAGCCTATGGCTAAATTGGTGACGGTGTGGTTAATATTTGTAGTTATGTATAAGGATCATATTTCAGCAAAAGCAAAAGTAATCATGTTGAGTTTGATACTTATGAAAATGTCTCCAAACATGTCATGGTAAAAGTTAATATTAAAGGAAAAATAATTTTAGGGTTAGCGGTGGAGAAATGACTTATTTTTTATTTGACTTTTGCAAAAGTAAGATAGGAAAAAAAAAATATTTTAAATGTGATTTGTGTTTGGATTGACGGTGGTCAAAATAACTTTTTTTTCAAACTGAAACATATTTGAATTATTATTTGAAAAGTCAGTTGAGATGGAAAATGGTTGAAAAAGACATGAATCTTATTGAATACTATATATATTAGTATATATTGTGATAATTGAAGATAAAAAATAAAATTTAAATTTAATAAAAAAATTAAATTATTATTAAAACATTAAAAAATAATAGTAAATAATTAGAATGCATACAAATGTACATGAACATGTTGATAGTAAATAATACTCCCTCCGGTCCTAATTATAGGAGCAAATTACCAGAATTCGGAGAGATTAAGAAAGGAAGTTAAATTAGTTAATTATGTGATAAAAGCTAAATTAATTATGAGTATATAAATATAATTTATATATTGAATAAAACCTTTTACAATTATTATTTTATATAAAAAAGTATAATTTAGGTGTATATGACATTAATGAGTTGCAAACATTATTTACTTTATAAAATATATAGGTGTATTATTAAATTATTATTGTCTTTAATTATTATTGAAAAAGTATAAATAGGGGTATTATAGGAAAAAAATTGACAAAAGTTAAAAATTGCTCTTATAATTAGGATCAAAACTAACCCCAAAATTTGCTTTTATAATTAGAACCGAAGGGAGTAGTACATTATTTATTAGATCACATATCCTAAAAAAATTGGTCTCTCATTCTATCACGAATATGATTTATTTGACTAATTTTTACTTATGTGCGTGGCATATGTTTTACCACATCATCATCATTTTTTTTTATTTATAAATGATGATTTATTTGCCACAACATCACGTCCTCTTTAAACTCTTCTGATCTATTATTTCCAGAAATTTCTACATCCAAAAAAAAACCACCCCCTAATTTATTTGACACCTGAGGTGATGAGAGATATAAATGAAGAGAGAGAGAAATTTCAAAATCTCATATTCTAGAATTTCCAAGAGACTTCTTCATCTTCCTCTTTGCCACCTTCCTCCTCTTTCTCTTCGATGCTGCTCCGACTCCTCTTGTCCCAACAATCGCCAACTCCTTTGGTCCCAACAAACCTTCCAATTGCCTTTAGTCGCGTCTTCTTCTCCAACTTGGTGATGAAGATGATCCAACGAACCACCGACAGCATTCGTCTATGAGTGCCATGGCCGAGACGTGTATTATGTGAGAAGAAGAAGGGTGAAGAGAGACGTGGTCGAAGAAATAAGAAGGATGGGAAGGGAAATTTTCATAAGTGCCACAGTCCACCATTCCACCGCTGTGAAAAGCCACTTTTTTGGGCTTCTTAGTAGAAGCTACTTCTGAGTTAAAAGCTCAGTGCTCAAAATGTGTTCCCAAATGACCTAAATTACCCCCACTGGGCTTTTTTTTTGTCTGGACGCTCTTTGGACGCTTTCCCAAACATACAAGTATAAGATCATATTTCAGCAAAAGCAAAAATAATCACGTTGAGTTTTTTTTTAAAGCACATGTATCCTTTTATTGGAGGTAATCATGATCGAGGTACTATCAGGTACCTAATATGGTACTAAATGTGGGCATCTCTTAATAGAGATTCAAACTTTGATTTGCCACGTGAGGGACTAGTTCTTTTTGTTAGACCTAACCCTTATTGGTATCATGTTGAGAATGATACTTATCAAAATGACTCAAAACATGCTAGTCCGTTGAATTTGATACTTATGGAAAGACAATCATGTATCAGACACTGTTGGGCACTAGATATAGGTACTTCTTAGTAGAAATTTGAACTTTGATTCATCATATTGTGAAAAATTAGTCCTTTTAGCTAGTCTCAATCCCTATTGGTATCACATTGAGTTTGATACATATAAAAATATCTCCATACATGTCATGGTAAAAGTTAATATTAAAGGAAAAATAATTTCTGGCATGTTTTTAAAGTTTTTGAAAATAAATTAAGATTAGAATAATAATTTTTTTACTCTCTCATCTATGAAATTTAGCGTTATCTCCTGTATGCTCTTTTTTTTTTTTTTCAAAATTCCATCTTTGTTTTCCCCCCGTCAATTCCATCTTAATTACTTTCATGAGATAAAATAATTTTGGCCAAAAAATGACGGTAAATAATTAATTAAAATTAGCTAAATGTAAAAAATGTTACAACTTTCCAAAATTTTCCTTTGATTCAAACAGTAAATTAGGGGGATAGAGAGTTCGCCTAAAAAATTGGGAGGAAAAGAGGGGTAAAAAACCATTATCTGAAATAAAACTCAAGTAAAAGAGACACAGGTTTTCTTAATACAAATATTTCATGAGAGAGTTAATACAGACATGTTTGGAATGTCGATTGGAGCGTTTAAAAGTAATTTTTTTATATCATAATTTATGGTATATGAGATAAATATGTTAAAGGAATTTTGTCTCAACTTGCATAAAAGTAATTATTGTAAGTTCCAAACAAGCACCAAAATGCTTGGACTCTATAATTTACTCTCATTTTAGTTTCGTTTCTATAGTTTCAGGCCATAGATTTTGATCCCTCAAATTTATTTTCATCTAAAACTTTAGTCTTAATAGTTTAGTAAAAACTTGGATCATTTTGTCCTTTGATGAACGAGCAAAACCTATGATTTAAAATTATAATGATTAAAACTAAAAGGAGGGTAAGTTATAAATTTCAAATGAGTATAATGAATTGAATGGTCTAAAATTCTAGGCTAGTTGTCTTTACATTTGTAATTGTTAGAATTGGATTAATAGTTGTTTTTTTTTTTACCTGTAGTTTATGTTGTATATTGAATTGTTGAGAATATTAAATTGCAATTAGAATGAATATTTTAAGACTATTGGTTTCTTTTTACGGGTTAAAAAGGGAACATGATCATAGAATATAGGGGAAATGATACCAATGTTCTAATTAAGAAATGTAATATCAAAAATGTTTCATAACTTGTCAATGATAACTCTTTCAATTGTCAATAGTTGCTCTTCCACTTGTCATTAACAAATTGTGGGATTTTACGATATTATTATTATTATTTAATTGGGATCATAGTGTGATTTTGCCTATAATATATGCATGTACCCACGAGCGCGTGCGCACACACATAGGTGTTATTGGTAACATAGCATCAATAAGAGCAATAAGAGGTAATTAAGAAAATTTTGACCAATATCAACTATCTATCATACATTTGGAACCAAAAGGAGTACTTTAATACAGATTCCAATGACAGCTTGTCTAAGAATGTTTTATTGCCAATGTGAGTTGGCATAGATGGTAAGGGATCCAGGACTAGGCCTGGGTCGTGGTTCGATCCCCTCTGCCGTCGCTGGGACTCCTTTGGTAGGCGATCTCGTAAGTCCCCAGTAAGTGCTCATAGAGCCTGGGGCCGTGCCCTGGCCTTAGTGGGGGACTGATGTCGAACCCCTCCAAAATTTTTTCACACAAAAAAAAAAAAGAAAAAAAAAGAATGTTTTATTAGTTGTTTGTACAACCGGTTTAAAAATTCCATAATTTTTTAGATTGCCTTTATTTAAACTAGTTTCAAAACTGGAAAGCATATTTTAAAGGAAATGTATGTGCTCATATTCAGTGTTCAACGTGCTTCGATGATAATGATTTCCTCTCATGAGAAAATATATATGCCCATAAAAAGAACTTTTTGTATTGGTGAGACTTCAGTGGAGTAGTTTCTAAATATAAATTATTAAATTGGGTTGTACAAATAATTTACCTTACTAAAATTTTAATATCTGTATATTAATTATCTAACTCCAATATTTAACACTAAAATGGGTAAAAATTAGTGGGTCGAGTTTTATAAAATTGGGGAAGAGTACTCTTTATTTTAGTCAAGAATTATATCATTCATCATTTGGAATTCTCCAAAACCATTTTAATTTTAAAATTGTCAATTGGATTGGTCTAAGTCGTCCAAAAGAATAAAGTTGGTGAGGTTGGTGGATGGAGTTAAAAGAGGCAAAAAAACACACCTCATGGTTAGAAACGTGCGGCCATCATTCTCCTTCAACACTTCAGAAATTGCAGCATTTATCCTTGTAGCCTAGTGGTATGGATAATCCCTAACTAATGGGAGGTCGCAAGTTCAATCCTATTAGAGTTTGTTTGGCAAATTTCAAAACCTAGGTTTTGGATTTGGAAATAAAACCTTGGCTTTAACAAATATTCCAAAATATGTCTAGAAGCTATTCTGCACTTAAACCATAGTTTTGGCTCCAAAACCTAGGTTTTCGAAAAAACTATTCTTTTCATATTTTTTTTCTCCCCTCTACCATCATCAGTATTTCTTAGCACCAATCAGTATGCTTAAGTATCTTTTTAGTATCTGTTAATACCCTGAAATATTTTTTCAAGATCAGTCATTACCCTGAAATATTTTTTTAATATCCTAAAATAAATTTTTAAGATTATGAAGTATTTTTTCCAGTACCAGTCAGTGCCTTTAAATATTTTAATTTTGAATACAAATTTATGTAATTTTTTGTATTTATTATGAAATTTAATGTCAAAAATATTTAAAATACAATCTTATCTTTTATATGCAGTTATACCAAAAACTAATGTCTTTTTTGGTACATTTGACTATGAAAATGCTATTCTGATAACAATATTAAAACACTATCATTTTATCAAAATCACTTTGTTCAATAATCTAGCTATTATGTAAAAAGCTCTTCTGAAAAAGTTATTTTACCTCGTAAATCCCAAAAACTATTCTACAAAAACTAAATTTAAATGGGTTCTAATTGTAATTCAAGCCATTAGTACCTACTTTTATAATGGGGAAAGAAATTGCAGCATTTACATCTTTGGACTGACCAAGTAAACCCAACAGACAAAGACAAACAAAAGATAATGAAGACAATTTGAGAAGCATTAGTCTTATTTCAAAATTAAAATACTCCCTCCTACTGTTAATTTAGGATCTAAAATCTTAGCTTGTTTCAAAATATAAGATCTATTCTTTATATTTATCAATCTTTTTTCTACTTAACCCTATTAATACTCCCTAAATAATAATCAAGAGGAAGGGGGAGCGAATTAAGAAAGACGATAAGAGTGTTTTAGAATAAATATGATATATTAATTAACTTCTTTAATCTAATCATTACATGAATAGGTTTTACATCACAACAATTAGTCAAAACCTTTTTGTGGGATACAATTGAGGTGGCTGGCTAATGTAATACTCTGCTAATTAAACGCCGTGTTTGGTCGTCCCATTGACTATTCAACCCCACTTTTTTAATATTCCATTTCACTGTAATGGTTGCTTCGAATCTATTTAGAAAGTCCATAAGTTGCTTAGTACACAGTCTCCTTCTACAAAAGAAAATATGAAAAGTTTATTTATAATATTACTCCCACATATCTTAAATATAGTCTTGTCCCGTCTAGTTGGGACAAGACTTAAAGGGGTTACTTTGGCCTCTAGTCAAGAGCTTTGGAGACCACCAGAGAAGGGGTAGGTGAAGGTGAATGTTAGTGGCACTTATTCCAGAGTTGCAAAAAGGTGTGCGTGTGGGGGGTTATTCGGGACTCCTTCGGAACGTTCCTTAAAGGATTCACTCACCCTATTGGAGATGGAGACGAGCTGCTTGCGGAGATCTGGGCTTGCCTTTTGGGCCTCAAAACGACATGGACGATGGGGTTCAGGCAAGTATGGCTGGAAACGGACTCCACTGAGTGCCTTGGTATGATTATGCATGATCATGGACCTAACCACCATGACTTCAACATCCTTACAGAAGTTAAGAAGTACTCCATATGGATTGGGAAACAAAGGTTACGTACGTGCCTCGCTCTTGCAACTCCGCGGCGGATTACCTCGCTAAGAAAGGGCTTGAGCCAGGATGGGGGTTTCGGGAACTCTATCAACCTTATGATGATCTAGCACGGATTATTTGTCAGGATTGCCATGGATGCAGGGACGGACCTTGGGATAAATATTTGGGGGGGGGGCAAATGTATACTTATTAATTAATTAAAAATTTTATGATTATATAACATTTTTAAAATATTCAGATTTATAATTAACAATTCTAATGTATAAGATAATATACCTGTCTCTAGTATGAATGTCATATCAATTACAAAATGAGAAGATATTATGAAATTCCAGAAGATTGCATGTTATATAATATATCAAAATATTAAAAGTTAACAATGTAATTTATAATTCAAAATTAATAAAACACTATACTAAATGAAATAATTAAAAATTACCTTCACTTAAAGTAATGCTCTTTGCTCTTTTAATGACTTGAAATCATCAATAATTGAATCGGTAGTGAAAGTGTCAGTTATTTATCTTTTAATATGAATTACCATATTATCTGCAATAAAATCATCTTTCATCTTGTTACACAACATTGTCTTAATTATTTTCATTGCTGAAAACAAGTGTTCTCCTATATGATTGAGAAAAACACAATTTTTTCCACTAAGGACTTTTTTCCAATTTTGATAATACAAACATATGTATGGTATAACAATTTTTGTTAACTTCTACATGTGTTATATTTATATTTATAGGTTTTTTCTACCAAAGAATATTTCTGAACATCAAAAGATATAACCTACTACTAATGATATTTGAGATATATTAGGTTTTTTTACCTCAGTTTCTTTTTATATCAGTCATAGGCAATCACATAGTCAGTTGTGTTCTTATCCCTACTAGTGAAAGACTATAATTTCCATTTAATATTTATAAATTGTCATTTTATTTTTAAATTGTAACAACTAAGGTCCGTCTATGCATGGATATAAATAGTCGATTAGGTGTTAGCCGAGGTGTCTAAATTTTATCAAAAAGAAAAAAAAGAACTAATTTGTAAAAATTAAAAAATTAGTCAAATTAGTTGTATATAAAAATATGTGAGTCGGTTCTCTAAATGAGTTTGGTCAAAAACAAAAACTTGACCATATTGCTTATGATTTATAAATCAGAGTCTCGATATTTTTTTCTGCAAGAAAAAAAAAATCCCATTATTTTCTAAATTAATTTTAAAAGGTTTATTCTTGAAGAGACTTTTTTTTTTTTTGATGAAGGGGGACTTAATTAATCAAAGTTCACAATATATGTATATTCTACTCAATAATTTTAAATATATTTTATATTACAACTTATTAAATAAAAAATGTTAACATGTAAGTTAATTAAAAAAAAAGAGAGAATTGATTATTGGGTTAAGGTGTGATTTGGCCAATAAACTATTGGTTCAGGAGCGTCCAACACAATTAACTATTAAGTGGATCAAAAATGCCAACAAACTTTTAAAAAGGTGCAGCCAGCACAAAAATAGTTTTACTCAGGAGCGTCCAGCACAACGCCGTTAGACAAAATGTTAACGCCCGTTATCTAAGGTGCAAATTAGCCAACGAACTTTTACTCCAGGAGCGTCTAGAACAAAAAAGTTTTACTCAAGAGCGCCTAGCACAAAATTTTATATTTTACTAAATTAAATAAATTTTTTCTCAATTGTCATTATTCAAAACTACTTGTATAGATATCTATGAAAAAAAATTACTCATTCTTCAATTTTGTCAAAATTATAATTTGCTAAAATAAACAAAATTTTTAATTAAAAATATAATTATATGATTTAAATAAAACTTAAGATGTTTTATAGTTTATTATGTATGTTAAACAAAACAAAAAATTATATGATTTATTTTTATTTTAGAAGAAATTTATGTGAGTTAAATAATTCATTTAATGTTAATAAAATTTTCGTAAGCCAAATTGCTCCTTAACCCATTATAATTACTCCTTAACCTATTATTAAATTGTCCTTCATCAAGCCTCTTAAGTTATCTTTTTTTTTTTTTTCAACAAGTCTCATATTCATATAATCAATAGATAATTTAATTAACAAATATATCATCAAGTTGCTGGATTTATATTATTAAGTATCAATATTAATATCCATTAAGCTCTTTTTATAAAAATAAAAATTAAATTCATTTCATTTCATTCAGGATATAATAGATTTTTTAGATTTTTTAAATTTTATTAACATTAAATGAATTTTTTAACTCACATAAATTTCTTCTGAAATAAAAATAAATCATATAATTTTTTTTGTTTATCATAAATAATAAACTATAAAACACCTTGAGTTTTGTTTAAATCATATAATTATATTTTTAATTAAAACTTTTTTTTATTTTAGCAAATTATAATTTTGACAAAATTGAAGAATGAGTAATTTTTGTCCACAGATATCTATACAAGTAGTTTTAAATAATGACAATTGAGAAAAAAAAAATTATTTAATTTAGTAAAATTTAGAATTTTGTGCTGGGTGCTCCTAGAATAAAAGTTCGTTGGCCAATCTGCACCTTAGATAACGGACATTAACTTTTTGTAACGGCGTTGTGCTGGCTGCACCTTTTTAAAAGTTTGTTGGTATTTTTGGTCCACTTAATAGTTAATTGTGTTGGACGCTCCTGAGCCAATAGTTTATTGGTCAAATCGCACCTTAACCCTTGATTATTACACGACAAAAGTGTTATTGGAATTGTTAAATCCATCAATGAAAAATTATGTTATTCTTTGAAGGATTTTTCCTGGACGACTCATCTATTTTGATTTAACACGCTTCGAATAATAATAACTTTAACCCAAAAAATTAAATCAAATTATTCAATGCCAAGAGTTGTAATTGAAAGGTTTGGTGTCAAATGAAAATGACATCACTTTAGATGATAATGATATACAAGAGGCTTAAATTTCGAAATAACAATTAAGGAATAAAGTCCTTTACTGATCTTTTTCTTCTTACAAAAACAAATGTAAGGGATTTAAATGTCCCTATGACTAGTTGAAAATATAACAAAATAATTTACTAAATTTTTAAACTAATTTCTCAAATTTGAGTTTCAGATAATTTACCATCAAGCTTTCATCTGTAGTTTTCCGAATATATATTTGAAAAGAGTTTAAAATAACGAAAATTGTGCTGCTATTGAGCTTTCAGCTTTTAAAAGTTATATAAAAATCTAGTTATCAATATATATAATTTAAAATAAATTAGATTATTTGACTTATGAATAGTGGCGTTAATATTCCTACGATCAATACAAGGCCACTATAAAATACTACCTCGGGTCCTAATTATAAGACTAGTTGACTTTTTTTGGAGAAATTAAGGAAGCTAAATAAATTACTTAATCATTTCATATGTTGTGTTTTCTTAGATTATATATTATTTTATTACTCAAATTATTTAGTTTGAAGAAAAAAATAAAAGTAAAAATACTCTAAGCTAATTTAATTAACTTCTTTAATCTCTCCAAAAATCAACTAGGCCTTATAATTAGGACAGAGGAGTATATCAACAAAACTATACAAAAGTATAAGCTTGTTGATATAACTTTAAACAGGATTATATTTTGTTTCTTAATTTTCCAAAGTGTTTTTTAAGGGTTAACTTCTATTTAACTCTTTTTCATAACTTGTGTACTCACTTTCCACCGCTACAGTAATGATTCATTTCATCTGACGTTACGTTGCTTAAAAATAACGTTTTTCTTTCTGGTCGGTGGAGTTTCATTCATATACTTTGTATATTTCCATATGTTGTTACATGTCATGCCAAAATGAAATAAATGTTACGTGTCTTCCAAATGAGTATTTAGCCCTTTTCTTGTTCCTTGTCTGCTTGTTTTTTTTTTTTATTAGAATGGAATTGTGGTTTTGAATTTTTTTTTTTTACCAAGTTTAAGATTTTTCTCCGTCCAATCCTAATTATTATGCAAGGTTGATTGATTTCATTACGCTTTTTTAAAAAATAAAGCAATTGACTACACTACATACATATTTACTATACTTATAATGTGTTTGGCAACATTGATAATTATAAAAATTTAAAATAACTAATTTGACTTTTATTCTATTTTGTACACATTTTTCTTATAATATTTCTAATTTTAGAAATATAAAATAATTCAATCAATTTATTACATTATTTCTTTTAAAATTGATTTACACTTTTACTCTTAATACATTTATGATTTTAATCAATGCTATCACTCATTTAGTTAATATTATTACTCATTTAGTGAAAACCTTAAAGCCTTTAGTCAATATTATCACTACTCATCAATTATAAAACACTAAACCTCTAAACGACTCAGTTATTGGTCCACTTGGCCTGCCAACGATGCGTTTTATAACATAGTTATTGGTCCACTAAACCTCAATCAATCAATCATCAATTATCATCAATAAGAAATTCGTCATCAATTATCATCAATTAAATAACGAATTTATTGTGATTACCATTATGTTGACTTTTTATATACATCATCATAATAATAGAAATTTGTCATCAATTATCATCAATTATCGTCATCAATTATCATCAATTCGAAATTTGCACCAGTAAAAAAATTAATGACGAATTTTTTGTTATTACCATTATGCTGACTTTTTCTATTCAATTTTGGCGCCAATCAACTGCTACTCTCCTGTATTCCTTTTCCCGCCAAAATTAATGTTTATGTAATAAAATTCTGGTCATGAAGCAACAGATCATACAAGGACTCTGCAATACCGTTTTTGGGCCAAAGATATCTCCCACAACATTTTGCAGAAGCATCCTTATGTAAGCAAATACAATTTCAATTCTTTGAAACCTAATCCTATATTTTCCTAAAGTGCATCAACATCCTATTTTATATGTGTCAGGAGATGAATAAGACTTTCTTCTCTGATGTCAACGATACCAAGGACACATGGTCAATTCTCGCTAAAGTTCTGCGGAAGTGGAGTGTCAAAAGAAAGTGTTATGGACTCAAATAATGGGCCTGGCAGACATAAGACCCAATAAAAGTACCGCAGGCGGGAATCTCTCTTCAATCAGGTACATGATAAATTATCCATGGAATATGCCTATAATTGACGCACCGTACAGGTAATGGAGCAGGTACTCACAGGACGTGGGAGGTGCATAATGATGGTGGTAGGATGCAAAGCAAGGAGAACGAAACCCTAGGTAATCTTTATAAATAGGAGGTTGCCCATCAGGTGTATTCACGACGTTCATTAGTCCATTCTTTACCATTCATTCTCACTGTGCACACACACCACCCCTTTGGCGAAAAGCCTACTTGTGTAAGCACGGTGATCGCTGAGCATTCTCTGATATCTCCTTCATAGATATCAATGGATGATCATTTCTTCTCTGGTGCTCAACTCTTAAGACACCTTTGAGGAAATCTCTGATCCGATATTAATACCTCCTAGCCCATTGAGGCTAGACATTTGTGTTCTACATCAGAACATTGGCGCCGACTGTGGGGACTGATTCATCATCCATGGGAAGTCTTACTGTGTATTCTTCTCAATCCTTTATGCCGATTAATGCGAATTCATCTGCGGTCATGGTATTTTTAATCCGGGTTACACAGCCGTTAACGGCTTTCTTTGGGGTGTTTGGAGCTCGGACAGAGCTGGAAGAGCTGCACTCATCCGTCGTGGATGGGACAGAGGTGCGTGCTGATGATGCCATCTAGACCTAAAATACAGAAAAAGGGTAAAATCAGAAGATGATATATACTTAGGTTAGCATTTACTTCTTGGCGTGAAGTGTTAGGTGCTGGCCCAAGCATACTCGGATCTCTCGAAACCACACTGGTTGGGGGAAGTATATTATGTTGGCGGAACCTAAAACCAAGTTGGCATCCTTATCTCGGCCAAGTTTAACTAGTTCAATACTTTTGTAGCAGCACTAGGCACAGGGGGTTGGCCCCTGGGCTTGGTTAGATCGGGATGAAGTCTTATGATGCGAAGGGCCATGGGACGTGGTTGTTGGTGTCATGACATGCGGTTTATCTTGGCGACCAGAGGAATTTCTGGTCGAGACTTGGTATGATCAATCCCAACTGACCAAAATCGAAATTTGCGTGCTTCAGAGAAGTGTTCAGAGGCCTTTGGGCCATGCATGTCTAACGGCACAGGAGGGTTTTGATCTAGTGAGGATGGAAGAGAGGAAGGAGTTTTGCGTTTAAAAGCGTGGGGCAGGGTGCAAGCCATTTGCTTAGCCCAGAAAACCCAGAAGCTTAGCCTAGAAAACCCAGAAACTCAAAGAAAAACTCCCTAGACAAAGTGATAAAGAATCAAAGTTCCTTAAAATCTAGGTACCAAAGGCTTGGCAAACAAAGGTTGAGCAAATGTTGGCAGAAGCAGACTATCGTGGAGGCTATCACGGAGAATGCAGGCTAAGCGTTCAGTGTGCAAAGTGCCCAAATGACGAAGAAAGAGGAAATTTATAGGTTTTTGAATTCAAAAGAGGTTGGGAAGAGTTTTGAATTTGAAACGACGGGGGCAGTTATGACCATGTAGGTTGAAAATTAGGGTTTGAACCCTAAAAAGTGTAATGATATCTTTTGTGAAATGACGCAAGCATTAAATGCGCGCGGCTTCCAAGCGCCTGTAGCGTGGCACCCACGCCTGGAAAGGCAGTTATACGCTGTGGCGCGTCAGTGCAGAGAGAGGGGATGTGTCCTTTCACATTCGTGCGAAGTACATCTTATTTCCCTGAGAATTCCTCGTGGCAATTTTAGCCGGATTATTACAAAAGAATTATGTTTAAGAGAATTTAGTCTAAGTTCCTGATAGTTATAGCCGGGTTCACGTGACATTAGCAACTCGGCGTGGCTGATGGCGATCATGACTGGGTTAAGATGGCGTGAGTAATTCCGACCTTCGTTAAGATAAGTTTGGTGTTTGTAACCACGTGCGGATAGAAGGGCAAACCCGGATTGAACATTTAGTTGACCTCGGTGAACTAAAGGAAACTTCAATCTAGTTGTTTGAATGCGTTCAAGCTATTTCAAGACATGTGCGAGAAACATAAATAAACTTTGTATTGATACTTGATGAGGTTACATAGTTCTGTTACAAAGTAATAAACTGATATACTCATTTACAAAGACGATTACAAGATCAAAATACAGAGGATTAGGCTGAATTCGTAACTTCACTTTGCGAATTTCCTAATTACAACAGGTGATGGGCAACCAGATCCGTCCTACGATGGTTGGGATAGCCGGAGCTGGAGATCGAACAATTATCCAAAGATCATCATAGTGGTGAAGATCTTTGTTGGATATGTTGGAGACCCTAAAAAAGTTTAGCCAAGTCGATAAGGACCGGCAAACATGTCCAGGGTCTCCCGTCGAGGATGAAGAAGCTCAGATGCGAAACTGGCTCCTATCCTAGGGTCCCATACGAAGTTGAACCAGATAGGTGAAGACTAGCAACTACCTCTGGGACCCCAGAGGTCCATCAAGCGACATATCCACATGCATCCATTATTTGTATAAGAATATGTAAGATAATGGGGGTCAGCAAAGAAACATGTTGCAGGATTGATTATAGAGCAAGCTTGCACGTAAGACGCGTCTACTTGTGTATTTTGACTTATTAAATTATGGTTTCTTTATATACTCAAAAGTCACAACCAATATATCCCAGAATGAGAACTCAGAAAGTCATTAGTCTCAGTGCATGTGCACATATAAGCTACAAGTGATCACACCAAATATCGTCAATGAAAATTTCTAAAGCTATAATTTGAAAGCACGTAATTTTTCATATTATTATACTGCACAGTGGAAACGAATTCTGTTATACCATAAAATTTGAGGCCATGCACTCTGTTTGCCTTCATCTACTCGCATTCTAGATTTGCTTATGATGGAACCCAAGCTTAAAGTGAATATCGAAACTTGCAATAGCCTAGCATTGTGTAGGTCTAACCAAAAAAGCTACAAACAAAATAGGGAAAAAATGACAGAAAATTCACACGCACTCACTGATTCTTACTCTTGGCCGACTAGTCATAGGCCCATCGGCTTGCATGGCAAGAAAATTGACAACTTCAGCTTCTTTTACAAAATTGAAAGAGTTGATTACAACATTATAGCCAAAACATTTGCAAGCCAGCTACGCAAGTTATTTCACTGCCAAAGAGAAGAAGCAATATAATTATGTACTTACATGTGTGGATCAACTATGGATTAAGGAGTTTGAACTTGGAAGCTTTTTCCTCCTTGTCCTTGGATAAGCATCTTTCAATTTCTTGATAACATCTCTCATTGAGGGTCTCATGTGTGGATTCTTCTCTGTGCAACTCAGAGCCAACAAAAGCACTATGCTGACTTGTTCAAGTACATTTGAATTCAAAACCTCCTCTGCAAGGCTTGAATCAACAATTGTATGAATGTCTCCTGTTTCCCTCCATCGAGTTCTAACCCAAATTCCTATCTCAGTTCCATTCATAAATGATGGATCTACTGCCTTCTTCCTTGTTATCAACTGAAGCAAAACCATCCCATAACGATGTTAATGGAGGAGTAAAACAGAGCATGAGGAGGAAGGAAGATGGAGTCAGTAGGGAAGCCAAACAGAGCGTGGGTGGGAACTTTCCGACGGTACCGGAGGTTAACTGAGTCAAAAACAAACAAGGATGCTCGGGCATTCGAGACAAGAAGGCGTCGGTGGTTGGCACGATTTGGGGGGGGGGGTGAAGAAACAGAGCCTGGGGGGCTGGCGTCGGGAAGAATAGAAGTCGACGAGCAAGGGACTTTGGGCCAAAAGTACACTGCGACGGTGAAGACCACTTCAACAGCGGCACAGCACCAGACCGTTGTCGTCGGAAAAACGTCCTATGGCCGGTGAGATTTTCTGGGACCACAACGGCGTGATCTGCATCACATCGAAAATGGCATGGTGGAGATGGGGTGCGTGAAAAATGGAGACCAAATTTTTTTTTTTTTCAGATACTAAAATAATAACATATATGGTGAGTCAGCATTTACGTTAGTCTTTAACGGTCAACGTTTTTGTTAACGAGGTGTGACTTTTGCACCTATTTGGTAACCACATGTGTATTTTTGGTCCTAAAAAAACATATGGTCTTTAGGCGCTCAGAGGATAAAGTACATGTGTATTTTTGCACCTTTACCCTATATATGACTTATATTTTGGGTTAGTGAGAGTGTGAGACTCCCCATATAAAATAGCAAAATATACCATAAATTAGCAATATCTTTCAAGGTAATTTAACTAAGTGAATCTGTAAATACAATTCTTTTTCAGATCTCCCCCTAATTATATGGTTTGCTTCCATCCATAAAAAATGTTTCTTTTGTTGAACAATTAATGAGGGATTTTTATTGAAAAAAAGCCATTGATAGTCCAAAAAAGGCAGAAAAATAAGTAATATTTTGGATTAACAAAACTCTATGATAAGTAATTTATATTAGTATTTGAGATTGAATAAGTATTATTCTTTATATTCACATTATTATTTAATAATAACTATTTAGAATTAGACATTTGTCATTAAAAAATATATTGTATCAGTTTACTTATTCTCTATCTCGCAAGAAAATAATATATTCTTTTTGCAAGATCTCAAAATGTCATTTTCTTAAATAATTTTTGGAAAACTTGGGAAAAAGCCTCCGATAAGAATGACCTAAATAAAAAAAACCAATACTCTATAGGCATAAAATTTGAAGAAAACCGATACTTTCTATTTATAAGAATATATTAGGTTCTTTTTACCAATAAAATTTTAATGAAGGAAATTTTTTCTAATTCTCTCATATTTTCTATGGTATTAACACAATTAGAGAAATTCTCTTCGTTTTAAAATGATTTTTTCTACTTCTGTATTTTCCTTCTCTTGCTGCAGACCATGACTAAGCAATTTGAATTTTATGTTGTCAGTATCTTTACCTATACTATTATTTTCCGGGGTAAAAAGGATCTTTACTTATACTATTTAATATAAAAAAATATTTAATTACTTGTACTATTCTACTATCATCATTAATGTGAATATTTTTTTACTTAAAAATTATTAATTTAATTATTATTTTTCCTACATACTACCAAGAATTTGAAGGACCTGAGAATTTATTATAGAACTTCTTTAATTTAATATTAACTGTGGTATAATATATTATGACATTTTTCTGCATGTTAAATAATTAAAACGAAATTATGTACTTGTGGTTCTAATTATAAGACTTAGTTGACTTTTTTTGAAGAAATTGAGGAAGCTAATTAAATTACTTTAGAGAATTTCTATTTTTTTTCTTCAAACTAATTAGTTTAACTAATAAACTAATATATAACCTAAGAATATACAACATATGAAATGATTAAGTAATTTATTTAGTTTCTTTAATTTCTCCAAAAAAAGTCAACTAGGTCTTATAATTAGAACCAGAGGTAGTATGTTTTAACTTTAATGCCTCAAGATTATATTTGGGTACGTACATATTTGTTTTACCTAATTGTAGATGAATCCTGCTTATACAAGAAGAAATATCTAAGTGCATGCTTTTTACTATGATATAGTTCTTGTGGCTAAATCGTGGGAAGAAATTAACTATAAACTTGAATAACCTAGAAGTCTAAGGGCTTTCACTTAAATAAGATCAACACACAATATATGCATTGCAATTTTAATAAGAGGCAAGTTAAAAACAATTTGGAGGTTAAAATGAGAGATTAAATCATTTTACAAGTGATAAAGTTTAGATATGGCTCGATTATACAAAAAGATGATAAAACTGATGGAGATGTTAATTATAAAATTTAGCCTAGGTAGTTTAAATGAAGAGATTACTTGTGGTATTTGTGATCAAAAGGTACCTAATAAAGTAAAAGAGAAGACTGGGAAGTGTTATTATCCTAATCTAAGACTAACAACACTATTAGCTGCAAATGTTATTCTTTAAGGGGAAATCAAGAGTATTAAGTAGCGGTGGCTAAAATGAGTATGTTGAAAAGGATGAATGAGCATATTAAAAAAAAAGAATCGTAATGAACACATATAAGAAAGAGTTGAACTGACATTTATTAAAGAGAAAATAGTATATATATATATATATAGAAGTGGTTCATAGACATATAAAGAATGACATTTGGATGTGTAAGTAAGAAAGGTGGATAATCCAATATGGAGTCTTATGGAGCAAAGGCTTTGTCAAGTTATTGAGAGAGACCCTTTTATTTAACAATTTAACTAAAGATTTGGTTCTAAAAATAAATTAAGGGTATTTGTGTCATTTAATAATTAAAATAGAATTTTATTTTAGTTGTTTAACATGCAATGTAATTTTATAATAGTTTTTTGGGAAAATTCCATTAAAATACCATCTGAATTTGTAAAACCCCCAGATGCCCATTGAATTTGTAAAAAGACTTAGAGGTGACATGGACTTATTAAGGATATGCGAATTCAGGAAAAATGACCACAATGCCCTTAAGCCTCTTGTTCGTCCTCTTGACCCACTTCGTCGCCGCTGCTCACGCCGCCTTGGACGCCGCTCCCTCCGCCGTGGACGCTGCCGCCGCCAGCTTCTAGAGATCCAGCACATCCGCTTCGCAGGTAGAAATTACAGCGCGAAAGTTTCCACATTCTCTCATCTTCAACCCCTCACCTGCTTTGTTCCTACCGCCAGAACCAGAGGCCTCGCGAAAGTTAGCAATTCTCGCCAATTCTTGAGAATACCTCGCCAATTGTCGGGAATTGGTTGCCAATTCTTGAGAATTGACAAGAATTGGTAACTTTGGCGAGAATTGGTTGCCCAGCCTCTGGTTCTGGCGGTAGGAACAGAGTAGGTGACGGGTTGAAGACGAGAGAATGTGGAAACTTTCGTGCTGTAATTTTTGTCTGCAAAGCGGATGTGCTGGATCTCCACGGTGGCAGGAACGGCGTCCAAGGCGGCAGGAGCGGCAGCGACAGAGTGGGTCAAGACGACGAACAAGAATTCGCATATCCCTAATAAGTCTATGTCACCTATAAGTATTTTTACAAATTCGATAGGCATATGGGGGTTTTAAAAATTCAGATGGTATTTTAATAGATTTTTTTTTTTTTTTGGTCTCATTTGATATTAAATTACTAAAGACGTCGGTAATGAAATTCTTCCTTGAAGGAATCTTATCACTTCCACCTAATCTTGATTTGATTCTTGCATCGATCTTCATCGTTGGGCGTTGCATTTTGTTTAGACGCCTGTCATAATTTCTTTCAATACGCATGTTTTATTACTCAAAATCTATTTCCAAATTATTTACAAATTTCAATAATTACACCAATTTAATTATTATATAATAAAAATCATCTAAAAATAGTCAGCATAAATTCCTCATTATTGGTAAAGAAACATAGATTCCTTATTCATTAATTAGAGCTAAAAATTTCTAAGTCTTAATATTATAAATATACAAAAATATATTTTGACTAATTTAAATTAAGATTAGTACATGATGTGGCAGATACAAGATACTGTATCTTCTGCTTGTGATTCGGCAGATCCGGATCAGTTCACTGTAACAGATTTCCGACCAACTTTTTTTATTTTTTATTTTTAAAAATTAACTTATGTGGGTCCTACATAGTCTGGGGCCCACAAGGCGTCTCCGACCTATACTATAAATGAATACTCTCCCAGTCTCCCTCATGATCCCCTAGCTCCTTTTATAGCAACACGTTTCATTCTTTGGTTCTCATACGTGGTTACGTAATCGCCGTCACCGTCGCCTGATTAGCTACGAACACCGTCTCCGGCGGAGAAGAGGAACAGTTTCTTAAAAGATAGGGCTGAGAAATATTTATGCGGATCAGATCAAAATACAACAGAAGATATCTTCATCGGTGATTCCTGAAAGTAAGAGCATGGAAAGGTGTTATGGCTTGGGGTCTATTGTGATTCTGGTAGCTCTAACGGCGTCGATGGTGGTGTTGCCGTTGATGCTACCGCCGCTCCCTCCCCCGCCGTTGGTGCTTCTGTTCTTTCCGGTGGGGATATTGGCCGCACTCATGTTATTAGCGTTTTCGCCTGTGGAAGCTCGGGTAGAAACGTCGCCGTTTAGGTGGCGGTTGTAGGTTAGGGAATAGTTTGTGCGGCGTACGTGATGGCCGCCACGTTTCGCCTTTTTTTTTTTTTTAAAGGCTGGCCTCTGTGAACTGTGATTAAGATTATCCGCGTGAACATTGTGACCCATTTTCGTCTTTACATCAAAATTGTAAAATCAGTGGGCAAAAAATTCTTCATTCATTACATGTGGTGAATATGGAGATATATAGAGGGATACTTTTGTCAATTTTTCATGGCCTGTATTTGTTAAAATTTCTATTGTTTTCATTTAGCTTCTTTTAAATTTTAAAAATGAAAAAAATATTTAATTTTAATTCATTTCAATTTTCATATGATCTGTTTAATTTAGACTTTTATTGTTTTCATTTAGCTTAATTTGATTACTTAATTAAGTGCGCTTATTATGCTTGGCCAAAAGTATGATGAAACATAATTTTATTTTATAATTTTAATTTCATCCTCTAATTTTTATAAAAAAAAATATTTAGTATTATTAAGTACTTAAAAAAATGGAAAATAAAACTGATCAAAAGTTCATTGGAAAATATCAGTGAGTGAGGTTTCAAGGAAGGAAAAAAATATATCAAAAAGGTCCTAATTCCAAACCTCCTATCAAAAAATACGAAATTCCAATATCAAAAAATTTTCGTTGTCAAAATATTTTTTCATGTTGTCAAAATTTCCCTATAAAAATATTGTTGTCAAAATGGTTTTTCCTGTTGTTAAAAATTTTATGAGTTTTTCCTCCGGCGTGCAGAATTTTAAAAAATTGTAAATTTTTTGACAAGGAAAAGTCATTTTGACAACAATATTTTCATAAGGAAATTTTAACATCATAAAAAATCATTTTAGCAATATGAAAAACCATTTTGACAACAAGACTTTTTTTGATATTGGAATTCCGTAACAAATATAAAAAAAGTTCGATTTGGAGTTAGGACTTTTTTGATATTTTTTTCACTTTCTTGGGACCTCACTGATATTTTTCTAAAGTATATTCAAGCTATCATAATAAATAAATAAAATCAAATATGCAATTACTGAACCAATCTGTGTGCCAAACATGCATGTTCAAATGAATTAGATGCTACTAAAAGAAAGAAAATAAGACAAGCAAAGTGTGCCAAACATGCATGTTCTTCATATGAAACCACATGATTGGTTGATTTTGTTCTATTGATACCTTACTTTGCATTACGGAAGAAATTACACGCAACCTTTTTGTTCAAGTTTAACATTATTCAATTTTATAAGCATAAACACCACATTTTTAATGTCTTATATTAAAGGTATAAAATGAAAATCTAATCACCTATTTATCCTACCTAATAAAAAATTATCAAATATAATCTAAAAGATAGTGGTGGAGTGTGTGTGTGTGTGTATATATATAATGTCTCATTACTATATATGTTTGAGAATTTTATTGTGAGGAAAAGTTTAACATAGTTGTACACTACATTTAATTCTTAATATAAGGTATAGTTGACAAATTTTGAGAGATTATAGTGGCTAAATTAATTACTTAATCATAAAACATCATACATAATTTTTCTGAAATACTCATGTATATCATTAGATTATATATATGTTCATAAATTAGGAAAATTAGTCTTAAAAATAATAAATATAAATACTTTAAAGTAATTTATTACTCCATTTAGTCTTAAATATAAGATAGAGTAAATTTTTTTTAGAGATTAAAGAAGCTAAATAAGTTACTTAATCATATCATATGTTTTGTATCCATATATTATATATTAGTTTATTTGCAAAGCAAAATAATTTAGAGAAAAAATGACATAAGTATTTAAAAATAATTTAATCAACTTTCTTGAAAATTCCAAAAAAGTCAACTCTTTTTTATATTTAAGATATAAGAGGTAGTTTCTTTAAGGGAAAATGACAAAAAAATAACACTTGATGAACTTTAATATTCTATTGACAACAATAGTAATGAGATTAACAAAAACAGTAAAGCAATTGATAACTCATTTTATTAGAAAAAAATCTATTTAGGATTTTAAAATTTAAGTGTTAACCCCTCCGGTCCTATAATTAGGACCGGATGTGATATTTTTTTTTTTAGGATTTTCCCTTTCTTTAACCTCCTCAAATTAATAGTTTTTTTTTATAATAATAAGGACACCTCAACTCACACTGATGGGATTATTATTCCCATTACAATCCTTACCTAGAATCTCTCTCAACTCATCAGAAGGCTGGTAAAACTCATAAAGACGGAAGCAGATTAACTCAGTATCCTTTCCTCAGAATCTCTCTCAGTATCCCATCACCACCGTTCGTTGGGGAGAGAAATTGAAAGGCTCAAATCTCAATGAGGCAAAAAAAAAAAAAAAAAACTGCGCGTGGTTTTTGTTTTTGAAAAATAGATCCTGCACCATTGGATCAATTTTTGGACAGGTAAGATCGAAAGATACTGAGGGATATTGAGAGAGCCGCTTCTGAGAACATCCGGATCCCATAAAGACCCAGTCCTAACTCAAGTTCCTTCTTTGCTAAAAAATCTGCCATAGAATTACAAGACCTAGACACGTAAGTACACTTTATGATCCAGTCCCTTTCCAACAACAGTTGTACTTCCGTGATGAGGGCTGAGTCACGGTATCCTATAGTATATTAATCAATTTTAGGCAGTACATAGATAGAATTATTCTGACCGGTAAATCACCGATCTGTCCTATAGTATATTACTTTTTATATTATTATTTTATCAAAGTTTAATTATAACAAACACTGGCTTCAATTGATGCATTGAATGTGACTATACAAAGAAAAGCATAGACTTGCACGTCATTTGGTACACGCAAGAGAGACTGAGAAAGCTTGTTAAACAAGGATTAGTGGACTTTTAATTAATTACGCATTAATTATCATGTTCAGTGGGCAGGCACAAGGCTTGAAAAGGAATGTTGCATACAAATTTTTTATTAAAAAAATATCATGTTGGCTATATTTATGTATACCTTTTTTATTTTGACCAGATGTTATCTATGTATGCAGTGGCGGAAGGTAGTGATGGCCAGTTGGGCCTTTGTCCCAGCTGGCTCCGACTGATCTTATAAAATTTGTTAATCTATATATGTATTTATTATATTTTTATTTGGCCACAAATTTGGCCCCAGCTAATTTTTTATCTTATCTGTAAGGATAATGTTTGTTTCATTACTCATTGGCTGTAAAAGGAAAGTAAAAAATATCATGTTGGCTATATTTATCTATACCTTTTTTATTTTGACTAGATGTTATCTATGTATGTATTATCTTGTAAAATATATTTATAAAAAGGGTTAAGGTGCAAAAATACACATGTGCTTTTGTTAGAGGAGCGCCCAGTAGCAAGTGTTTTTTTAGGTGCAAAAGTGACTATGTGGTTAAGAAATAGGGGCAAAAGTCACAGTATCCGTTAACAGGTAGGACGTTGACCGTTAAGTTAGAAGATTTGACTAAAATTAATGACGTGGACGCTGACTAGGACTGTGTAGCAGACAAGTGGAACCCAAATGGGTGAGTAATTGATGACTGAGAAAAATATAATTTATTTATCTGGAGAAAATAATTTATTCATCTGGAGAAAATATAATTAAAATCTGTACTCATAATAAAAATACCAAAATAGCCTCAAAGCAGACATGCCTTTTCAACTTCCAACCCAAATTAACCGCCATGCACCGCGTTCATAACGATCACCGCTGTCGCCGGAAACACAACTTGCCGAACACATCCAATGTGGCGTCGGAATCCTAGGAGATCACGGGAGTAACAACGAAGAGAACGAAGAGAACGAAGGAGGAGGATTTCTGGGTTGGGTTGGTTCAGTGAGTGCGGATCCACTATTATGGGCGAAAATAGGAGTATCACAAGAAAAACAAGAGAAACCCAGAAACTATAAAGAGAATTGGAGCATTACACCATGAGATCACCAAATGAATACCTTGTTAGAGGCTAACTGAGCGAAGGCATCGAACAATCTGGTACGTTAATTTCATGGATCAAGAACACGCAACGAGAAGTGCCCAAAGGATTCTGACCTGTCTCCTCTGTTCCACAATTTTCCTGACTCTCAGAGGCATTTGATCGAACAGGTGGAGGGTGATTCTCATCTTGATTGAAACCTAAGTTCCCAAGCTAATTATTTTAGCTAATAAACTAATATATAATTTAAGGATACACAACATATGAATTGATTAAGTAACTTTTTTAGTTTCCTTAATTTCTCCAAAAAGAGTCAATTAGGTCTTATAATTAGGATCAGATGTAGTATATCTCAATGATGTAAGAATTGCATGCAAGCTAGGTTGCTTTCATAACAAGATATTATATTCATCAAAAGACTGATCTAAAGCAAGCTAGATATAAATAGAATTTGCAGGGTACGTATCTTTTGACTATTTCCTTCAAAATATATATGATGTTATGAAGCACATGATATTATATATATATTCCAGTTAGATAATAATAGACATCCGACAATGAAAAATTCTTGTTTGTTTAATCTTTATTTTCGTCCAAACCGTCTACCCTCATGTGATGAGTTATTATTTGAACTCTAGGATTTGTGATACATGTGGGGCAACCGAAGCTTTTGAATCTGGACACCATATTTGATCCAAAATGAAGCATTGACTATTCAATTCTCTTGTCAGTTTTGTCTGGATCGGTGATAAAGATCCCTGGTATGCTTGTATATGCAGTGTTGGTGTCTATTCTAAGGATATGCACTATTTACCTATTTCATCTGGATCATTCGAATGAGATATGAATGGTCTAGATTTGATTTAAAAAAAAAAATGGTGATTTTTTAATAAAAAAAATCATTTTTTTAAAAAAATATTAGTTGTGAGATTATTTTTATTTTAGATTTTCCATCCATTAAAATGATTTTTTTAAAAAAAATAGAAAGTAAAAAAATCAAATCTGGACCGTCCAGATGAGATAGGCAAATAGTATCTATCCTTGGAATACACACCAAAACTGGATTCGCGTACATGCATTCTGTTGGACCTCAAGGACTATGAACTTATCTTATTAGGCATGTGTTCAAATTTTAGTTCACCAAGTTGTAAAAAGCTAATTCTTTTTACTAGACCCAATCCCTACTCGTAAATGTCAGTGGAGTAGCACCTTTGGCCCTTAACTTTATTCAGTTGGTTAGTCTCAAATAATGATTTTTTCTTTTTTTTAATGGTAATTTTGTTTTGAAAATTAAACTTAATATGTTAGGTTTGAGAATGTTTTGTCAACATTTAAAGATTAAAAGTTACTCATTTCGTCCATATATATAAAGTCTTTTCAATCGAATTGCGAGATTCTAAGAAACAACTAAAATTAGTTAAAACTAATAAATATGTATGAAATACAAGTTGTTTTCCAAAAATGCTACTATTTATGAATGAGTAAGAGAGCGAGTAATAAAAAAAATGATGAAAGGGAATATATAGAGAATAAATGATGAGAGAGTAATTGAAGGAAAAATAGGTCAAAGTCTATTTATTATTATTGAGACAAACTCAAAAGGGATTTTATAAAAAGGGACAAACCTAATTTAAAAAAAAGATCTTATATATAAGGACAAATGGAGTATCAATTTTTAGTAATGACCGGGTTAAAGGAAAGAAAAAGAACACAATTTATAAAATTAAAGAATTAAAATAAAACATTATGTAAAGTTAAATGACTAAATATGCACTTTCACTGGTAATTAAACATAACTGAATTGGTGTTCAAATTTAATATTTAACTCATAGTGGAAATGCGTCATTGAAGCTTTGCTAGGGTTTGCGCTCTCGCGGGGGTTTGCGCAATGGTTGATGGCGATAAAGGAAGGGTCGACGGCTCGATCATACGCTGGAGTAGTACATACGAGTCATTCTGCATGGGATGGGGAGTTAGAGGATGAGGCCGTGGATGAAGCATCGGATGTAGACGATGAAATAATGCAAAAACGTAACACATAGGGTATTATGATGTTCTCTCTCTCAGAAGGCTTCGTGCATGGCGCTGCTGGAGACAAACTCTTGTCATGAAAGCCGTTGGAAGGAGGTTTCCGTTTGACTACATGCGACAACGATTGGAATCATTCTGGGCGAGAAAAGGAAGAATTGTTGTAACTGACGCGGCACATGGATACTATCTGGTTCGTTTTGAATCATTGACAGATATGAGTTCGACCAAAGACGAGGGACCATGGATAGTGCAAAATCATTACCTTGCAGTGAAGGAGTAGGATCCAGAGTTTGATCCGGAGGTAGATGTAATGGGCTTGGTCAAGATATGGGTGAATCTACCAGCCTTTCCACCCGAGTTTATCAAGACAAAGCTCGGTAGACGTTGGGAATGTAATTGGTCGATTTATTTGAATGGATGTCGTGGCTACAAAGGTTGCTAGGGGCTGGTTCACAAGGATATGTGTAGAAATTGATTTATCTAAAGAACTAGAACTACACTACATACTAGAAGACAAGCAAAGAGATATTGTGTATGAAGGATTAGAAGCGGTGTGTGGTAATTGTAAGACCTATGGACATAGATCATCTGCTTGCCTGAAGTCGCAACTGCTATCGGTGAAAGGCTGGAAAAAAACCATTGCTAGCGTCTGGCAAGTTGTGTGTAAAACTAACGGGTCTATTTAGATTATGGATGACGTGCCTGACTCTAGCGCTGCAACCCAGACTAGTTTTTAACCTTTTCGAACCAGGTATTGGAGGAGGGACCTGTCAGGATTGCTGATACTACTGTAGAAAACTTAATAGATGTGTGATGTTGCTACTTTTGTCACTAAAGCAATCAATTAAACTAGGACCAACTAATAATGCAATATAGTGGCAACCTAGGTCATTCTCCCAAGCAGCAAATTGTAGGTTTTTCTTTAGGTTGAATTTAGGTGATAAAAATGCAATGGAATAAGACTAACTAAATGCAAGATGAAAATTAACTCTATGACCTATATGAAAAGGAGACTAATCTATATGAATTTGAATGCAATTTTTGGGGGGATTTTTTTATGAGAGAATAATTAAAATCCTAAGAAAAAGATTGATTAAAACCAAATCAAACAAAGATCTAGTTCAGTTATGAGTGATAAAGGGGACAACTTAGGATTCACATAGAATTAACTTTCTTAGTCCAAATTAATTTATTAGACCAAAGGGAGAGTAATGAAAGATTGGAATTAATGAATTTAATCACCTAATTGAAACATGGGAAACCCTCAAGTTCAATAACACTTATTCTACTAGAAAACTCATAGTGAAATAAGTGGTGGCTAATTAAACTAATTAAAAACCAATCACAGTTAATTTCTAAATAATTTTGGAATCTTGTTTACAATTATCTAATTAAACAATTAGACACTTTATCAATTCAATTAAACAATTAAATTGATAAACCCAATTGACAATTAAATTAATAACGAAAACTCAATTATTAATTCAATTGACAATCAAAAGGTTGCAAACAAGAATCCATCAATAAGCATAAAAACTTCAAATTATCAATTTAATCCAAAAGAAATAAGTTTACAATCTAAAACTAGATTGTTCTCTTTAAAACAACTAAAAATTATCTAAAACTAAATAATTTTATAGTCTTGAAATAAATCGATAAAAGGAAAAACAATCTCATATGGTCTTCAGGTGTAAGCTCCTAGGCTTTAGTTTCCTCCATATGCTCCTCCCAAGTTGCCTCCTAAAGAATTTAAGCTGCCATAAAAATCTCTTCCTCAAACTCCTTCAAGCAGCAAACCACGACCATTTGGATTTGTGAATGAATGATTGATGATAAATACCTCCAAATGTTGCGTGGCTGTGTGAGTATAAGAAGAGTGGGATGCCCAAATGGTAATGAATGGCAGAGAAAGTAGTGCGAATGTCTTCTCTCGGTGTGCGTGAGTCTACGACTATTTTCTGAACGTCTCTCTGTGTCCTTTTTGCGTGATTCATGAATTTGGCGGCCAGCTCTCTCCTCCCTTGTATGTTGCTAGGTTAGGTTAATTTATAAGAGGAAGAGAGGGCTTTGGATACCAACTTGAGTCCAATAAAATTCCACCGTTGGATTTTCTTTTAGTTTCCCTAAAAAATTCTGCACCATAGGATCTAAATATGATAAAATCATGATCTATCATATATTAGAATTATTATTTAATCACAAGATATTAATCAGAATATTAATAAATTAGGCTCAATAATCTCATAATTAATTCAGATTTATATTATTTCCTAAAATTGGCTAACAATCTAAATATTATCTAATCAATCCAAATTAGCCTAAAATAGTCCCCAAAATAAATGAATAAGATGAGATAAAATATATAAAATTAGGGTTTATCAATGTGCCATCGAAGCTCTCGGGTCTTGGGGGTATGAAGAAGGTGACTATGGAGGAGGATCCAGGCAAGAGCTGTTATAATGTCTCAATTTGCACAGCAAGAATGGAAGAGAATCTCTCAGGTAATGGGGGTTTGACTAAGGCAACCATTATGGATCAGCAAGAGGTAGAAACCAGTGTGCAGGAAAGTGAACTGGCTATATGCGAGGTAAATGGCAGTGGGCATTACGTGGATTCAATTATGGTGGGTGAGGAGAAAGCTAACACTAATACCTTGGTATATGGTACCTCAGGCCGAGAAGAAGAAGAGCTCCCTTTGTGAATGTTGTTCCCTTTGGTGGTGTTGAGAAGGCACGAGATCATGGCATTGGCAGTAGTGAACCTATGATTTCAACCGAGGATAATGGGAGCCTTATGAAGAATGGTGGATTTAAAAAGTGAGGTCGACCGTTGGGAAGTGGTAAGGCTAAAGTAAAGGTGGGAATCAGTGGTAAAGTGTCTCAGGTGCGCGATTCATCTAGCCCTTCATCACGATTACCATGATTTCGTTCCTCATATGGAACTGTAGGGGGGCGGCCAATGCTGATCTTGGCCGCCAGTTGAGGTTTTTGATCTCAAAATACCATATTAAAATATTGGTTTTGGTTGAGACAAGAACTAGTGGGAAATGTGTTTGAAGTTGCGAGAGAAAGATTAGATTTGATAGCTTCTTTGTGGAGGAAGCAAGTGGTTTTTCGGAGGAATCGGGTCCTTTGAAATTGCAAGACGTTCAAGTGTACATTATAAATACTTCTTTCCAACATGTTCATATGAACGTGGATACTATGGGACGTACTTTTCAATTTATAGCTATTTATGAAAGCCCTAGGGAGGGGGAACGTAAAGCTCTTTGGGATTGTCTAAATGTTACTGCAGGTACTGCTTTGGACAAATGGTTGGTTGTTGGAGATTTTAATGAGATTGCGGATGTAAAGGAAAAAAAAAGGGGTAATGCTGCTGCTATTGGCCCGTGTCGGGTTTTCCGGAATCGTTTGACGTGATGGAAGCTTGATGATATTCAAGTGTCAGGAAGCTTCTTTACCTGGGTGGGTCCGAAGTGGGCTCATTTAGAGCATGTCTTCAAGAAGCTTGATCATGTTCTTGCTAATGCTGCTTGGCGAATGGCTTTTGATAAGGCAGATGTAATACCCCGAAATTTGAATTAGGGAATTTAAGGGCCAAAGTGCCAAAATGACCAAAATACCCCTGGGAGGAGTAAATAACTTAGGAAAATGGTGAAAAATCCTAAAGGGCAATGAAATAATTATTTAAATTGGGGGAGCGTATATCTCTAATTTTGGTAATTTAATAAATTACAAACTTGGAGAAATTGAAGAAGAATGCTCGAAAAAATATGGTAATGACCATAATGCCCTCACAAATTCTAGTATAATGAAAGAGACATGGAAATACAAATGTCAATGCAAGTGTTATGAGGTAATAAGATATTATAATTAAGAAAATTATCAACAAGTGATAATTAAGTAATTAGGTAATTACTGCTAATTACTTAAGTTTAAGCAAAGGAAATTCGGAGATAATTATGTAAAGCTCCAAAATTAGTGATAAATAGCTAAAAATTAGCATAAATATATTGGCTAATTAATTGGAAAATTTGAAGGAAAAAGGATGAGTTTAGGTATTTTTAAGCCTAAATGCAAGAATTGACCAATAGGAAAATGTTGTGAGAAATTATGTAAAAATAATTATTTAATTAATTAAATAATTAATTAAAAAAAAAGAGAGGCAGAAAAAAAAAGAAAAAAAAACGAAATAAAAAAAAATAATAATAAAAATAGAATAAGAAATAAGAAACTTAGTTGTTAAGTTAAGTTTAATATTTTAATAATATAATTAATTAAAGTGAAAAAGGGTGAATAGTAATTTAATAATTAGGAAACGGATCCTATCTAGAGATCTAGGAATGAGATTTCCAAAGTCAGGATAAAATATTGATCAGTAGAATTTTATCTTCCGTTAAACTCTCCCGGAAGTTAATTCTGAAGTCAATAGGACTTTTTCCTAATAAGACGAAATAGGGAAATTCTGAGAAAAGGCCAGATAGCCAAAAGGACGAAAAGGTTATGTTGTGACATTTGGAAAAGAATTGGGAATTTTCATGAACATATTTGGATTCAGTGAATTTTACGAAGAGATGAGTGTTTAGAAAACAAGTTTCGACAGGACGCGTTTGGACACGTTTTCGAGAAAGACTCAACTGGATTGTTGGAGCCCTATATGGAATCAAAATATAGGTTAACTTGGACATTTCTACTAAGTGAGGAAATGGTTTCAAAGTTGTAAATCCGAATTTTGAGATTTTTCCGAAATCACGCGAATCGAATGCCGATCGGAGAAATCGGTCAAAGCTTCGGAAGGTGACACGTGGCCACCTCCCATTGGCCAAACCCTTTATTTTTGGGCCTGAATTTCGTTCAAGTGTGAATGCAAAGAAGGGAAAAAGGGTTTTTGAAAAGTTGCTTTGGACCAGTCCGGATCGCTTCTCACAAAGTTAATCAGACTAGAAACCCTACCTCCTTTTCTATAAATACCCACCCCTCCCCTTTGGTTTTCTCACATTTGAGAAGCAAGAGCTGATTTAGAGAGAGAAAGAAGAGAGAGGGGCTCTGGGAAATTCTGCAGTAAGCTCTGGGTAAGTTTTCCGGTACTGAGCTTTAAGCTTTCGTAGTTCTTTCAATAGTTAGAGTAGTAATGCTAGAGTAGCCTTTATTTTTCAAAGTATGATTAGATATCATATGATAGGGCTATTTTAGTCTAGAATTTCGAAAATCATAATTGCGTCGAAGTTACGCGAAATTTCGGGAAGAAAATTTGTAAGAGTAACGAAGTCTTTGTGCGAAATTCCCGATTAGGGGTAGAAGGGCAAAATGGTAATTTTACCTAAAATGCCATTATAATGTCAAATCACTAATGAAAGTGATATTACTCTTATAGGACGTCGAAATCCTAATTTCTTTGCCGAATTCTTGTTGCCGACGAGCCGTTGTTGGAGATTTCACGATTTTCCGTAAAACGTGCTAGAAATATCGTAATCCATCAACGAAGGTACGTTCGCGTACTGTAACACTAACTCTGATGGTTATTGTATGAATATGTGTGTTTCCTCTGTCATGTGTGTACTCTGATTATACTTTTGTCTGTACTGATTTATCTTTGTTATGCATTTCGACCAGTATCTTGTTATGCATTATACATCCGACTGTATTATTCTCTGTCATGTCATACATCCACTGTATCACTATCCATTATGCCTTAACCTTACATCCGACTGTATTGTTCTGGCCGTGCATATCTGATTATGTACATTCCTCATTGTTCTTTAACCCTACATCCGACTGTATTGTTATTGCCATACATATCTGATTATGTATTCCCTATGTCGATCATAGTTAATGTTGCAAAGATATTTGAATGTCATGTCGTACATATATGTTGTATATAAACATGAGGTTAACACACCCGAGATCCAATGTGGTAAATTGGATCTCGCTCTTAACATAGCGTCGGAGTTCGGGAGGACCGAGGATCGAGGAGAAGGACAAGCAGCACGCTTTGGAGTAGCGACTGAGGACCTCTTTCTGTTATACTTTTGAAATACTCTTGTACCGCTGTTTAAACAGCAAGACATGCTACCATGGGTATTTTAATATATATATCAGTTACTCAATCGCTCCGGTGCACTACTCTGATCATTTTGAAATGATGTTTTTTTAAAAAAAAATTTATACTGCTTGTGAAAAGTCGGGATGTTATAGCAGATGTGATTAACTTACCGAGGTATAGCTCGGACCATTCTCCTATGTTGTTGAGATTGTCTGGTCCTCCCGAAGTTAAGCAGGATAGACCTTTTCGCATTCTTGCTTATTGGACGAACCACTCTGAATTCCCTGATTTTATGTTATCTCAATGGAAGACTTGCTTTGACATTCCTGTTATGCTAGCTCGGTTTGTTACGCCATTGAATCGCTGGAATAGGGAGGTTTATGGTCATATTTTCCAGATGAAAAATAGCCTAAGCTCAGAGCTGGAAGTGTTGCAGCAGTAGAGTGTGAATAATGATTCTTCTCTCTTGGGTGCAAAGGAGTTGGAATGTAGGAATTGCTTAAATGAGATTTTAAAGCGGGAAGAGATGCTTTGGTTCCAAAAATCTCGTCACCAATGGCTAACTGAAGGGGACCGTAATACTAAATTCTATCATCTTAAGACGGTAACTAGGAGGAGTTTTAATAAAATTGCGAGGTTGAAAAATGAGCACCATATTTGGGTGGAACAAGATGATCAACTCAAAGGTATGGCTATTTCTTATTTTCAGAATCTATTTTTTGATGCGGAACCCACTCGTAGGAGGCTTACCTTCCTCCTGGCCGAGTATACCTCACAACCTTTTGGAGGAATTGCATCGGATTCTTTCTTGCGAGGAGGTCTGTAAATGTTTGTTTAGTATGGGAAGTTATAAAGCCCCTGGTGTTGATGGTTTCCCTGCAGTGTTTTTCCAGAGACAGTGGTCTGTGATTCGTCACCAGATTATGAGATTAATTGTGGATGTATGGCATAACCCCTCTCATATTCATTTTTAAATGCTACTTTGATTGCTTTAATCCTTAAAGTTCAGGTACCAACATCTATGGCTCAGTTTCGACCCATATCACTTTGCTTAGTTTTGTATAAGTTGATCACCAAGTTGATTGTGGGACGCCTGCAGCCGATCATGGAGATTGTCATCTCGCCTTTCCAGGCTAGTTTTGTTCCCCACAAGGAGATTCATGATAACATTGTGATTGCTCAAGAATTGATTCACTCAATGCACAAAATGCGGGGAAGACAATTTATGGCAATTAAAGTTGATCTAGAAAATGTGTATATCATGTTAACTGGAAATTCCTACATCATGTCCTTGGGGAGGTTGGATTACCGTGCCCTACTGTTGAATTAGTTATGCAAGCTATTTCTACTTCCTCTCTTAACATCTTGTGGAATGGTGGTAAGACTTCATCTTTTCAACCTTATAGGGGCGTTCGTCAAGGTGACCCTTTATCACCATATTTGCTTACTTTAGTGATGGTAAAACTGTCTCATATCATTTCCACGGCTGTGAATGGTGGTCTTTGGACCCCTATTAAGATAGGAAAGGGAGGCTCCCCAATTTCCCATATGATGTTTGCTGATGATCTTTTGCTATTTGCAGAGGCAAGACCTGAGCAATTGAACATTGTTATGAAGTGTCTATCTTTGTTTGAAAAGATTTTAGGTCTAAAACTAAGCATTGAGAAAATGGTAATTTACCTTCCTAAGCACACACCGAAAGATTTGGTTGTTTCTTTGGCAACTAAAAGTGGTTTCAAGAGAGTTAAAAGTATTGGAAGATATTTAAGGGCTTGGATGGTTCATGGGAGAGCAACTAAACAATGTTACCAGCATATTGTGGACAAGCTACGAAGGAAGCTAGGTGGGTAGCAACAGCAATGTTTGTCTCAGGTGGTAGAATAACTCTTGTCAAGTCAGTATTATCTACTATCCCTTACTTTCACATGCAATATTATGCGAGCCTCCCTTTAAATATATGGCATGAGATTGATAAAATTCAAAGAAATTTCATCTGGGGTGACTCCCATCTACGGAAAGCTCACCATGCTATAGGCTGGAATGTATTGAATACTCCTAAACTTATGGGTGGGCTTGGTTTGAAATCGACTGCGATTATGAATGATGCATTTCTCATGAGGTATGGTTGGAGATTTCAAAATGAGGCAGATGCCCTTTGGGTTCGTTTTCTAAGGGGGAAATATAAGGTTCAAAATGGTCAATTACCTCTGTTTAAGGCCGGTTGTTAATCTTTCTAGAGCGCTATATGTAACATTTTTAACAACATGAAGGATGGGGTACTATGAGAGATTGGAGATGAGGCTTCTATCTCATTTTGGAAAGATAAATGGATATCCTCTACTATTTTCCTACAAGATTATGCGTTGAATCCCATTCCTGATGATATGCGGGAATGCATAGTTGCTAGATTTGTTAGTCAAGATGGTCGTTGGGACCTGTCACTACTACACAGCTTTCTTCCTTAGTGTGTGGTTGGACTAATCAGAGGTATGCTCCCTCCCTCTGCTAATGATGGTCCGGATCGATCTTTTTGGTTAGTTGGAGATTCAACTGGTGTTAGTGTTAAAAGTTGTTACATGTATTTAGCCGAATCTGGCTTTCAACAATCCGACATAAGTTGTGACATATGGAGTAAGTTATGGGAGTGGAAGGTCCCCATAGAGTACAATTTTTTTGTTGTAAATTTTTTCACCAGAGGCTCCCTTTACGGTCATGGATTCGTTCTTGGACTGGCAATGATGGCCTTTGTCCAGTGTATCATCAAACAGAAGAGACTAGTTTACATGCGTTTAGGGATTGCCCTATGGTTTGTGCTTTCTGGTATGAAGTGTTACCCAATGATCGGTTCCACTCGTTTTGTCATTGTGACTGGATTGACTGGGTTAGGGAAAATTGTATGTGTGATGACGTAGGATTTGCCGGATATCTTTGGCATGTTGTATTCATTGTTTCCTGCTGGTTCATTTGGAAATGGAGGAATATTTCCATCTATAAACCGCAAGATGAGGGGGATATGGATATCAACCCAGGTCTGTCTTCAGTTTCTGAAAGGTATTAGAATGACAACTACTAAAGTAGGGATTAGCAGATCAGGACAATACCTTACTACTATTTGTTGGGCTTTCCCTGAAGACCCGTTTTTGAAACTCAATTCTGATGGGGCCTCAAAAGGTCCACTACAGGTGGCGGCATGTGGGGGATTGTTGCGGGATTGTTCTGGTAACTGGCTTGGAGGTTTTTCTGCACGACTTGGAAGATGCTCGGCACTAACAGTTGAGTTGTGGGGAGTTTTGAGGGGACTGGAGATGGCTTGGAAGGCAGGTTAGAGACATGTAGTGGTTGAAAGTGACTGTCAAACAGTTATCGCATTACTTGCTAAAAAAGGTAGTGCAGCTCATGAGTCCCATTTGGTGACTAAGATACTAGCAATTACTCGTCGTCAATGGGATGTACGGTTCTGTCATGTCCTTAGAGAAGGGAATCAATGTGCGGATTGGTTGGCTAACACGGTCCTATCCCATGTGGAGATCCCTGATGAAGCTCATTTCTCTGACTCTCCTACTGGACTTTATCACTTTCTTCTAGCTGATGTGATGGGAGTAGCTCATATTAGGAGAGGTTTGGGACCTTAGTTCCTTTTTGCTTTTTCTTTTGTCTTCTTGTTTTTAGTTGTTCAATTTCTTGGTATAAAAAAAAAACATAACTATATTTAATAATAAAATACTAGAAAAAGCCCACAAACTACAAACACCCAGAAAAACATAATTAATTTGAACCAAAAAGGCTCAATATACACTTCTTTATGTAAAATATTGTATTCAAACTTTATGGACAAAAAAAAAATTCACTGAGAGCATCACTTTAAATTAGGTATTACAATAATCGTATTTAAATTAACAATTATATGTATTAAGTGGGTTAACCCATGATGCTCAACACTAATTGAATAATAGAAGAAACTTCAAATTTGGCTTTCTCTTCTTAGACCCACGCTTGTCACTTTTTGCGGCACATCAAAACCAAGATTATGTACTTCAAATAAAACTAAAATGAAGGGGGAAGAAAATAATAATGGAATAAAATCTGATATTTTTTTATTTAAATTTCATCCTCATTTTAAAGATGTGGATAAAATGCTCAATTTTTTTTTCTTACTTTGTATGATCCAGATAAAAATTGGACAATTATTATTTTATTTCATTTTATTCTTAATATTTCCTAGCATAGTTTTTTTGCATTTATACCCACAATATTCTTAAGAAATAAAATCAATTTTTTTTGGTCAAAAAATGTTGAGCCAGTTTGGACCAAACTCGCTTGCAATTCAATTTGGACTAAAGAAAACTGATCAGGTTTTGTGCTGGACAAAAGAAAAAAAAGATGGGAAAAAAAATTAAAAATTAATTGATGATCTCAAAAATGCGCAAAATATTTTCAAACCATTGTTTCACTAAAAGTTTTATATATTGTATTGTTATTAATTTGACAATTAGGCTTATTATGAATTTATTTTATACACACACATTATAGATATAATCATATTTTATTTAAGGTTAAAATATTTTTTTTGTCCTTTAAGTTTTATACCTGTAGTATTTTTTTAGTCCATTAACTTTATAAAGTATACTTTTGATTCTATATTTCTAATACCATTAAAGATGCTAACAAAAAATGTTAAAACAGTAATTTTAAGTTATGTCTATGTAGCTGACAAAACATATTTTAATTTTAATTTTTTTAATATAATATATGTATATTATTAAAATAAAATAAACTAATAAATCGCTGCAAATAAAATCATAATTTTGATATTTAGATTATTAAACTAAATTTTTTTTAGTACGCATTTTTTATTACCAACATTAACAGTGTTAGAATTATAGGATTAAGAGTATGTTATGAAATTAAAAAACCAATTGTATACATCATGTAAACTTAAAAAAACAAAAACAACCATGCTTGAAACCTTTATTTAATTATTATATTATTTTGACCAAAAACAATTATTATATTATTAATAGTGGCTGAGCTAGAAATTTTTGTTTGTGTCTGCATAAGATTTTTTTTTTTAAAGGAAAGTTAAAGGTTGCGATGATGACAAGCAGCTAATTAAAGAAAAAAGAAATAGACCTTTTCAAGTTTTTTGAAATTAAAATTACACATTTAACATACGTGTCTGTTTGGATTAGCGGTAGAAACTATTTTTCCAACGTAATTTAAGGTAGACGAGGTAAGTTTGTGAGATAAATTTTATCTTGACTTGAACGAAAGTGTTTTTCCAACGCCAACTCAAATAGATGTATATTAAAAAAGAAACATCAAAGACTGCTCAAAGCTTCTCTTCGTTGTCCATAATGAGCTGCCTAATTGCCTATTTTCCTCATATTTAGTTTAACTTCTTCACTTACAGTCACAGTCTCACAGATACCTCATTAATTAATCTTATTATATATATCAACACATGCTTCACAAAAAGTAACTAGATATATTGTGTTTGAGAATTAATTTTAATTATTAGAACCTGATGGAAGAATGGGAATTTTAGTGATTATTGATCGGAAAGAATATGCCAACCATATGCACATTTAAAATTTACTTATAGAGTATTGGAAAACGTGGTTAAAAAGTAAGTCGACCCAGGTTTGAACCGGGGACCTCAAATGTGAGACCAACATAATAACCAGCTATACCAGCCAGCAAGTTGTAACAATATTCCTTCACAAAATATATATATATATATATATATATATATATATATATATATATATATATATATATATATATATATATATATATATATATATATATATATATATATATATATATATATATATATATATATATATATATATATATATATTCTCAGAATTTTGTGTCTGCACTTGCCCACATAGGCACAAGTGTGGCTCCTCCACTGACTCTATCCAAAAATAAATTCTTTAACTTCAAGATCCCACCTGCAACTTTCACACATGTTTGGATCATTCTCATCATCGTCATCAGTCAACAAGCACCAACTTCCAATTCTGAGTCTCCATGCGTTTGTGCATGGAACATTTCTACAAAGACGCTCTCTTGGTGCCATCTCACACCCAAAATGCATGAACCACGTTAAGAAGCGAACAAATTCAACGACATCTTTCCTACACTTCAACACACACTTCTGGTTCCTTAAGAATCTTAAGTATCCCAAAGCCTCCTCAAATTCTTTTGGCCCTAAAGAACCTTTTCTCGCATTGCTACACATCAAAACAATCATGAAAAATGCGTACATTAATCTCTTGTGTCCCTTTTGAGCAGCCGTACGTAACATACCCAACCCCTTCACGTAAAGCTCAGTGTCCAAGAAGTATTCTTTCATGCCTTGTCTATATAGAGATTCTAAGTTACCGCTTGATCTGCAACACCTTAAGAATGAATCTTCTTGTGGGATTTTTCTGATTCTAAAGAAAGGAACTCTATCTAGATAAGCATGCATGTACACATAGTCGTCATCTGTGATGTTCATCATCTCTTTGGAAGTTAGTTTAAGGTGATAGAGATCGGCAAGTGATTGAGATGCCACTTTAGAAGAAATGTCCACCAATATCTCTTTTGGCAAGCAATAAGTTATGCACTTTGAACTTTCCTCACAAGTAGTAGTAGTTTTAATCCTCTTGGGCGCTCGTGAATCAGTCATGGTCATCGGACTTGCAATCAATACTGCACAATAAAAGATTATTATAACATATAAGAATAAAATAATAAAATAAGAATGGAAAATATAAAAACTAAACAATAGATTAACGATTATAATAACACTTCATTAATTAATATTTGAATTGGAACCTTAATCTCATGTCAGTACCTATTTAATTACTTAAACTTAACCAATTAAGAAAACGTAACCTATACATATATTTATAGATTTCCATTATAAATGAATTGAATATATTTATGGTTAGAACTTGAAGGATTATATAAAAAAGGAGGAAAACTAATGGCCTCTGAATATTATTGAATTCTTCATCAAATTCTAACATGGTATCAGAGCCTATTTAAGTTCTCCAGCACCTCCAATGAAGAAGAAGAAAAAGGTTCTCCAACATCTATGATGATGATATTAGGATTCTAACTAATGCTTTTTCTTCACAACTTGTTTACGTATGTTTTCATTATAACAGAACAATTAATATTGGAACACTTAATATTTGAATCTGAATAACTTTATCATATGGAAAGAAGATTTAGAGAGTGAAAAAACACACATAAACTTAAGGCTAAGTCAATTCCTCTTCTCAATTTTAAATCTTTTTAATTATTGTGATCTTATATATCATGTTTGGGATTTTAGAACAATGCTGGTTATTATTATTATTTCTATTATGAGTTTCAAAATTCTTCAGTTTGGGTAAGGATGTAGCCCAACGAGCAAATTAGTTTCTCTTTATTAGAGTTGAAAACGAATTTAGATCTAGAGAATTAATTAGACATTAATATGTACCTCAAAGCTACTAAAGAATCATCTTATAGCTGGTTGAAGATTTTTCTAAAGCTATTGGATATTTTTTCTAAAGCTATAACTTTATGGTGAATCATTGTTTGGGTATCGTGCAAAAGAATTCGACACTAATTAAACAGGAATTAATAATTTGAGAGAATAAATAGGAAAACACACTCTACCTTTTAGGTCCAGTAAAAAAATGTCATTTCGGTCCTTTTTAGGGACTAAAAGGATTTTGGGAATTTGTGAGGATTAAAATGCCCTCAAAAATGACTAAAAGGACTAAAATGGACCTTTTTATAGCTGTTTAAGGACTAAAAATGACATTTTTTTTACTCAGGGACCAAAATGGGTAGCGTGTGTTATTTCAGGGACCAAAAAGGGTATTTACTCTTTGAGAGAATAAATAGGACATTTTACCAATCATCACTATAATTAATTAAAGAGTTAACTCGTATGATAGAAATTATCAACTTGTAGTAGTGACTAACAAGCACACTACTAGAAAATATAGAAATAGTGACGGAATTTGCGACGGAAAAAAAATTCCGTCGCAAATATAAAAAAATTGTGAAGGATACGAAATCCGTCGCAAAATTTCTAATTTTGCGACGGATTTAAATCCGTCGATAATTACGGCAAGAAATGAAAAAAATCAATTTAAAAATGTTATTGATCGGGGTAAACCAGCGGCAAATTTGCCGTCGGTTAGCGACGGAGGGAAGATCCGTCGCAACCCCGGGGGTGCGACGGACGAAGCGAGGTTCATCCGTTGCAACCCCGCGTGGGGTTGCGGCGGACGGCGAGGGTTGCGACGGATCGGACATCCGTCGCAAACTGGCAGCAAATTTGCCGCCGGTTTGCTCGTTTTTTGCGACGGAAATCCATTCCGTCGCAATTTTTTTTTTTTGCCTTTTTGCCTTCTTCTCTCAAATTCGACGGCCCTCCTCCCATTCTTCCATATTTTGTTCTCCCATTCGACGGCCTCCTCCTCGGTGCTTCCAGAGTGTTGCTCCTCCGGCCAACCAATTCCTCCACCTCTTCCTCTATTTTCCGGCCGTCCGCCTCCCCGATTGCTCGGTCATCGTCCTCCTCGCGATCTCCTACTTGTGTTCTACCTAAACAGCGGTCCTCCTCCTTGTCCAAGCGGATTCTGACTTTCTCACCGTCGTTGTTCGTCAGGTAAGACCAATAAATTAGTAGAAAGTTTTATTATTTGATATTTGAAGGTGGAAAACATTAGAGAAAGTTCTTAATCTTGATTATACTTATAGTGATAAAGTAAATAGTTTTCTTGATTATACCTAATGATAATGATATTGATGCTTAGAAAAAGTTCTTAATTCTAATTAGACTTAATGATATTGATGCTTAATGTGCTTATTAATTTGGATTATGCTTATAATTTGTAGGAGATTCCATGATTTTTTAGCTATTGGTTTTGCATGATTTTTATTAATGATATGGATGATTTTTTTAATCTTTCATTGTTTTTTTTATGGTTTATTTTGTGTAATGAAAAATTGTGTTAGAAAATTATGATTTTGTATTAGTTGGTAATGATACATAAATCTATAAATAGTATGATGTTCAAATGAGAAAAGTGAAGTGTTGAGAATTGATATTTAAGGATAAGATAATTAATTAATTGATGTAAAGTAGGAGGAGGAAGGTGTGACATTATAGAATAATAAAATTTGTACGGATTATTAAAATGACTGAAATTAACTAGTTGATTTAGGCTATTTTTTGTGTTCCTTATGTAAACTCTTGCAGATGGTTATTAACGGCTGTTTAGACTATTTTTTTTCGCATCAAAATTATTTATATTTTGTGTTCCTTATGTAAACTCTTGCAGATGGTTATTATATAATTTTATGACAAACATGTTTTCTTTTTATTTTTTTTATTTTATTTTTTTAAAAATTCTAAACAAAATAATTAAAAAATTTTGACGGATTAAAAAGTTTAAAAAATTCAAAAAAATTAAAATTAAATTATTTTAAAAAAAGTTAACGGGTTTTGCGACAGAACCACTTTCCATCGCAAAACCATGGGTATTGCGACGGAGCACATTTCCATCGCAAAACCTGGGGTTTTACGACGGACACTACTTTCCATCGCAAAACCCTGTTTTTTGCGACGGAAATTAATTTCCGTCGCAAAATCCCATTTTGGTGACGGAATTTACATTTTTCGTCGCAATTGTGAGGAGGCTTTTTGCGACGGACAAAATCCGTCGCAAACTGATTTTGCGACGGAAAATGCCCGATTTCCGACGGAAAAGTCCGTCGCAAAAACGTTTTCTTTTGTAGTGAAGGTTATCAAACTCATGATAACAACGTAAACTTGTATCATGAATTGGAATAGTAAATTTGTAAGAGTTTACTTTTATTATTAAATAAGTATTAATATTGTATAACTAAATAATTAAAAAATAAAAAATGACAACAATTTAATTTAAATATATTTTAAATCCAAATAATTGAAATATAATCTATCAACATTCATAATTTATCATATTTAACAGAGAAATTTTTATAAAATTCATATATAAAGCCGCTGAACATGACCGAATTGAAAAAATTAACACAAATTAATAGTGAGTTAACACAGTTTTTGTAAGTTATAAACGTAAAAACCATAAGTTCGGTGTGTAAACTCGTGAATTTAACAGAGTTTATGTACAACCGGCACGAGTTTACCAACGACGTAAGAACGGTAAATTCGAAGAATGAACTCACGAGTTTGATAATAATAGTAATTAGAAGAAGACAACAACAAAAGAAAGAGAAAATTTAAACTATAGTTCATACATGATACTACTTATGCTTTAGAAAATTAGAAGCCTCTTTAAGCGTATGTTCCTCCTTGAGCGATGCAGCAGAAAAATAAAACTTTCACTTATGGAGTCACTCAAGAAGAGGAATGTGTCTATATATAGACAAAAAGAAAATATGATTTATTACGAATGGATAAATCCTATTATCATTAGGAAGAGATAAATCTAATAGGACTGAAGCAAATTTAAATCTAACGAGGTATTGTAATAGTGACGTACACTTAATAAATAACAAACTAAATATAATATATTATAAAAAAGATAATAATAATAATAATAATAATAATAATAATAATAATAATAATAAATTATAGGGAAAATTCCAAATAAATACCATTTGAATTTGTAAAACCCCCAGAAGTCTGTTGAATTTATAAAAAGTATGAGAAGTACCAAGGACCTATGAGGGATATGCAAATTCGCATGAAATTACCCTTTTATCCTTCGTTTTAAGAAAAAAAAAAGGGTTTTTTTGGGGGGGGGGTGGGGGTTTAAACAAAATTAATTTGAAAGTGAGGAGGTGGGGTTCGAACCCCCCACCTCTCACATGCTCCTTTGATATATATACAATAATAAATATATATATATTCTTCTTAACATTTTTCAATGGTAATTACAAGTAGACTATCGTCATTTACCACTAGACCATCGCCATTTACCACTAGACCATCATCATTTACCACAAATGTTTTGGGGTTTTTCATTGTTGCCCATGAAATAAACACATAAACTTGATGCATTATTACAACTAGACCATCGTCATTTACCACTAGACCACGCCATTTATCACTAGATCATCGTCATTTACCACATTTACCATCGCCATTTACATGCATTACCACAAGGTCTAGTGGTAAATGGCGATGATCTAGTGGTAAATGGCGATGGTCTACTTGTAATAATGCATCAAGTTTATGTGTTTATTTCATGAGCAACAATGAAAAATCCCAAAACATTTGTGGTAAATGACGATGATATAGTGGTAAATGACGATGATCTAGTGGTAAATGTCGATGGTCTACTTGTAATAATGCATCAAGTTTATATGTTTATTTCATGGGCAACAATGAAAAACCCCAAAACATTTGTGGTAAATGGCGATGGTCTAGTGGTAAATAACGATGGTCTACTTGTAATTACCATTGAAAAAATGTTAAGAAGAATATATATATATATTTATTATTGTATATATATATCAAAGGAGTCAAGTAGCCCAACTGGTTGGGCCACTTGGCCCCTATGTGAGAGGTGGGGGGTTGATTTTTTTAAAACTAAGGGCAAAAAGATAATTTCACGCGAATTTGCATATCCCTCATAAGTCCTTGGTACCTCTCAGTCTTTTTACAAATTCGACAGACTTCTGGGAGTTTTACAAATTCAAATGGTATTTATTTAGAATTTTCCCTAAAATATAATATATAAAAAAACCTTCATTCTCCCCCCCCCCCCACTGCACACTTGCTTCGGGCCTGTCACCCCTCACGGCGGTTTTGACCCCATCATCCCTTACAGTTTTAAAACACGTCAATGGGAAATAACTAGATCTCTGGGGCAATGTTGGACTTGACAAGTTGGTAGGGAGATTAATTTTTAATTTTTGTAATATCATATTAGTTTGCTCATTATAATCGGAGAGTCAACTCAAAAAAATAGAAATTAATAACCTGCCTCTTATCTTCTTAGAATTACTCCCCCTCTCGTCCTTGTTCTTATTTTCTATTCATTCTATCAAATCTTATTTTCTTAACCTCCATATCGGAAAGTCCCCATAATATTATGCGATAATTACTCAATCAATCCCATTCTGTTGTCAAAACATCAAGAAGAAAGGCTACGTTAAACTATACCACTCTGGTCCTATATATAAGTCCAGTTTGACCAAATCTCACATACCAAGGAAAGTTAGGTATCTCAATGATTATAGAGCAAATTTCCAACTTTACCCTAATTTATGAATGGGTATATTTTAAAATTTATTGTCAAATCTCTCTCATCTTTTTCTCTTCCCAACATAGCTAGCCAATCTCTCTCATCATCATTAATATTGGCAAAATTGTCACAATCTCATTCATTTGGTCAAAATGGATTTATAAATATGACTAAATTTTTTGATCAAACTGGACTTATAAATAATATCAGAGTGGTATTTCTCATACCTGTGCCTGACAAGCCTCTTTGAGAGAACGATGATTACTCAATGATCTTGTGGAGCTTTCAAGGAGGCATGGGGTCTATATATACACCCTATACCCACTTATCCTAATGATCTTGTAAATTTATTTGTAGATATTTAATTGTGGCGGTACAATTTTGAAGGGTTGTTTTGAATTTTTTTTACGCTTCTTTACAAAAAATATTTTTGAAGAATCTCATTTGTTTGTTTGAAGACAAAAGAATAATGATTTCTTTTGATATTCAGAATATTTTGATTGGTTTGTTAGAGTATAGATAAAATAATATTCTAAATATATTATACTGGGTAGATGTCATAAATTATCCTAATATATATTCAAACTTTTAACAAATTATACTCAATCTATATTTAGATATAAAACTTAACTTATTTTTATTCAAAATTGCATCAAGTTATTAGATATAACTATATTTCATATTGGGCAGTCAATGCTAGTAATATTTTTTTACCGAAAAATACTAATGAGTAATGATATTTAATAGTATCTAAAATAAACTCTTTTGCAAGAAGTTAAAGTTATACCGTTTTTTTCTAACAATAAAGTTATCCCGGTCAGAACTTCCTTTTTTCAAAAATTTAAAAAAAAAAATCAGAATGAGTCAATATGATTAATTTTCATAAAGTTTGCACTCAATCTAAACATTTTTTTACCAAAAAAGATCAATGAAACGAATTTTTTATTATAACGAAACATTTTTCTTTCATAAACTAAAATCTTAAAAATATTAAAACTAAAATTGTATAGTAATTAAAATAACAATTAATATATGAATTTATGAACTTAATTTTGTAGCTTTAGATAAAATATGTTTAGAGAGTGAAAAGGAAGAATGCGCAGTAACTTTATCTCTAACCTACTTATCTTAAGAATCTTTCAAATTTATTAGTACATATTTTTGAGAAATTTAATTCATAATCGAGTTCTTATCCACTTATCGATACAATTTTCTCTTAATTCCAGTAATTATTTGATCGTGGGGGTAAATTTTTCAGGGTAGTTTTGAATTTTTACTGCACATCTTTAGAAAAATATTTGTTAAGAATTGCAGTTTAATTGTTTGAGGACAAAATAATTATTTTATTTGTTATTTAGAATATTTTGATTGGTTAGAGTTGTTCTGGTGTAGAACACAAAGAACTGTGTACCTTAATCGTATATCTTCTATGTATATATATAGAGAGTACCTTATGGTTGGATCTAGAGATCCAATATCGGGTGTGTCCAAGAATATAGGCAACCGCCCTCGGCTAGGTCCTTCAATTTGGGTGTTGCGATCCTTGCGTGGGCGCCCCTGTGGGCCGATTGGCGAAAGGCCTTGACTTAAGTCCATAACAGTTGCCCCGGCTCGGTTGCTCAAGTTTTGGGCAGCCGGGATGACCATATTGTCTACTTGCAAGTTTATCTCTGTGTTCTGAGTGTGACTAATGTTTAGTAGCCGATTTCTGGCTCACATGTCCCAGAATGCTGTTGTGGTCCGGGCTATAGTTGCCCCCTAGCTCGGATGTCCATGCCTTGGATATCCGGGGTGAATGATATCTGGTCATGGTGTTCTTTGCGAAAGGAAATCGGGTTGGCAGATCCGGGGTACGACACTGCACGACCCAAATATATCCAAGCGGGTTTTGGTGAGTTCAAAAGATCGGGATTCCAGATAGCCGGGTTATGGGACCCAAAATCCTGGTTGTACGACGTCGGCTATTCTGTACATCCGAGTGTTCTGTACTTTTGCGTCGCTTCCTCTTCTTCGGCTATCATGACTGCTTGACACCTGGCGCGCCTCGACGTCATGAAGCCGAAATGGAGGCATGCTAGTCACTACGGCCCTTAGGCGCAATAAATGATTGTTGAGTGCGCATTAAATGCGCGTGTCACATCATCCTTGCTTTATGAACGGATTGGCGTTTTTGCCCCCGACGGTTCGCTTCTTTGAAAACTTATATTGGCGCTAGCAGTTCATTTTCTCACTTTACACATTATGCTTCGGATCCTTCTCTCTGAAACACGATTCTCTGCTCTGTGAGGAAGTCTACTTTCGTGTCTACGGATTCCATTCTTGTGTGTAGCCAGTTTCCAACTTCATCTCCCAACTCCTAGCCAGGTATTGTCATTTTCCTGCTGTCTCTTTGATTCTGTTATCATTTGTAGTTTTTTCGTCCTGTTTCTGGTTATACTTCCAACCCACATTAGCCTCTACGTTGCGTATTTTCTGGATTGTGTCTGTGTTTGCTTGAGTTTCTAGGTAGTTTCCCCTTGATTTTGCTCCCTTTAGAGTGATTCTTTCTTTCGAACACCATCTTTAAAACTCCTTTCTCCCCTGCAAGTCCTAGCCCCTTTCTGGGTTTGACTGTTGCGTCTTTTGGGAGTGTGATTTACAATGTCGAAGGATTTGAAAGATATGACCCCCGAGGAAATCGAAGAGTTGCGTCGGACTGTTAGGCCAAAGACCCGTTGGTGGCTCTGGGGTGATAAACCTTCTCCACAAGAGAGGCAAGCCGCCCTGCTCGAAGCGCATTACAGTGGAAGCAAAGGAAAGGCTTCTGGAGTTGCTGGGGCAAAGGGTGTGAGGATTCAAGAGGGCAATCCATCGGTTGGAGGAAGTCCGGTCGTTCCACCATTGTTCTCCCCCGTCCGGATCCCTTTGGAACACGATGATAGTGTTCCTATCCCGGCTTCACCTATCAACCAGTACGGCGACCTGGGGAGGTTGGGCCCTAGGGCCGAGGTGGTTGACTACGTCGGCCCGTGTTACGACTGTCTCTATGAGTGTTCCCGACTTATCTCCATCGGTGATTCCGTAACAGCCGACTTGATTCTGGCCTCCTGCCGTCACAACCTTGTCCCGGCTTCCCCGGGGGCTCACCCAAACGTCAATCCTGTCAATTTGGAGTCTAATCTTACTTTGGCAGTGGAAACACGCCTTCGCTTTTTGACATCAGGTATGCTAGGAAAATTCTGATTTTGTTTTATTTTTATTTCTGTGGTAGGTATAATGGCCTCGTCCTCCTCTTCCCATACTGCGGAATCAGAGTCTGGTAATTCGAAGCCAGCTAGTCCCTCGGAGGCTTTGGTAGAAAGATACCCATGGGTTACCCATGAGGCACTGTCATATCGGTCGAAATTGAGTACAGCCGACCTTGAAAATCTTCCCATAGAAGAGAGTGAGAGCTACGCCGTTAGTCTCTCGGATGATGAAGAGCCGGTTTGCTCTGTTAGGGAGGGTAGTCATAACTCCTTTTTCTTCTTTTATCGCGACTACATGACCCAGCTCGGTGTTCGCTTTCCGTTCACCGGGTTCCAAATAGCCATTCTTCAATTCCTAGGCTTAGCTCCCTCCCAGTTGCATCCTAATGGATAGGGATACATAATAGCGTTTGAATGGTTTTGCGGAAGCTTAGGTCTGCCTTGCACCACATCCATGTTTTTCTACTTCTTCACCCCCCACACTCCTCGCTCCGGAAGGGAAGGAACCGAGCTTAAGGGCTGGACTTCCATTCGGGGCATCGTTAACAGGAGGGTGTTCACCCCGGTCTCGGACTCCTTTAAGTACTTGAAGGACAAGTTTTTTAAAATAGTCGCCAAGTCTGGTGTAACATACCAAAAATGTAACATCCCGTTTTCACAAGCAGTATAAATTTTTTTTTCATCAAACATCATTTCAAATCATCAGAGTAGAGCACCGGAGCGATTGAGTAACTGATATATATATATATAAAAATACCCACGGTAGCATGTCTTGCTGTTTAAACAGCGGTACAAGAGTGTTTCAAAAATAATATATAACAGAAAGAAGTCTTCAGCCGGGTCTTCTATGTGGCCTGCTTGCCTCTATCCTCAGTCCTTGGTCCTTCCGACCCTGAAGCTAAGTTAAGAGTTGAGATCCGATGCATTCGGATCTCAGGTAACGATTAACCTCATGTTTATATACACTGTATATGTACGACAGACATTCATAGACTTTTGGCAACATTTACTACGGTCAGACATAGGGTATACATATCATATATGTATGGCAATAACAATACAACATAATCGGATATGGACGACAACAACAATACAGTCACATGTAAAATATAGCATGACGGAGGAAATACATATATGCATACAATAACCATCAGAGTTAGTGTTATTAGTACGCGAACGTACCTTTGTTGACGGGATTTCGGTACGACGGTTGGTCAGAACGTAATTAGGGATATCCTATAAGGACAATAGCGCATTTATTACTAAACAATCATCATAGCAGTCATTTTAGTCAAAAATGACCATTTTACCCCTGACCCCACTAATCGGCGGAATTTCGCCAGAGCTTCGCTACTTTAACTCCCAACTTTCAGAAACTCAATCCCTACTATGTTTTTACCTCGTCAGGAATCTTTCAATGCAATGAGGCTTAAAAACAAGAATAGAAATTTCATTTCCTACTTCCTAGATCTAACTAACATTTCTACTAAAACTACCGAACAAAAGACTAGAACTTAAAAGCCAAGGACCGAAGAACTTACCCGTGCAGAACTTCGCTACAACTTCTCCAAAGCTCCTCCTTCTCTCTAGAATCTCTCTATAATTCAAAATACTCAAGAGGAAATGGTGTGAGAATTATGTCAAGAGCTCATGGCTATTTATAGACTTTTGTGAGGGCAAAATGGTAATCTTCCATATTGAATTCTAGCCATGCATTTGGAAACCTTAGCCAACAAGTTTCTTCCTCCATTTTCCACCACAAAACCATCCCCCCCTATGTCATTCTTCAAAAGATGACTTCATGCAAGTGATGTCATGTGTTGCTTTATGGAGCTTGTTAGATAAATTCCCCAATCGGTGTTCTAATCGTGTAATCTCGAATAAACTCGAAATCGCAACATAGCCACGAAGGTCTATTCTTCCTCTTTGGAAATATCTTGGTTAACTAAATTTTTGATCCTATTCAGGACATTTCGTTGCTCTTAGAACATTTTCGGATAATCGTCTTCGGTTACGGAAATTGCTTTGGGTAACATCAACTTCTGGAAAAAATTACACTGAATCATAATATGTCCAGTTGTTAGCAACCTAATTCAAGGATTTTGAGTTAGGATTTATTTTCTATCGGCGGTCATTTATCTTATTTGCTTTTTCACAGAATATCCCATAGAATATTCCTTTTCCTCAAATATCCTTAAACCACTTTGTATGTTCACACTACACATATTTTTCTTCTTTTTCTCCTTCAAATTTCGGCTCCCTCTTTGGATTGACTTGCCAAACTTTGATTTATTAATTAATCTATGCTTTAATTCATCTAATTAGATAATTATCCCATAGGCTAATCCTATGTTTAGCAACCTTTTAGGATTAGGGATCTCCATGTACTTAATCTCACACATTTTACTTAATCATTCTTGATTAATTAGAAAGTGTATTTTATGCTAATTTAGCCACTAATAATTTGATTAAAGGGTTTTTACATAATTAACTTGAATATTCACTTGATACATGCTTAAATAATTAGCCAATAATTATTTATTTAATCCCTCACTAATTGTTGACAATTTTCTTAATTGAGGTTAATTATTATCTCACAACTATTGGACTGACATTGGTATTTTATGTCCCAGGTAAAATATTAAAAATAATGGGGTCCTTTTGGTCTTCCAAATACTTTTTGATTTTTGCCTCATTATTTTCCAAGGGAAATAATCCCAAAAATTCCCTAAATTAGAGACAACATACTCTCTAATTTATAACAAATATTTTATTACTATTTAGAATTTATCATAATATTTTCAGGGCATTTTATGGCCCCCAAACTCACTTAGGGATTTTGACCCTTTATTTCCTCTAATTTCATTAGAAATTTCCCTAGAAAATAGAATAAGTATTCTACAAGGCTTTGACACCACATATTCACCTATTTACCATAATTCAGATTTTAGGGTATTACATATGGTGTAGAGCCCTGGTTTCTTGATGGTCCTGATTCTAAGGACGTCGAATGGCGCTTTCCTTTATACTGGTGCAAGGATCGCCACGATGTGTCTCTTAGCGCCTATAAGGTAGAACGGTCCAACTTGGAAGATCATGAGAAGAAAGTCATTGACCGCATACTAGCTCATGTGAAGGCTAATGGTACCGTTGGGGCTGCTTCCTTGGTGGCCCAATACCGGGCCGAAAATCAAGACAAAGACCAGATGAGATCAGGGGAGAGTATGAGTCGCTGAACTTTACTGTCTTTAAGTCCGTCACTAACTTTAAATTGCAATCTACTGATGCTTTGATGCTTTGTGCAGTCCGAAGATGAAAGGGCCAAGATATTTGGCCGCATCTGGGAGGACGAGCCGGTGAAGGGCGGAGAAGAGGTCGGCTCCTGTCATGGGTAAGTCGAAAGTCAGCCAATCCTCCAAGGCGGCTACCCCGAAGAAGGCTAAGACCGGCCCCGTGGTGTCGGTTCAAAAGGAGCCGATGCCAGTTCAAAAACAGCCGGTGTCCGTAGACCCTCCATCTCCCCCAGTTAGCCATTCTTCTCCTGTGATGCCGCAGCCGTCCAGCTCGCCGACTCCTCGGTCCCTCTTCTGCACCGTCTGTTCGTGTGCTACCGCCTCGACCGGTCGTAATGCCACGTTCCCTTTCCTGGAGTAAGGGAATCACTGAAGAACTAAGCGTCTCGCTCCTCCCCCCACGTCGTTACAATGAACCGGTGCATTGCTAGAGGCCGATATACGGATATCCAAGCTCTCGGTAACACTATCCTGAGCGGGGTCGGGCTGACTCAATCCTTCCTTTCACTGCACCACAACTATGTGGAGATGGCCAACAATTGTAAACGCGCAGTAAGAGGAGATGAGGAGATGAGGAGATGAGGAGGACAAACTCTGAAGCAGTGGCAAACGGCTTCGAACGAGTTCCAAGCGAGCCAGCTCAAGCTTGAGAGGGCAGAAGAGGAGATGAGGAGGACAAAAGATATCTTGCAAGACACGAGTACCCTTGTCTCGACCCTTAAGGCGGCTCGGGCTGATGACGAGCAAGAGATTGATGTCCTGACAGCCGAGAGGGATAAACTAAAGGCCGAGAGGGATCAACTGAAGGCCGAGAAGGATGAGCTGGTGGCTGAGGCTGAATCAACCAAGACTTCCCTGGTCGAGTCGACGGAGGAGACGTCCCGGGTTAAAGGATTGTTGAAAGGAGCTGTGGTGGATGCCTTTCAAAATGTATTAGCACAAATCCGGCATCGAACCCGGAGTCGAGATGAACACCACGGGTTACCATTTTCGCTCTTTTGTTGAGGATGGTGAGTTCGTCCCGTACGTGGAGCCCGTCGCTGCTTCTGAAACCCAGCTCGACGGTGAATTAGCCCAGGGGGAGACTGAGAAGGGGGAAGAGGCCGCGACCGCTACAGATCCTGTGACCGCTCCAGATCCTGCGAGTTGATTCAAACTCCTTTGTAATTTTTTTTTTGTTTTTCATTTAGCTTGTACGAATCGAGTTGGTGACCGGTGTTTTTTGTGGACAGATTGGCCAATCTTGCCTATAAATGAAACTGCGAATTATTCCTTTACTTCCTTAGTGTAATGACTAATATAGAAGCTGAACATAATAACTTAACTTAGACCAGATTTAAGCTCAAAGTTAGCAGCAAGATTAGGATATTGGATGCACAAAGGTTGATAATTGACATCAGGTGCACCCAATTCCTTCAAAGTATGATGATTTTCCTGTTCTCCTGCCATAATGTCTGAGTTAGCAAAGTTGCTACTAGAATCAGTGAACACAACAAGACTATCAGAAATACTATCAGAAGCACAATCAGAAAGATCAACAGAATGGACACAATCAGAATGGCCAGAATCAGACTCCAATTGAGTATCCAGTTCGGTATTAATCTTATGACTTAGCCTAACAACTCTTCTAGCAGTAAGAATTGTTCTTTCTATTTCAGGATCAAATGGCAACAAATCTTCTGGATTAGTAGTATTCCTGGTACTCATGCAACATATACACAAAGCAGAATTGGCAAATACTCAGAATGACAAAGATGCCACCAAAAAACAGAATTATGAAAATGCCACAAGAGGTGGTAAAAAGTGGGAAAACACTAAGAGACACAAAGACAAAACACACAAAAGCAAAAACCTATGCTAGAAATTGACCAAAACAAGTCCAGAAACAGTATCAAATGATTTTTAAAATTTTTGGGACTTGGACGGGAAACTCCTAGACTATTGGGGAACTCAAAAATGGAATAAAAACTTCAAAAATTGAAAAAGTGGCCTAAACGATGGAATTTGGGAAACGGAGGATAGCCCTCATTTTCGAAGGGGTCTAACGATTCGCCATTTTCTATCAACGTACCAAATTTCAACCAAATCAGAGATACCCCAAAAAAATCAGACTAGTAGAAATCAAAAAAATCAAAACTTAAAACAGCGAAAAAGTGGTCTGAACGTTGGAATTTGGGGAAAATAGGTGAGACCTCACTTCCTCATAGGAAGTGACTCTTGCTTAGAACGCCCAATTCCTTGTGGAAAAGACCTGGTTTGAGTGATATGGGTCAGAAATATTTCTGTCCAGCCACCCGAACCACCTAAACTATCGAAATAAAGCTATTTACATTACTGTTACTAATCAAACCAATGCAAATTCCCCGGCAGCGGCGCCATTTTTGGAAAGATTTTTGTCGTGTCTTCCAAAATAAACCAAGTTCGAAAATGATTTGCAGTAATAGGAACCTGGGTCGTTTCCCTAACGAATTTGCAGCAAGTTCGATTAACAACAATAGTGAAACAGAATGGTAAAATGGGGGGTTTGGTTTATGATTAGAATAAAACGCAATAACATAAACAAAATGAAATAAACTGAGTCAAACATAACGAAATTTGCAGAAACAGAATGACAAATGATCAACCCAACATTCGGATTCCAGAAACTTCCATCCTTGAACGAAATTTAACTAACTCACGTTTGGTTCCAGATGAACCGAAATCTTTGCATTCATCCGGAGAATCCCTCACCTAGACGATCGCCTAGAATCTGTCCGGACAGTGGCGTCACACTGTGCAATCGCACAACAACACTGTAACCTAGTCCGAACTCAGTCCTTGGGATGAACCAAACCGAATATTAAATCTAATATTCGAACTATTTCCAGAAATCGAATCCGATAAGATGAAAACAGAATTGAGTAAGTTACCAATTAGGCACAAGTTCTCTGATCGAATCATGGAATCCTCATCGTTGGGTCAATCACAGGAGTTTAGCCGATCATGTCTGGGAAAATCGAAGAACGGACGAAGAACACGAAGAACGCGAAGAACATGAAGAACAGATGAGAGAAATTAAAAACTTCTATTTTGATCCACTCATATGGTGAAAATGTGAATGAATTCTGTTTGTGGCTGCTACCTTACTTAAAATGACCTAAAAATGAAATGGGCTCTAATGGTTTTAGCCCAAAACATAAATAAAATAAAACTGGACTTAAATTAAAAAATTCGGGTCCAAATAAAATTCAGAATTGTTCATCTGACTTTGGCTCCAAAATCGACCGCCCTCTTGACCGAATTTTCTCTTGATGTCTTCATAACAATTGTAGCTCTTTGAATCATCTGAAATATGAGACAAAAATGAGGCAAATCCGATGTCTGGTTCAAGAGTTATGGTAGAAATAGTAAAGCAATACAAAACTGGAATTTTATTATTAAAAATGGCTAAAATGCAATAAAAGGCCCAATGCCCAAATAGACATAAAAGCCATTATTTATTAGCTAAAGAGTCATAAATTATTAATCAAGAGATAAAAAGAAGTGTATAAAATATTCAATTATCAAATTCCCCCACACTTATCTTTTTGCACTCCTGAGCAAAATCTAAGGAAAAAGACCTAAAGGAGAAACTCTTCTTTACTAATAATTGCTAACAATGTAAAAAGTGAATCAAGGGACACAAAGCTTCAAAAGACCAATCATTCAAGACCAAAATCCTTTCATCTCAAATTACAAATCATGGCAATCTCACTCAATGATGTTAACCACAAAAGATGGTCTCTCAAAGGATACTCTCAATTAATCTCTTAAGTGTTTAGGGTAAATAAGTGTATCGCTCAAATTCTACTCAAGAAATCTGTTCTACCATAAGCTTGCTCAACTTCTACGTCTCCACTACTCATAACACATACATGCACAAATCAAGAGAGCTTGTTATTAAAGGTTGTAATGGGGCTAGGGTGAAGGTAGGTAATAGTATGGAATGAGAGGCTAAGCACCAAAGAAATCAAAAAGAGCACTGATTAACACAATCATTCTTTCTATGTATGAACCCCCCCTTTTTTTTTATATATCTTTTTTCTTTTTTTTCTATGTATTTTCTTTTCTTTTCTTTTGATTGATTTTTTTTTTGGTTCTTTCCTTTCTTTTCTTTCATTGTATACGTAATTACGAATGTGCATTATGTGCATATAATTAGGTGCCCAATTATGTGCTCATACCTCTATTAGAGGTATGAGCATATTTTTTTATTTTTTATATATTGTATTTACGTAGATTTACATTATATGCTGTTTTTTGGATTTTTTTTTTTGCACCCAGTATCTCAAAATTAATTAATTTTCATGATACTGGTGTTACATATATACCTATGAGCGAAAGCTAATTAATTTGAGATATCACGGGTGCAAAAAAATTCCAGAAAGCATCATATAATCTAAATCTAACTAAATACAATATATAAAAAAATTAAAAAAATATTAAAAAAAATATGCTCATACCTCTAATAGAGGTATGAGCACATAATTGGGCACCTAATTATGTGCACATAATGTGCACCCACGTAATTACAATGACAAAATCAAATATCTCCCCCCACACTTAAACTGTTGCACTCCTGAGCAACCCCCACACTTAAACACAAAACAAGGTGAAACCAATGCTCAATAAATTTTCAAGGTGCGGAATAAAATGGTTTTACGCTTAGGCTTGTAATGTGGCTTAGAAAAGAATGGGTCAAAAGGCACAAAGGGGCTAGCAAAGGAATCATAATGCAAGGGAAAAGCTATTTGGCCAAAGTGGGGAAAATAAAAAGAAAGAAAACAAGCTTCCATCATACTTATGCATGTTAATCAACAACATCAAATCAACTACCAAGACTTGTAATCGAAGATTCAAGAGTTGTAGACCAAACAGAATGATCCATTAAAACCAAAATGTCCAAGTTCCAACATTAGAAAGAAATAATGTATTTATTTTGAAAAGCAAAGTGCAAAGATGAAAACAAATAAAAGAGAAAGAGGGGGAGGAAAGAAGAATACTCCCCAAGGGTTTATGGAGGGTAAGTGGCATCAATGAGGAGAATCTCTGCTTCCTCAGGCTGCTGCTGGGATCCCTCATGAAAGTGCTTGAGGCGATGCCCATTTACCTTGAAAGTCCGTCCTTTGGGTGGATCACATAGCTCAACAGCACCAAAGGGAAATATGTTAGTGATCACAAAAGGTTCATCCCATCTAGATCGAAGCTTACCTGGCATAAACTTCAAACGGGAGTTAAACGGAGGTGAACTTTTGGCCCACAGAGAACTCCTTCCTCAAGATATGCTTATCATGGAATGCCTTAGTCTTCTCCTTGTACAACCGTGAACTCTCATAGGCATCCAATCTAAGCTCATCTAACTCTTGCAACTGCAGCTTCCTCTCCATCTCAAGACTGAGCCAAATCCATGTTACACTGCTTAATGGCCCAATAGGCTCGATGCTCCAACTCAACCGGAAGATGACATGCCTTTCCAAAGACAAGCCGATAAGGAGACATCCCAATCGAGTCTTGTAGGCGGTGCGATATGCCCACAAAGCATCATCTAGTCGCTTACTCCAATCTTTCCTGGGTAGAGTTACAGCCTCTTCGAAGGATTTTGCTTAATCTCTCTATTTGAGACTTCGGCTTGACCATTGGTCTCGAGGATGGTACAAGTTTGTGAAACCTTGTGTAGCACTCCATACTTGTGTAACAAGGCACCCATGCTTCGATTGTAAAAATGGGAACCCCGGTCACCGATAATAGCTCTAGGAATGCCAAACTCGCGTAAAATGTTAGACCTAACAAAGTCCACCACTACGTAAGAATCATTAGTCAGGTGGCTTTCGCCTCAACCCATTTCGAAACATAATCAACAGCCATCAATATGTAGGTGTAACCATATGAAGCAGGAAATGGACCCATAAAATCAATACCCCAAAAATCAAAGATCTCACAAAACAATATAGGGTTTTGGGGCATCTCATGCCTACGGAAATACTCCGCCCTCTCGACAGCTTATCACATGACTTGCAAAATAAATGGGCATCATGAAATAGAGAAGGCCAAAATAAACCACATTCTAACACTTTCCTAGCAGATTCTTTGGGGTCCAAAGTGACCACCACAAAGTGTAAGCATGAGCAAAATGCAATATAGAGCCGAAACTCATGATCAGCACACATCTCCTAACTACTTGGTCACTACAAAATTCCACGACAGATAAGGGTCATCCCAAACATAATATTTAGACTCACTTTTCAATTTTAAGGTTTGGGCCCTAGTAGAGTCTACACAGAAAACACCAGCCTACCAAGTAGTTAACTAAATCAAAGATACCATGGGATCTTAACTTGCAGCTGTAGAAGCCGCTCATCGTGAAATCATCCCGAATAGAAGAGGGGTGAGATGGAGAATTGGTGATGCGACTCAAGTGGTCAGCTACCCAGTTTTGTGCTCCACTTCCGTCTCGAATCTCAACATCAAACTCTTGGAGCAATAACATCCACCGGATGAGTCGTGGCTTAGCATATGCCTTTTTCAAAAGAAACTTTAACGCTGCATGGTCAGAGAAAACAATGACTCTACTAGCTAGCAGATATGACCTAAACTTATCAAAAGCAAACACAATAGCCAACAACTCCTTTTCAGTGGTGGTGTAATTAGATCGAGCGTAATCCAAAGTCTTGGAAGCATATGCAATGACATGGGAAGCTCTATCAACCCGTTGTGCCAAGATAGCACCAACTGCATAATTGGAAGCATCGCACATCAACTCAAAAGGGAGGAGCCAATCGGGTTGAATCACTGGGCCGTGGTCGAGCAACGCTTCAAGTGATCGAAGGCCGCCTTGCACGCATCATCAAAGACAAAGTCGTTGTCCTTATGCAGAAGGTTGGACAAGGTCGAGCAACTTCTCCAAATCTCGAATGAAACGTCGATAGAAACCTGCATGACCAAGAAAAGAGCGAACTTCCCGCACAGAAGCGGGGTAAGGCAGAGCAGTAATAACATCTATCTTAGCAGGGTCTACCTCAATCCCTTTCCTAGACACTATGTGTCCCCAAACTATACCTGACTCAACCATAAAGTGACACTTCTCATAATTCAGCACAAGATTAGACTCAATGCACCTATTCAAAACCCTAGATAGATTAGCTAAGCATGCATCAAAATCAGACCCATATACGTGAAATCATCCATAAAAACCTCCATGCAAGTCCTCTAGGAACTCGAGAAAATACTCACCATACAACATTGAAAAGTGCCGTGTGCATTGCAGAGGCCAAAGGGCATCCTTCTAAGCATATGTCCCAAAGGGGCATGTGAAGATCGTCTTCACCTGGGTCCTCTGAGCAATATGGATCTGGAAATATCTGGAGTAGCCATCCAGGAAGATGTAGTGAGACTTACCATCCAATCTCTTTAACATCTGATCAATGAAAGGTCGTAATGATCCTTGCGAGTAGCTTGGTTGAGTCTCCTATAATCGATGCAAACTCTCCAACTATTCTGAACTCGAGTATGCATGAGCTCATTCTTCTGATTGGCTACCACAGTAACTCCGGACTTCTTGGGAACCACCGGATCGGGCTAACCCACGGCTATCGAAATGGGATAGATGATGCCGGCTGCGTAAAGCTTAGTGACCTCCTTCTTTACCACATCAAGGATAAGAGGATTAAGGCGTGCGGGGTTGCCTCACCGCTTATAGTCCTCTTCCAATGTAATCCGATGCATGCACATAGAAGGGCTAATGCCAACTATGTCGCCCAATGTCCACCCAATAGCTTTCTTGTTCACCCTCAATAAGCTTAACAGCCTTCTCTTCTTGATCGTGCATAAGATTATTTGCCACAATGACTCGACAACCGCACATTCACCTCCGTAAATGCATACTTCGGATGGTCCGGAAGGGATTTCAACTCTAGTTCGGGGCGGTTGCTCGGTGGAGGGAAGAAGCTTGGGTGGTTGTTGCAACAACTCGATGTCATCACACCGGAAATACCCGAAGCCACATTCAAAGAAGCACAAGCGTAAGGACTATGTCTATACACTCAATGTTAACATCATAATTTAGTTCATCAAAATCGAAGTAAGCTCATCAAAATCGAATCGATACATGTTAGATCAGGATTAAGCTCAAACTCGAATCAATATCGAATCTACAAGTAATGTAGAATCACTAAGCAAGTCAATCACCAAACAATGCACTCTTAACTAAATTAGTGCAAACGAGCACCATTCATTAACACCACGCACAAATGGGAGTATCACTCTCGGATGAAAATCAGGATAATCAAGACACCAATCGTTAAGAACATCATCCACAAGATCGTCAATCACATCAATACGTAAAACGAATGCTCTTCCCTAGGATGTTTCATGGCATCAAAGATATTGAAATTCACGGATATATCACCAAACTCCATGGAAAGAGTACTGAGAATGCACATCTATCTTAGTCCTAGTCGTTTTCATGAAAGGCCTCCCTAGAATGATTGGTGACCTATTACTAGGAGACTCATCCTCCATATCTAAGATGTAAAAATCAGCAGGAAATATCAAGTCATTAACTTTGACTAATACATCTTCAACCAAACTAGAAGGGTGAGCACTACTCCTATTAGCTAACTGAACAATAACACCAGTAGGACGCAAAGGACCAAGACCAAGAGATCTATAAACAGACGCGTGCATGACATTAATGGAAGCACCTAAATCTAGCATGCAATCATCAAATCTATAGTTACCAATGAGGCAAGGGATAGAAAATGTCCCCGGATCTTTGCATTTACGAGGCATGGTAGTCGGGATGAGTGCCGAGACATTCTGGTTCAAGCTCACTCATTCATTCCCCTTCGGCCGCCTCTTGTTGGTGCACAATTCCTTCGAAACTTGGCATATTTAGGAATTTGTTTGATTGCATCTAAGAGAGGAATGTTGATCTCTACTCTTCGAATGTCTCAAGTATATCCTTCTCTTGTGCTTTATCCGCCAACTTCTTGGATTGAATCGCTCTCTAAGGAAGGGGAGAGGAATAGGAATGTCTTCATCTTCACCTTCGCCGCTTTGCCTTTTTCTTTTCGAGTCAATCTTCACATTTCGACTCATTTTCTCGATGTGGAAGTCACATCCGAAGCTTGCTTAGGTTCCTCCAATTGCTTGCCGACCGTAGTGATATAGCACTCACATTTCCCTTAGGATCGGGAATTGTTTGAGGAAGGGAGTTGGATCCCCGAGGTTGAAGCCGGTTCAATGATGTTGCCAATTGCCCAATCTGTGTTTGCAAACTCGAATGGAAGTGTCGGGCCATGTCGTTGGAACTTCATATTGGCCGTGACAAATTGCTTCATCATATCTTCAAGTGAGGAACCACCACTACTACTAGCTCGTCGTCTTGCCGCCCGTGGAGGTGGACATATGGCCGGTCGAGGAGGTGGTGCCTGCAAAGGCAAAGGAGGTGCAGATCGATACCGGAAATTTCGTGGTCTATACTGTCTCGCGGGTAGTTCCTGCATTCTCAACGATACCGGTTACTCGATTCGATTTTGGTTCCAACGAAAGTTGGGGTGATTTCTCCAACCAGATCAGAGGTATTGGAGAAGGCATTATTCTCGTTGGTATTGTGGCCTTCCCGAAAAACACCCACTGCAGCCTACCGACCGATCTTGGTAAGTAGGATCATGCAAGGTAGTGGCAAGAGTCCGAGAATGATAAGGGTCGAACAAAACCCACAAGAGTACCCGGCCCGAGGAGGGGAAGACTGCACTCGCTCGAGTCACCGCTAACCGCCTCACAAGGGAAGTCGTCATCAAGTCTATTCTCTAATCTCACGAGAATCATACTTGACTGGGGTGTTTGAATATGGTAGACAGAGTGCTATTGGCCCAGTGCCAAACTCGCCGAGAGTTATCTCGCCATAATGGATATCAAGTCTCTGGCTTCTTCAGTGTCTTGTTACTCATAGCTCCACCGCTAGAAGCATCCACCAACCCTTTGTCTACCGGCAAGAAACCATCATAGAAAGAGTTAATCAAGTCTTTTTTCAGATATCCATGGTGTGGACAACTTGCACATAACCTTTTGAACCTCTCCCAATACTCATGCATAGTCTCCCAAACGACTTGTTTAATGTTGCCAATTTCCTTCTTGATTGCAGCTGTTTTGAGGAAGGGAAATATTTCTCTAGAAATATCCTTTGAATATCAGTCCAGCTCCTAATAGATGAGGGTCAGCAGTACAAAGAACCAATCCTTGGCTCCACCTTCCAATGAGAAAGGAAAAGCTCTCGGCTTGATATGATCTTCATCAATGGCATGAGGTTTCATAGTGCCGCATACTACATGGAATTCCTTCAAATGCTTAATGGGGCACTCACCGCAAGACCATGAAACTTAGGCAACAAGTGTATTAGACCAGATTTAAGCTCAAAGTTAGCAGCAAGATTAGGATATTGGATGCACAAAGGTTGATAATTGACATCAGGTGCACCCAATTCCTTCAAAGTATGATGATTTTCCTGTTCTCCTGCCATAATGTCTGAGTTAGCAAAGTTGCTACTAGAATCAATGAACACAACAAGACTATCAGAAATACTATCAGAAGCACAATCAGAAAGATCAACAAAATGGACACAATCAGAATGGCCAGAATCAATCTCCAGTTCAGTGTCCAGTTCAGTATTAATCTTATGACTTAGCCTAACAACTCTTCTAGCAAGTAAGAATTGTTCTTTCTATTTCGTGGATCAAATGGCAACAAATCTTCGAATTAGTAGTATTCCGGTACTCATGCAACATATACACAAAGCGTAATTGGCAAATACTCGTAATGACAAAGATGCCACCAAAAAAACGAAATTATGAAAATGCCACAAAGAGTGGTAAAAGTGGAAAACACTAAGAGACAAAAAGACAAAACACACAAAAGCAAAAACCTATTCTAGAAATTGACCAAAACAAGTCCGTAAACACTATCAAATGATTTTTAAAATTTTTGGGACTTGGACAGGCAACTCCTAAACTATCGGGAACTCAAAAATGGAATAAAAAACTTCAAAAATTGAAAAAGTGGCCTAAACGATGGAATTTGGGAAACGGAGGATAGCCCTTAGAAATGAAACATTTTCAAAGGGGTCTAACGATTCGCCATTTTCTATCACTGTACCAAATTTCAAACCAATCGTAGATACCCCAAAAATCGACTAGTAGAAATCAAAAAAATCAAAACTTAAAACAGCGAAAAAGTGGTCTGAACGTTGAAATTTGGGGAAAATAGGTGAGACCTCACTTCCTCATAGGAAGTGACTCTTGCTTAGAACGCCCAATTCCTTGTGGAAAAGACATGGTTTGAGTGATCTGGGTCAAAAATATTTCGTGTCAACACCCGAACCACCTAAACTACCGAAATCAAGCTATTTACATTACGTTACTAATCAAACCAATGCAAATTCGGCAGCGGCGCCGCATTTTGGAAAGATTTTTGTCGTGTCTTCCAAAATAAACCAAGTTCGAAAATGATTTGCGTGAATAGGAACCTGGGGTCAAGTTTCCCAACGAATTTGGCAAATAAGTTCGATTAACAACAATAGTGAAACAAAATGGTAAGATGGGGGGTTTGGTTTAACAGATTAGAATAAAACGAAATAACATAAACAAAATGAAATAAACAGAGTCAAACAGAACGAAATTTGCAAGAGTAATGACAAATGATCAACCCAACATCTGGATTCCAAACTTCCATCCTTGAACGAAATTTAACTAACTCACGTTGGTTTCGGATGAACCGAAATCTCTGCATTCATCCGGAGAATCCCTCACCTAGACGATCGCCTAGAATCTGTCCGGACAGTGGCGTCTCACTGTGCAATCACACATCAACACTGTAACCTAGTCCGAACTCAAATCCTGGGATGAACCAAACCGAATATTAAATCTAATATTCGAACTATTTTAAATCGAATCCGATAAGATAAAAACGAGAATTGAGTAAGTTACCGATTAGGCACAAGTTCTCTCGGACGAATCATGGAATCCTCATCGTTGGGTCAATCACAGGAGTTTAGCCGATCATGGCTGCGAAAATCGAAGAACGGACGAAGAACACGAAGAACGCGAAGAACATGAAGAACAGATGAGAGAAATTAAAAACTTCTATTTTGATCCACTCATATGGTAAACACGTGAATGAATTTTGTTTGTGGCTGCTACCTTACTTAAAATGACCTAAAAACGAAATGGGCTCTAATGGTTTTAGCCCAAAACATAAATATAATAAAACTGGACTTAAATTACAAAATTCGGGTCCAAATAAAATCCAGAATTGTTCATCTGACTTTGGCTCCAAAATCGACCGCCCTCTTGACCGAATTTGCTCTTGATGTCTTCATAACAATTGTAGCTCTCTGAATCATCTGAAATATGAGACAAATATGAGGCAAATCTGATGTCTGGTTCAAGAGTTATGGTATAAATAGTGAAGCAATACAAAACTGGAATTTTATTATTAAAAATGGCTAAAATGCAATAAAATGCCCAAGGCCCAAATAGACATAAAAGCCATTATTTATTAGCTAAATAGTCCTAAATTATTAATCAAGATATAAAAAGAAGTGTATAAAATTTTCAATTATCAGTAATCAATGGCGACGATTAACCATCGTATTGAACGGGCCTGTGATATCCATGCCCCATTTGTAGAACGACCATGGGGCCGAGATAAAATGAAGTTCGGCCGGGGCGACCAAATAACCCTTGAGTGTTTCTGGCAACTATCGCACTGTTTAACTAGGATCTTCGAGTCAGCCTCCAAAGTCGGCCAGAAGTACGCTGCTCGCAGAGTTTTTCTGGCGAGCGCCTTAGCGCCCATGTGCTGGCCGTTGATTCCCTCATGTATCTCGGCTAGAGTGTATCCCGCCTCGTTCGAGTTCAAGCATCTCAACATCGGAGAATGCAAGCCCTTACGATAGAGCTGATCTTCCACCATCGTATATTTTGCTGCCTCCCGGACCAGCTTCTTGGCCTCCATAGCATCGTCTGGCTGAATACCCCGTTCCAGGTAATCCTCGATTGGCTTTTTCCAGTCGTCTTCAACCGAAATAGCCATGGTACAAATTGGATCCTCCAAGTTTTTTTGGATCACGGTCTGGTGACAGCCCGCGCTCTTGGTGCTTGCCAGTTTTGATAGGATATCGGCTCTCGTATTTTCCCCTATTGGAATATGAATTACGGTTGCCTCATCGAACTCGGACATTATCTCCTTAGCCTTGAAAATGTATTTTGCCATTAGTAGGCCCTTTGCCTGATATTTTCCCTCGATCTGAGCCTCCACAAGCTGTGAATCGGTGAAAACCTTAACTCTTGTGGCGCCGTTCTCCTTTGCGTGAAGAAGTCCGGCTATTAGGGCCTCGTACTCTGCTTGATTATTTGAAGTTGGGAACTTCAACTGGAGTGGGTGTTCAATCGTGACCCCCTCTGGACTCTCAAGGAGGACTCTGGCTCCACTCCCTTTGATATTTGACGATCCGTCAACATATACCTTCTAGTCGCCAGCCGGCTCGCATCCTGCTCTATCGGTCGGGGTTAACTCCCTGACGAAGTCGGCTAATGCCTGTGACTTAATGGCTTGGCGAGCTTCATAAGTAATATCAAACTCGGACAGCTCTATTGCCCAATTTGTCATGCTTCCTGCCAGATCAGGCTTGTGCAAAACTTGCCGTATCGGCTTACTGGTTCTGACAATAATGTGATGGCCTTGGAAATAAGGTCGCAACCGCCTAGCCGAGATGAGTAGTGAAAATGCCACTTTTTCCAACTTCTGATACCGGGTTTCCACACTTTGTAAAGTCCTACTCACAAAATACACGGGTATTTGGCCGTGGTCTACCTCCCGCCAATAGATAAGTAAAGGTACAGGCTCTCACCGGGTTCGGGTTTGGATAAGACTGGAGGATTAGCCAGGCACTGTTTATCTCCTCGAACGCGGCGTCACACTTTTAATTCCATTCAACCGACGCTTCCTTCTTCAGAAGCTTGAACAGAGGTAAGGCCTTCTCGGCTGATCTTGGGAGGAATCTGGTAAGAGCGGCCAACCTTCCTGTCAGTTGCTGGACCTCTTTTTTATTCTTCAGGGCCTTCATCTCCAGCACTGCCCTGCACTTGTCCGGGTTGGCCTCTATACCTCGGTTAGTTAACATGAAACCCAAGAATTACCCAGCCGGCACCCCAAAAGCGCACTTAGCCGGGTTCAGGCGAATTCTGTAAGCTCTTAGCTTGCCAAATGTCTGCTCCAAAGGTCTTAATGATCATGTCGTCGATGTAAACCTCCACATTACGACCGAGTTGGTCCGTGAAGACCCTGTTCATCATTCTTTTATACGTAGCTCTTGCGTTCTTCAATCCGAAAGGCATGATGTTGTAGCGATGGTGGCCCTTTCTATAATAAAGGCCGTATTCTCTTGGTCCTACGATACATTGCTATTTGATTGTATCCGAATACACATCCATGAAAGAGAGGAGCTGGAAACCCGACGAGTTGTCCACTAATTGATCAATGTTCGGCATTGGGTATGAGTCTTTGGGGCATACCTTATTTAGGTTTGTGTAGTTCGTGCAAACCCTCCACTTTCTGTTTGGTTTTTTGACCATTACCACGTTGGATAACCAAGTGGTGTATTGAACTTCTCGGATAAATCCGGCCTCCAAGAGCTCTTGAACATGAGTTTCCAACGCTTTCCTCTTTTCTGGGCTGAGGTTCCTCTTTCTCTGGGATATCGACGTAGAGCCCGGGTAGATTCCCAGCTTGTGGCAGTAAAACTTTGGGTCTATTCCAGGTACTTGAGATGAGTTCCAGGCGAAGACATCCTGATTTTTCCTCGAAAACCGACCAAGCCGGCTCTAAGTTTTAGGGAATAAGTGTTTTCGATTTTTGTGGTCCGGAGAGGGTCTCCCAATACTAAATCCTCCAAGTCTCGGCCGGCTCTGGCCGTTGCTCCTCCTCCCGGAGATCTAGTTCGACCGTATTGACATCTCGGTCAAGAGAATCCGGGTCTATCTAATCCGGATACCTCTCGGCATATCGGATTTGTGACTGTGATGAGGGTCCACCCTCGCCCACTCTGACAGTTTCAAAATAACACTGTCGAGACTCTCTCTGGTCTCCCTTAACCGTGACCACGGTTCCTTGGTTGTTCACCATCTTGAGCTTTTGATGCTTGGTGGATACCAACATGTCCCATTTATGGATAGTTGGTCCACCCAGTATTATATTATATGGTGACAAGAACTTTGCCACTATAAAACGCACTCGCTCTGACTTGCAAGCGTCCCTAGTTCCCAGGGTGAACCTGAGGTCGATAAATCCCTTAGGACGTGAATGCTCTCCGTTGAATCCGATGAGGGTCGTCTTACAGGGCTTTAAATCTTCCTGATCCAGGCTCATTCTTTTGAATGCATCCCAACTGAGGATGTCAGCCGAGCTTCCGGCGTCCACAAATATATGTTTGACTCAGCACTGGACCAATATCCCGGTCACAACTTGACCATCTTGATGTCCGGGGGACGACATCCTTGAGATCTTCATTTGTAAAATACAATGGCAAGTGAGACGGTCCGTTATAGTTCTCTTTGAACTTCGGTTGATCTCTTACTGAGAGGACTTCTTACAAATACTTCTTTCGCTGGCTCATAGTATCTCCGCCTCCGCCCATTGCTCCGCTTATCACATTACAGTCGAACTCGGTTTCTGGAAATTCATCATTAACCTCAATCGCTCTCTTGTGTTTGCCATCCTGTTTTTGTGCTTACGAGGGGCTCTTGCACTGCTCCCAGGCTTGCGTTTGGCGCTTTTTCTTTGGTGTTCAATCCGTACTGTTGAAGTTTACCATCCCGGACAAATTTTTCGATAGCATCACGAAGCTCGTAGCACTCATCCGTCGTATGACCCCGTCCGTCATGAAAAGCACAGTATTTGGACTGGTCTACCCCGGATCTGCGATAAGTAGACGAGGTCGATCGACCCTTTTCATCTCGGTCATGGACACCTCTTTCCAAACTTGTGACCGGGGCATATTCAAGGTTGTGTATCTGTCATACTTGCTTTTTGTGTCAAACTTCCCACCTCAGCTCCTGTTCTCCGAGCCCCTTCCGCGGGAATCCCTTTTCCTGCCTTCTATGTAGTCCTTGTCTCTGGGTGGAGTGATTCTGTCTTGATCCCGCCTCGGATTATTGGCTATGCACATCTGCTCCACCTCAAGGTATTTCTTTGAGCGGGTTATGAAATCATTGAGATTTTTCGCCGGTTCCTTAAAGAATGATTCAGCCAGGCGGGACTCTCTATCTAGGCCATCGGCTAAAAGGTGGACGTGTACATCCTCCTTTAACCCTGCACCTGCAGGGCCGCATGTTTGAAGCGATCCAAGTAACTTTGAAGTGTTTTGTCGGGTCGCTGCCTAATCTTGGACAAGGTGTACTGGGACTTCGGTTGTCGTTTGCTAGTCGCAAAATGCAACTCGAAGGCCTCGGCTAAGTCATCAAATTTATGAACCGACCCCACAGGCAGTATGTGGAGCCACTTTAACGCTGGTCCTTTGAGGGTGGCGGCGAAGATTCGAGTCATGATGGGTTCCCCAAGCCCCCTTACAAACATGACCACCTCAAAGTCTTCCAGGTGAGTTGTCGGGTCTTGAGAGCCGTCGTATTTTGTCAACTCAGTTAGGTTGAGCTTCTCCGAGAAACGAGAGTTGAGGATTTCGTCTGAGAAAGGGCTGTTGTCGAGTTGCCCAACATACCTTCTCCGCTGATACTCGGTTGGAAGAGGCCGGGGTGGCCTGTCTCCCCGGGCTTCCTTCTCCATTTTTGATTCCTTGTTCGAGGAAGCCGGTTTTTTGCCCTGGCCGGTTTCCGTCTCCTGGGTGCTTTTGTGATCACACGAGCTGTCGCCTTCTTGGTCCTTTTCCCAGGTCTTATCATCCCGGTCCTCATTGGATGACGCAGAATCCCTACCCCTTAAACGGTCTTCTATGCACTGGAAGTGCAGTGTGTTCCGTTTGTCCATGTTCTTCATACGCCTCATCATCGCAGCTAGCGAGTTTTGGAGGAGGAGAATATCTAGATTGGCAACGGGGATATCTGGGTTGACGACCGGGTTCGATTTCTGAGGTTCATGGCAATGATTTCACGGAGCCGAGGACTCCGTGTCGGACGGGTTGTCCTCCAAGCGTTCATCGTTGTTGGGGATGACACGTTCTTCTAGTTGTTGCTCTAGTCGCGACTGTCGATCATCCGCCTCCTGATCATTGTCATCGAGAGGGTTTATCGGCTTCTCAGTGTGCTGGGGTTGCCGAGGTGGTTGACGCTGGTCTGTCGGTCGAACCATCTCCGGCTGTTTCTGGCTTGTACTACGGGTGTTAACCTTCATTGGTCACGGAAATCGAAATTTACCAATCCCCACGGTCGGCGCCACTGTTCTGGTGTAGAACACAGATGTCCAGCCTGGTGGTAGGCTGGGGGTTTGATCTAGGATCGATGTGCTCCTCCTGTATGCCTATGGGACAAACGTACAAGAGAAGGGTAGATCACTGTACACAACCAGGCGTTTCGCCAAAGGGTGGGGTGTGTGCAAAGTGTATTTGTATGTAGATTAGTTCAGGGATAAGAACTGTGTACCTTGATCGTGTATCTTCTATGTATATATAGAGAGAGTACCTTACGGTTGGATCTGGAGATCCAATATCGGGTGTGTCCGAGAATATAGGCAACCGCCCTCTTGACTAGGTCCTTCAGTTTGGGTGTTGCGATCCTTACGTGGACTGCCCCCTGTGCGGCCGATTGGCGAGATGGGCCTTGACTTAGGTCCATAACAAGAGTATAGATAAAATAATACTCTAAAAATATTATATATTGTTTAGATGCAATAAATTATCCTCATATATATATATATATAGAGAGAGAGAGAGAGAAAGAGGGAAAATCCCATATAAAAGACGGTTGAATTATTCAAATTCTAATTTGGGCTACTAAACTTAATAAATTATTAATTAGGTTATATGACACAATTAAGGATTTAAGAATTTGGGCCAAATTACTTCTATATCCCTTAATTATTAAAAAAGTAAAATTGGAGATAGAATTTACCGGTCTTATATAAGATTTTCTTATTTCAACAGACTTTATATAGGATTCTTACATTATTCAAGTCTCTGTTTTTTTTTTAATAAAAAGGCACGTGTTTATGTGAGGGGAAAAAAAGTATTGAGAGTCTCCATAACCCATCAGAAAACGGAATCAGATTCCCTGCCTATCCTTTGGATAGGCGGGGAGAGCCCATCCATCTGGACCGTCCCGGATGGGATCCGGACGATCCTTATTTTTTAATTATTTTTCATTTTTATTTTTTTCTACATGAAAAAATCATTTTTTAAAAAAATATTAGTTGAGAGATTATCTTTATTTTAGATTCTCTACTCATTAAAATTATTTTAGATAAAAAATAAAAAATAAAAATAAAAATCAGATCTGGACGGTCCAGAGCTTGTCCGTACGGACAAGCTCCTCCTGCTTGTCCTACGGACAAGCACCGAAACTGAGTCCATCAGAAAACTTGAAATCTTCGAAAGTGACGAGAGAGGAGAAGAGAAATGGTGGACTAAGTTCCTTCTCCTTTGATATCCGGTCGGTCAAGATATCCAGTTGAATCCTAAAATTCAAGACTCACTGGCTTTTTATGATTTGACATCCAGACCCTTTTCATATACTGCGAACCAAACAAGCTTTAAACATGAAAACACGTTTTTAACTATTCAAGCTCATCCCACAGAACAAAGCAGCCTTCAACAACCACAACCATATTTGATGAATCAAATGTAAATTCATGGTTTGTCTGACCATCCCGAATAGCGTCTCTAAATTTTTCTCTTATCCGAAAGGGGAAAGAAAAAAAAACATTATAAGCTTTGAAGTGTCCACATGTACGTAATTGACATCTGTGTGACAGCGAAAGTAAAACAGCTGATTCGATTCATACATCAGATAATGTCCTACTACAGAAGCTAATATTACGACAACAGAATTCACATGTCATTAAAAGAAAAAAAAATCACTATTTTTCACATCTCCTTATCGATGATATCTCGCATCATCTGTATGGGAATAAGTCCTTCGGTTCGGATCGCTTCTTTGTTTGGATCAAGGCTTATGAAAAACAGAGTAGGCAATCCTAGAGCCTGAAACATGATCAATGTCTATGTTATATTGAACCTCCTACGTTTAAAAACTAAATCCATTGGATCTAAGTCACTCCCAAGAGTTTGATAGAGGAACATTGATAGGGAAAAACTTTATAGCCTATAACTCCGCAAGTATACGGGCCGTATCAAGTAATAAAGTGATAAGAAAAGTATCGTTCCCACGAGGACTTGGTATCACAAACTTTGGTTAAGCATTAATTTTACAATTTCGTTTAAGTTGGGCAAATCAAAATTGAATTTAATTAAGAGAAAAGAAATTAAAACTAGAATTAAAATAAACAAACTATCACAATAATCAAGTGAGCAACCCAAAGTCACTAATCCCTTATTAGCTTCATAAACCTTGATTTCACTAATTTAATTAGCCTTAATATCAATTTTGTTAATCTCGAGTATAATTAGCCATAAGTGCCTGTCGGTTCACTTACAACCCTCTCTCGAGTATAACTTGTTATGTCTAACATAGTTACTCAAGAGGCAATAAAAATCGAACACACTCTTCAACAATTATATGGGGCCATTAGGTATATGTCTATCCTAATCACAAATTAAATCGTGATCTAATCCCATATTACTTAATCCCAGAGCTTAATTAAAATTCCCTTCGTCAAGGTGAATCCTAATTCTCAAATTCATATTTAATGATGGCCAGTCACTAAATAGAAAAATCTAAACAAGATTAAGTAACCAAAATTAATATCAAAATTAATTAAATAATGAAAACAAAGTCCAATCCACACCTATAAGTTCATAGTTACTCTAGGTTGCAAAAACAACTAGCCACACATGGCTCTAATCAGATCCATCACAAAGAACCCAACAATAGATTCAGAGTTCAAGACATACTAGAATTCAAAGGCAAAAATGAGTAAAGATAAAACAAACAGCCCCCAATATCTGAGCCTCTGCTTCCTCCTCTTGTTGCTGAAGCTCGGTGGTAAGAATGGAAAGATGAAGAAGGTCGCCGACGACGATGGAGGTGTGGGCGAAGGTCGCCGGCGACGATGGCGTTGAAGCTCTCTACTCCTCTGCCCTATTCGGCTGCTTCTTTGTTTCTTTCTTTATTCCAGTCGTGCTCTCTGTTCTCTTCTTTCGCTCGGATCCGGTTTCTCTCACATGCCCTTCTCTCATTATCCCTCCTCATCCTAATCCTGATCGTCCAAATCTGGATCCAACGGCCCAAAAATTTTTGGTTCACACCGCATGCGATATGGTTACCGCATGCGGTGTGAACCAAAATTTTTGGGCCGTTGGATCCGATTGGACGGCCGAGATTGACTGTGAGGGATGGGAGAGAGTACACCAATGAGAGAATCCCCCCCCTTTCGCTCTGTTCTCTTTCTATTTGTCCAATTCGTTCCCAATTTTTCTTTTTCAGCGGCGCCTTTTTTAGCTTAATTAGGTCTTCAATTCTCTTCAATTGTGGCCCCCAAAACGCTGCACTTCAATTCCTTCTCATCAATTCTCTTCAATTCATTTCTTCCTTTCCCACGTGCCTCCTGTAGCTTTTTAGGTATTCAATTGATTCAATCCGTGGGCCCCCTTCACTTCAATGGAAATAATCTATTCCAAAACAATTCAATTGCCCCGTATCATCTCCTGGTCATGGTGAAAAAGAAAAAGGGAATTATATAATAATAATAATAATAATAATAATAATAATAATAATAAAACTAAATTTATTTAAAACTTCTAATTATCATTATTTATTTCCTAAACTCAAAAACTTTTATTTAAAATTGAAATCCCATAAATGATGCATCCAAATTGATTTCTCTTAAAATCTCAATAAAATCTCTTTAGTTTAGTGTTGATGACTTTCCAAATATATCAAAATATGTCTCAAATCTATTAAAAATAGAAAGTCATCACACCCCCACACTTGCATCAAATCTTGTCCTCAAGATTTTAAATTGTAAAACAAAGAAGACCATAGAAGCAAGATTTTTAAAGTAAGCACTACAAAATTGATGTCAATTCAAACTTTCAAGAAACAAATTTTCTCAAAAATCTTTTCCACCTTCCAAAAATGCAAGTAGCAAGACAATTAATTTAGCAAAGATAAATCACAATCGAATGTCTCTCACAAGTCAAGTGTTTACACTCATCTTTCAAGATATTCAAGGGCTTGTGTTTCACTCCATTCCACCTATTGCAACTTATCTACCATAAGCTTGTTTATCATCTCAATCTCCACTTTATACATTATCCAATTGCACACTCAAATTAGAAGGACTTTCTCAAGGTTGTAATGATCAAGGTATGATAATGAAATGAAAATGATCAAATGGTATGTGAAAATACTTTAATTAGTGCCAAGTAATTTAATGAAATTCATGATGAAGAATGAAGGAATACCCACTAAGAGAGAACAAACTCACTAACACTATACATAAACAACCTTTATTCTTTTGACCTCAATAATCCTTTTTTTTTTTGGATCTCTATATTTCTTTTCTCATATATTCTTTTTTTTTTTTTTTTTTTTTTACTATATACACATAATCTTATAGTGTTGCCTTTCTAACTTCTTCATTCTTTTAAATTGGTTCACTTAGCACTTACTAAAGTAATAAAAATGAATGGGAAGAAAAAGATATAAAAATTGCATATCTCAAACAAAGGGCTATTTATTCTATTCAGATTTTTTTTTCTTTTTAAAATAAAAATAAAAATAAAGGCTCAAATGGGGTAAACAAATGATTTTTATGTGATAAGGATGGACATTTGGCCAAACTAGCAATGAAATGAATGCCTAAATCATCTTTGTGCATGCAAAAGGATTTCAATTTTCAAAAGAGTTTCAAGACAAGTTCTAGAGATGAAATCACAATAGGTGTACTCCCTCTTAGACAGATGAAAATTAAGGCTCAAATTCCTCACAGGTTCTTTGACATCCTAAAGTAAAGTACCAAAACCAAATCTTTACCTCTTTAATAACATTCAAAGAAGATGGAATCAATTCCTAATCAAATTCACTCCTCTTCATGTTCAAATTAACCCAATTGTGACAATGCTCACGAATAAAATTCAAACTTCCATGAGATTTTTTTTTTTTGAAAAAATTTGAGGACAAAGCAAGTTAAAATCAAGGATACCCTCACCCCCACACTTAAATGTCACATTGTCCTCAATGTGAACCAGTAACAAAAAGTAATGGAAGTGAAGAGAAACCATATATAAGTGTAAAGGTAATACCAACTTCGAGATTTCAAATTTCCACCAATTAAACAAATTCAAGTGCTAACAACTATTCAATGGTCATCACAAACATATTCAACTAAGATCAACACTCATTCCCAAGCAATATATCATCAACAATCAAATAGAACAACTCAAAGAAAAGTAGAAGAAAACTCCCCTATTTGTCCTTGACTTGCACTATCAATCCTTGCTATCAAAGTGGAACACCTCATCAGGGGCTTTCAACATCCTACAAAATCAAAGAAAGCATCAAATAATACCTTGGGTTGCCTCCCAAGAAGCGCTAAGTTTAAAGTCTTCACCGGACTTCTCAAAACAACTTCTAATCATAAGTATCAAACACCGTAATCACCTTGTCTTCATTTCTTTTCAAGCAACAAGGTGTCACATACAAAAATTGATAATTCAAGTTAATTACTTGTACTTCCTCAATCATAGACAATCTAGGATAACAAGCAATCATTGAATTCAAATGAAGCACAACATGCATATCCTTGAAAATAAACATAGGCACATCCAAGAATTTAGAGCATCCAATAAAATCAACTTGACACTCCTCGTAAGAGTCAAAACTTCAATAGGAGGGTCATGAACAACAACAATTGGGACATCTAAATCAATTTGATCACCAACATCACAATCCTTAGGCTCCACAAATGGAACCTCTTCTAGACATCCACTATTCTCATCTGAATCAATTTCAAACACACAATCATTTTCTACATTTTTCTACATTATCTATAGTCTCATGTAATTCCACACCTTCAACTTCCTCACAATAATCATTATCAGCATAAGAAGTGGTCATCAGGCTTAAGGAATTATCTTGCACCATAGTCTCAACGGTTGAAACAATTTGACTCACATATACCCCAATATTTTGAAAACTTGACTTAACATTAGTGTTAAACTCCTCAATTCTAGTGGCAAACTCTTTTTGCTCTCTACTAGATCTCTCTGATACTTCCACATACTCCTCAAATAATCTTTCTAAATTTGATTTTTCCTTATACTCAATGATGTGTTCTTCAACAGTGGATAAGAGTAAAAAGGAGGGGTATTTTCATGAGAATAATAGACATGTGGATCCCTAAAATTATGTTGGTCAAAACCTTCACTAGGACAAAATGAGTTATCAAAACAAGCTTGGTTCCTAGAGAAATCATCTCTCACAAAATGACTAATTGTAATATACGGACAATGCTCATATAAATGACTCTCTCCACAATAAGCACAAGACATGCAAACATATTGAGAAGAATCAACATATGGAATACAACTATCATTTATGCTCCTTTGATGTTGCCTATATTCATTCCAAGAATTTAAAATAGCAATCAATCCTTCTTGTGTAGAAGACAAAGAATTCATCTCCTTCTCAACATTAAGATCAGTTGGTTGCCAATTGAAATCCATTTTTTATATTATTTTTTTAAAAAAAAAAAAACAAGATATTTACGAACTCAAACTAAAACTACAAATGCTCAATCAATTCTAACCAAGATAGTTGTGGCACACAAGTCCCCGGCAACGGCGCCAAAAACTTGATAGGGAAAAACTTTATAGCCTATAACTCCACAAGTATACGGGCCGTATCAAGTAATAAAGTGATAAGAAAAGTATCGTTCCCACGAGGACTTGGTATCACAAACTTTGGTTAAGCATTAATTTTACAATTTCGTTTAAGTTGGGAAAATCAAAATTGAATTTAATTAAGAGAAAAGAAATTAAAACTATAATTAAAATAAACAAACTATCACAATAATCAAGTGAGCAACCCAAAGTCACTAATCCCTTATTAGCTTCATAAACCTTGATTTCACTAATTTAATTAGCCTTAATATCAATTTTGTTAATCTCGAGTATAATTAGCCATAAGTGCCTGTCGGTTCACTTACAACCCTCTCTTGAGTATAACTTGTTATGTCTAACATAGTTACTCAAGAGGCAATAAAATCGAACACACTCTTCAACAATTATATGGGGCCATTAGGTATATGTCTATCCTAATCGCAAATTAAATCGTGATCTAATCCCATATTACTTAATCCCAGAGCTTAATTAAAATTCCCTTCATCAAGGTGAATCCTAATTCTCAAATTCATATTTAATGATGGCGATCACTAAATAGAAAAATCTAAACAAGATTAAGTAACCAAAATTAATATCAAAATTAATTAAATAATGAAAACAAAGTCCAATCCACACCTATAAGTTCATAGTTACTCTAGGTTGCAAAAACAACTAGCCACACATGGCTCTAATCAGATCCATCACAGCAAAAGGTCGCCAGCGACGATGGCGTTGAAGCTCTCTACTCCTCTGCCCTATTCGGCTGCTGCTTTGTTTCTTTCTTTATTCCAGTCGTGCTCTCTGTTCTCTTCTTTCGCTCTGTTCTCTTTCTATTTGTCCAATTGTTCCCAATTTTTCTTTTCCAGCGGCGCCCTTTTTTTAGCTTAATTAGGTCTTCAATTCTCTTCAATTATGGGCCCCCAAAACACTGCACTTCAATTCCTTCTCATCAATTCTCTTCAATTCATTTCTTCCTTTCCCACGTGCCTCCTGTAGCTTTTTAGGTATTCAATTGATTCAATGGAGAATCCTTACCAAGGCCCAATTAAGGCCCAAAATTGCAAAAAGGGCCCCAACAACTTTCCTCTACCACAAATGGCCCTAGGGCCCTTCGACATTTAGTTTCAAAGTAAAATGACCAAAACACCCAAATGGCTTTTTAAAAAAAAGCACCCTCAAAATCATCTCCCTTGCTCGATCGCTCTCTCGGTTTCCATCATCTCCCTCACTACCATCCTTCATATCCTTCTTGGAAAAACCTCCAGATCCCGACGAACTTTCTCGCAGCACATCAGTTCCCTCTTTCCTCCTCCGTTATAAGAAACCCCAAAACCTCAGCCCTGTCCAAATGACCTCATCCCTTTGTCCTTTCCGTCATCCATCGCCGTCCATCCGTTGCCATCCGTCCACCACCATCCATCCACCACTGTCCACCGTCGTCTATTTGTCGATGCCTCCGTTTGATGCTCCAAATGGCAGATTTGTTCTTCCCTTCATGATTTTTTTTTCGATTTGCTCTTGATTCACGTTGTTATCTTCATTCTCTAGCCTAAACTGAATTTATTAGGCTTTGGGTACCAAGATTATTGATTCCTCCTTTCTCTTCATCTATGATCGGCTTCTAGGTGGGTTGGAAAGGGGTTGAGTTTGTTTTTACTTTCTCATTGTTGCTGGCCAAATCTGGGGGTTGGGTAAGTCTTCATTAGTGTTTTAAGCTATGGTATTTAAGAAGATTTAGATGTGCAGTACAATATTTTTGTTCAATGCATTGTTGTGATGTCTGAAAATTGGGGATTTAAGAAATTTTCAGTTTTGTTGTTGTTGTGTTGCTGGTTAGTCAAAGAAGTAAAGTTCCCTGTTATATATAATTGGTGCAAGTTGATTCTTGAGGCTGATGTCATGCGCTGTAGGAGGGGATTAAATTGTTGAATGTATGTGAAAATAAATATATTTATGCACGCATGAAGATTTGGCTGGATGAAGCATTTTAAAATTGAAGTTTGATTATTCTTGGATGTGAATATGGTTCATTTGCAGTGATAGATAGATAGAATGGAAGTGAAGGTTTAAATATTGTTTTCAAAACTGAAATTTCAGAATGAGATAAGGAAGATTATGATGTTTGGTAATCATTAGTTAAATGTTAAGAAATTTAATATGGGAACTTTGTTATCTATTATAAATTGGAAAGTATGTCAATTTGTTATATGAGATGGCATTTATGCGAAAAGAATTGAAAGGGTATTTGGGTAATAATTCAAAGATTAATTTGTATGATCTTAGGAACACCTCTTGCTCACACTGTGTAAAAGATTGAAGCATAATTTTTCTTCATTGACTAGATGAAAGGCTTGGGCTCATGAAGAAGATTGCACTAGTTGAACTTCATCACCAAGGTGAATTAGTTTGAGCAAGCAATGTAGCAAGAGGTTAAATCTCTATGATATTTGGTCTTTGGCACACTAAAGTGCAAAAAAAAAAAAAAAAAAAAAAAAAAAAAACCAAACTGGGATTTACGTAGAGATGTGCAGAAGAAGCTTGATAAGCTTGAAAGAAGAACTCAGAAGGCTCTTTTCAAACTTATGGGTTCTACACAAAGGCACACAAGGTTCTTCGGTTCACTAAAGAATTCTTCAAGCAACACGTGCAAAGTCAAAAAGTGTTGTCCATCATTGAGGAGTCTCAGAAGTAGAAGATGAGACATTAGGCAGCATAGTTGTTAGGACACATTGTAGTTGATCACTTGTTGTGTGCACGTGCATATGTATTTATGACAAATTTGTATTCATGAGAATGACCTTCAACATTTGTATTTCTGTAAATTGTCTACTGATGCTAACTTGACCATTTGAATTCAATGACAATAGGAAATTTTCCTTCTTTTATGATATTTGTTCATGATATGAGGAAAAAAAATGCAGCTGGAAACGCCCCTGATATTGTTGTAAATGACCCATGTTATTGTTGTAAATGACCCATGTTATTGTTATAAATGACCCCTGATATTGTTGTAAATGACCCCTGTTATTGTTGTTAATGACCCCTGTTATTGTTGTTAATGACCCCTGATATTGTTGTAAATGACCCCTGTTACCTGATATTGTTGTAAATGACCCCATTATTGTTGTTAATGACCCCGCATTGTTGTAAATGACCCCTGATATTGTTGTAAATGACCCCTGTTATTGTTGTAAATGACCCCTGATATTTTTGTAATTTGGCTCGAGTCAAGGGCATTTGGCTAGAGTCTGGAGCTAAACTCGTGGCAAAATTCCCTGGCTCGAGTTTACAACAATAACAGGGGTCATTTACAACAATAACATGGGTCATTTACAACAATAACAGGGGTCATTTACAACAATATCGAGGTCATTAACAACAATAATGGGGTCATTTACAACAATATCGTGGTCATTTACAACAATAACAGGGTCATTAACAACAATAACATGGGTCATTTACAACAATATCAGGTAACAGGGGTCATTAACAACAATATCAGGGGTCATTTACGACAATAACAGGGGTCATTAACAACAATATCAGGGATCATTTACCACAATGACAGGGTCATTAACAACAATAACAGGGGTCATTTACGACAATAACATGGGTCATCAACAACAATATCAGGGGTCATTTACAACAATAACAGGGGTCATTTACGACAATAACAGGGGTCATTAACAACAATATCAGGGGTCATTTACAACAATATCAGGGGTCATTTACGACAATAACAAGGGTCATTTACAACAATATCAGGTAACAGGGGTCATTAACAACAATATCAGGGGTCATTTACGACAATAACAGGGGTCATTAACAACAATATCAGGGGTCATTTACCACAATGACAGGGTCATTAACAACAATAACAGGGGTCATTTACGACAATAACATGGGTCATTTACGACAATAACATGGGTCATTAACAACAATAACAGGGGTCATTTACGACAATAACAGGGGTCATTAACGACAATATCAGGGGTCATTTACAACAATATCAGGGGTCATTTACAACAATAACAGGGGGTATTAACAACAATAACATGAGGTATTAACAACAATATCAGGGGGCTTTAACAACAATATCAGGGGGCGTTTCCAGCTGCATTTTTTCTCATATCATGAACAAATATCATAAAAGAAGGAAAAATTTCCTCTTGTCATTGAATTCAAATGGTCAAGTTAGCATTAGTAGACAATTTACAGAAATACAAATGTTGAAGGCCATTCTCATGAATACAAATTTGTCATAAATACATATGCACGTGCACACAACAAGTGATCAACTACAATGTGTCCTAACAACTATGCTTCCTAATGTCTCATCTTCTACTTCTGAGACTCCTCAATGATGGACAACACTTTTTGGCTTTACACGTGTTGCTTGAAGAATTCTTTAGTGAACCGAAGAACCTTGTGTCCCTTTGTGTAGAATCCATAAGTTTGGAAAGAGCCTTCTGAGTTCTTCTTTCAAGCTTATCAAGCTTCTTCTGCACATCTCTACGTAAATCCCAGTTTGGTTTCTTTGCAGTTTTGTGTGCCAAAGACCAAATATCATAGAGATTTAACCTCTTGCTACATTGCTTGCTCAAACTAATGCACCTTGGGCATTTTATATATCTGTCAATTACAAGAAAAGCCAAAATTTTCAGACCAACAGACATAGAAAATTCATAAAATCAAAATGACATTATCATTACCTTTGGCTTGCAGCATTTTGCATAGTAGGACAGGTCTTGTTACTTTTATCTGTGACAGTTTCCCACTTGACACTTTCATGGAACTTCCCATCCAAGTTGTCCATTAGAAACTTTAAATCTTCATCTGTCACAAATTCTGATATTCTGCGAGAGAAAACAAAACTCCGAAAATTCATATATATATATATATATATATATATATATATATATATATATATATATATATATATATATATATATATTTATTTATTTATTTATTTATTTATTTATTTATTTATTTATATATATATATATATATATATATATATTTATTTATTTATTTATTTATTTATTTGGATCCACTATAATATATAGCCGCAGGCAAAAGAACCAATACATACATTTATTATATGGATTAATCTTATCGCTGAGAGAGATATCTAATTAAACTCAGGACCATCTTAGCAGCAAAATCCAGCAATCTGTCAACCAGCACCTACGAAACATTTACTTTCTTATATTCAACTAATATAAGTTCATATAAATATATCTCGGTCTATTAGCATTTCGATTCTTTCAAAACTGAAAATGCTTCTTTGGTTTTTGTGCACTAAGCGTTATTTTGTTGGCCAGTTTGAGGGAAAGCAAAATAAGAATGCAATATAATGAAGTTCCCAGGTCTCTCTAGTGTTAATATTCAAATTTAGAAACACCTCCCATAAGGCCATGAGACATAAATCAAAGGGATGACATGTGCATAATGACACCCCAATAAAAGAAGGCCCTGAAATCTAATGCTTAAAAATCCTACTAATCATCACTATCCTGATACACAAAATTACAAAAATCACGTTTATTCAAAATTCTCTCCTACTTGGTCGCCACCAATACAAGGGCTAAGCCACAAATCTCAAAGTGAGCAAAAGTATGAAAATAAAACTGAACCGACCTCAAGAATCTGGCGCCACTCTTTCCCTAATGATTGCATTCCCTCAAATAAAATAAAAAGAGAAAAGACGCAATCAGTTAACAGAGCAACAAATCGTTATATACAGATGAATCAAGCAACGAAAGTTTAAATGAGAAACAAGTCAAGCAGAAAGTTTAACCAATAAGAAATATGCCAGCATCATACTTCTCTTAAAAGAATGGGACAAAAAAACCTAATCCCCAAAATCTTACCTAAAGGCGAAACAGTACGTCGACGGCGACACACACGAGCTTCAGACGGTGGACGGAGCACAGCGAAGACGGCGACAAGGCGGCGAGCACAGATACGAGAGGCCACCGAGCGATCGAGCGAGCGAGCGAGATTTTGAGAGAGAGAGCTGAGCGATCGAGCAAGGAGAGGGAATGATTTTGAGAGCTGCAGTGTTTTTCTTAAAAAGCCATTTGGGTGTTTTGGTCATTTTGCTTTGAAACTAAATGTCAGAAAGGGCCCTAGGGCCATTTGTGGTAGAGGAAAGTTGTTGGGGCCCTTTTTGCAATTTTGGGCCTTAATTGGGCCTTGGTAAGGATTCTCCCTTGATTCAATCCGTGGGCCCCATTCACTTCAATGGAAATAATCTATTCCAAAACAATTCAATTGCCCCGTATCATCTCCTGGTCATGGTGAAAAAGAAAAAGGGAATTATATAATAATAATAATAAAACTAAATTTATTTAAAACTTCTAATTATCATTATTTATTTCCTAAACTCAAAAACTTTTATTTAAAATTGAAATCCCATAAATGATGCATCTAAATTGATTTCTCTTAAAATCTCAATAAAATCTCTTTAGTTTAGTGTTGATGACTTTCCAAATATATCAAAATATGTCTCAAATCTATTAAAAATAGGAAGTCATCAAACATGTACAAAAATAAAGGCATTTAACTATTGTGAGGTTATTATCTTGAAAGAGTCTTCTGGCCAAAAAAAAAATTATCTTCAACGAGTAATGAACATCTGATGCCAAGAAAAATATAATAATAAAGAGCTCTGTAAGAGCTCTTCAAGCTATAAAGCCTCTTCAGAAGACCTAAAACCCAACTCACTGAAACTTTTATCCATTCACAAAAAAAATAAAAGGATTAACTCCTAACCTGGATTAAGCCTAAGTGAAAATATTCCCCGAACTCGACAATTCTTGGGAAAATTACAGACAGATAAGCCAGCACAAAATGATGTGTCGTTTACCATCAACTTTTCTTTTTCTTTCTATTGTTTTATGATAAACATGTTTACCATCAATTGTGTCTAGATTATGTCATTTCTCACATGAGGTTAGTTTAGATGGTAAGAATGGGGTATAGCATCGATAAAAGTTCAGGGTTTAGACTGGTCTACTCGAAATAAAAATGGTCATTTTAAGGAAGAAAATGAAACTAGTGTGAGCCCAACGTTTAAATTAATGCTGATATAAGCTCCTGTTTATGCCACATCAGCAAATCTATTAAGTTACTTTCACTTTTCCTAACACAAGGACCAATTTGATTGAGAAAAAGAAATATTTGAAGATTTAAATTGATAAGTTTTATCTTCAAAGCACCCAATCAAAAGAACAGTTGTTACTAAATAATTAAATTAATCTTGGATGTTTTGAATAATCATCCTAGTAATGAGCCACTCCAATGAAGTTATACTCCACTGCATATGCATATATACCAATTGGCTTATTACCTGCATGTCCCGTGCAAATTCATACTCATCATCTGTATAAACCTTGACAATAATTGCATTGTTCTCATACTCCACCGCAAGCTGCAGAAAATGAAATCCATATGAGGAAAGTTTTTCTTAGCTCCCAAATTAAACAATCACCCATGACAAACATGGGGAGATACTGTAGAAACAGGAACCACACAACTGACTGAAACAATGGCGTTATATTATATTCAGATTTCAGACTAAGTATGCACTGCGTGTGATTCCCATAAGTCAATAAACTTGAGAAAATAAAATGTGGTTATAAGAAAATTTAAGCCGAGCAATTCTAAAACTGATCTAATAGCTCTGGATAGTGATTAGAATGACTACATTATCAGAAAATCAGTTAGTGCCGCCACAGCTATTATGAACAATAAGTTCATTTCTTTACCTCAATGATGGAGAAACAAAATAGTAAATGGGAAAAATCACACTAAGGTCCCAACTAAGAAAAATAATATAAAAAAAGTCTTATAACTTGTTAATGGTGGCATTTTCTCTTGTCAATGATGGCTTTTTCACTTGTCATTGACAAGTTATGAGACTTTTTTCCATTATTGTTCTTGGTTGGAATCTTAGTGTGATTTTCCCCTAGTAATTTTGGCTTGCTTATGACTATGGCTAATACTTAATAATAGATATAGTTAGCGCTCATTAGAGTGGAACATTAGTTTCAATGATTTTTCTTGTGCAGTCGTCTACAGAATTGGGCCAACTGCCTTCTATTTAGAATAAATAGAAAATATTTTCACCATATATGGACTAAACCTTCATAAATGAAAGTTGACTAAAGCTCCTCCTACTGTTAACTGTCTTTTGGATGCGTGGTCAATTTTTCTAAAACTACTCAAGTTGACATGGTTATTTGGGATTCAAAATCTCGCAAAAAACCAACAGCTGGAGGATCAAGTATAAAAATAATAGAATACTGAATAGTTGTTGATCGTATTGCGTTGAACAAGGGATTTTTTCTGGGGATCAAAATATCTAAGATCTTATATAGAAATATGATTACTTAAATCAAGTTCATCATCAGGCCAGAAAAAATCAGGGTTATTGAAACAACTTACAACTCTTTAGTGATATGCTAAGGAGTTCAGAGTTAGAACTAAATTAAGTAGGGGCACATCGCACATGCCTCCCAATGCCATAGGAAGCATAGTCCTCAACATGAGAATAGACATGTGCATCGTCACCTTCAAAAAACCATATAACTTCTGCCAATATCTCTCAACATCAACTAATGCGCGTGTATTATTAGAATCAGGCTATGCTTGTTCAGTTATTTTGAAGATCACTCTCAACATCAATAAACCATAATAGGAAAGAAGCTCTGGATAAAGACTGTAACTTCTTCATGTTTTAACAGTCATGGTATTTCTTTTCAAGGTTAGGTCATTGTTTTTGTTGTCCATTCAGTCAATTATGCGCCTTTGTCGCCCAACAAGTGAATTCAAAATGAATAGTGAACCTCCAAGAACTAGAGGTCAAACCTATCCTTACAACTAAGTGGCAGCCTGAACATTTGGGTCAAAGCTTACGCATGAAATTTCTAACCCAATTCCAATCACATGTGGGATAGGCCAAATTGGGTGGGAGATCTTTCCCTCTTTCAGGTGCTTTCCAAGTTTATAACAATATTCTTTGATAAATGAACAGCCCAATGTTTTCAGACTGCACAAGGAAATGGATTTTCTAGGAACTTTCATGTCATAAAATCCTTCAACCATAGAGTCAACATGGAGGGACAAAAATCTCTTCTGATCCTCCTTGACTTTGTTCACCTACCTCGTGTGGTATTTGGATCCTTATGGCGTCTATGCATGCAAGTCCTAATTCACTTTCCTTAAGACTTCCTTTTAAGCCCACATCTTCATCATACGCAACGTGAATAACAGTACTCAACAGAATCAATACTCCTGACCTGCTTCAGATATGCAGGTTGAAAATGGTTCTTTCCCACACCAAAAGTTTCATTAGTGTGACTAACTCTAAAACAGTGGCTCAATTGTTTTTGCATCTTTTAGCATTTCTTTATGGAACAGGTTTCTGGTATCCTTTCACAATGTGACTCTTCTTGGCCGTAGTGCAACCTTTTTTTATTCTTTCATTCATTTTCTAGACATTTCATCCGCTTTAGTATTTTTTTTTTTCTTTTCAATATTTCTCCACATGTTTCAATAGGGCCTAATTGTTAAGAAAGATGAGTACAATCATTGAGAGACTTTTTAATTTATCATCTCTTTCAAGCCTCACATGAGGAATATACTTTATAAAAACACATCAGAGTGGACACTCAAGGATAAGAGCAAAGCAACCACAATCTCACAATCAAGTGAGTGCTGATTTAAGCATCAATAGAGTCAGTCAAGCACATACCATTTCAAGTTCTTGAGCCATTAAAATACAAGGTCTGTTGGAAATTTGTTCCTTCATAAATGTATTGTGGGGTTCCAAGTGTGACTATTTGACTTATTTGAAAGTGGGTTCAAGACTCGAGGTTGACTTTATTGAACTTGGGAATGACTCTTCCTAATTTCTAGACTTTATTGAACTTGGGAATGACTCTTCCTAATTTCTAGACTTTATTGAACTTGGGAATGACTCTTCCTAATTTCTAGACTTTATTGAACTTGGGAATGACTCTTTCTAATTTCTAGATTTGATTGTATTCCTTTTGTTTCTCTTTATATATAGTGTGTGACTCTTGGGAAAAAGAGAGAGAGAGAGAGAGAAAAAGCCAGAGTGCAAAAAGAAAAAGAGAGTCTGAGAACTTTGAGAGTTTGAGTACCACCATTGTTGGTGAAGCTTGAGTTTTCTAGAGGAAGTCTAGAGATTGTATGATAGATTGATTGTACCCATTATTTTCTTAGTGGAAGTTTGATACTGGACTAGTGTCTCGTGGGTTTTTTCTTCTTCACCTTGAGGAAGGTTTTCCCACGTTAATCAAATCTGTTTGTGTTCTTCTTCTTCCCTACTTGATTTATATTTCCGCAACAGTGGTATCAGAGCAAGGTTTAACGAAATGGAGACCAGTGGCGCTGCACTCAGTGTTGATATGTTCAAGCTGACTGCAGAAAACTTTACTTACTGGAGACCGATGATGGAAGATCATATGTACTACAAAGATCTCTATGAGCCCATCCTTAATCATAACAAACCAGAAGGTAAGGAAGAAAAGGACTGGGAATTCTGAATCGGAAGGCGGTTGCCATGATCAGAAAGTATATCGACAAAAGCCTCTTCAAGCATGTGTCCGAGTTCACAAATGCATATGAGTTGTGGACGGTTGGAGTCCATGATTCAGAAGAAGACTCCCATCCCAGGAATAAAGCACACTTGGTTCGTCGACTTGTGAAGTTGGAGTACAAAGACGGCATGAGTATGATTGAACACCTCAACACCTAAAAAGGTATTGTGAATCAACTGTCGAAGGCCGAGATGAAGGTGGATGACGAGATGCGAGCTCTTCTGCGTTAAGCTCATTGCAAGAAAGTCGATACTCTGGTAGTGACTTTGAGCAACTCAGCACCAGATGGAAAATTGACTATGGATGTCGTGGCAGACAGTCTCCTAAATGAAGAATCCAGGAGAAGGGAAAGAGGTGTGAGCAGCGCATCAGAGGCAAACGTTGCTGTGCATAAAGGAAAATCTGAAAATTGAGGTCGAAGAAAGAACCGGGGTCATGATAACCGGGATAAGTCCAGAGGCTGGTCTAGGAAGAAATACGATTTGAAATGTTTCTATTGTGGAAAGATTGGCCATAAGAAGGCAGTGATCACAGAATCTGCTGAAAGATGAGAAAAATGACGAGGTGAAACCAGATCAGATTGTACCTAAGAAGAGAGAAGATAAGAGCACCTCCGCAGTGATTGCTAATGCTGAGGCTGAGATCTTCTTACTCGGAGATCATCTTATAAACGTTATCTATGATGACTGTACTTGGGTGGTAGACTCTGGTGCCTCCTTCCATGTCACTTCTCAAAGAAGTTTCTTCTCGTCTTACCGAGCTGGTGAATATGGTGTTGTAAAGATGGGAAATCAGGTAACTAGCAAGATTGTTGGTGTTGGAGATGTAACCTTGACCACAGATGTCGGCTGTCGACTTGTGTTGAAGGATGTAAGGCATGTGCCTGACATGCGGTTGAATCTAATCTCAGTAGGCAAGCTTGATGATGCCGGGTTAATGAATTACTTTAGAAAAAGTCAATGGAAATTGTCCAAAGGAAATTTAGTTGTGGCCCGAGGAAAGAAAGAAGGTTCCTTGTATATGATGCAGGGAAAGATCAATGGCGGTGAAGCCAATTCTGTCCGAGATGATTCCAGTCTAGAGATATGGCATAAGCGTCTCGGTCATATGTCAGAAAAAGGGCTACAGATTTTGAAAAAGAAAGAATGTTTGACCGGGTTGAAAGGTCAAGTACTTGAAAGTTGCACGCACTGCCTAGCTGGAAAGCAGCACCGAGTTTCTTTTGCGAAACTGAATCAACCAAGACAACGGAAGAATATTCTTGACCTAGTTCATACCGATGTCTGCCCTATGTCAGAAAAGTCTCTAGGCGAAGCTCAGTATTTTGTTTCTTTCATAGATTACCACTCTCACAAAGTGTGGGTCCATTTGTTGAAAACTAAAGACCAGGTTCTCCAAGCATTCAAATAATTTCATGCTATGGTGGAACGAGAGACTGGCAAGAAGCTGAAAGTGATCAGATCTGACAATGGTGGTGAATATTGCAGTCCATTTGATGCTTATTGTCGAACGGCCGGGATACGACTTGAAAAGACGCCCCCCAAAACTCCTCAACTAAATGGTTTGGCTGAGAGGATGAATATAACTATTGAAGAAAAGGTCCGAAGCATGTTGTCCAATGCCGGATTGCCGAAATCATTTTGGGGTGAAGCAGTAAGAACCGCAGTTGATTTAATCAACTTATCACCATCACGGCCACTAGAGGGAGAAATTCCTAAAGAAATATGGATAGGGCGAAAAGTGACCTATGATCATCTGAATGTGTTTGGATGCCAAGCTTTTGTGCACATTCCAAAAGATGAAAGAGCTAAGCTTGACACAAAGACGAAGGAATGCATTTATCTCGGATCGCCGAGATGTGAGTTCGGGTTCCGACTTTGGGATCCAGTGAATAAGAAGATAGTGAGAAGCCGAGATGTGATCTTTCATGAGCTGGAGACCATTCATGACATCTCGAAGCCCAAAGTCCGGGTTGTTGTCCGAGATGAAGAACCCAGCACTCCTGTCCGAACTGAAGCAGGGGGAGAGAATAATGACCAACAGGAGCCAACTGTAGAAGTTGATGCCGAGATCCGAGATGAGAATGCTGAATCGGATTCTCAACCTGAAGGACAAACTAGAAAGTCAGCATGTGAAAAAAGACCTTCTACAAGGTATCTGATAAGTAGATATTTTATAATTAAATAAGGATAGATTCTGGGATATATTGGATTGAATTTACTAATATTCTACCTAATTAATATATTTATCTATCTTTTAATCAAATCTAGGATAAAAAGAATATCATAACAGAAAATCTATTGATATCCTATTTTATTGTGCAAGAGATATCATGTGATCTAAGGGATGTAACAAATTAAATTGAAGAGATATATTATAATATTATTATATTATATATATTATATTATATTATAATGAAAAGGATATGATATATCCTTTGAAAAAGGGAAGTAGTAGATCACGCAAGGAAGCCCACGTAGATGAGATCTTGAAGCAATTGGGATAAAGGTGGGACCCGCAGCAAATAGAGAGGGGAACTAATATAAATTGCAAGACGTACAGCAGAAAAGACACAGACGCAAATGCCGCGACGACAATAAAAAGGACGCAACGAACAGAGGCCGCGAACGAGAAGCAGCAACACGCAGAGTCGAGACGCAAGCCGAGAACATTTTGGAGAGCAATCCGGTCGATGCAGAGTAGTTTGCTTTTCCTCTCTTTTAATTTGTTAACCTAGCCATGCTTGGCTAGTTTCCTTTAGTAGTTAGGGCGAGGATGAACCCTATGTGAATTTAAAGTATTTATTTGGATTCTTTATTGATTATTGTTTTCTTGACTGAATGGATTACCTGTGCTTAAAGCTTTCTTAAAGAGTGATCGCCTTTTAGATTATTCATAGGTTAGTGTATGACAATAGAGATGTTGGTACATTTAACTAGAACCGTTAATCCATCATAGAATTGCATGACCTAGACATAGGCTTACGAGTTTATGCGATCGCATAATTCTGGTAAACAAATTGATCTTTCCAAACAATACTAAGACATTAGGTCGTTTTCAAAGATAACGGATTAAGGTAGCACCAAGACATTGGGACTTAGTGTAATTTTAGAGAATTGGTCGTCAGTCGTGGGAATAATAATAAATTAGGGACTTAATTCAAATACTTAGAGGAACATAGGGGAATTCTGTGCCCTAGCTGCGTTTTTCTTTATTGATCATCTTTTCTAAACAACCATTCTTGAGATTCTTAATCTTGAATGCTTTTCTTGATTAAATTCCTTAAAAATTCTGTTTGGTTACAAATCAACCCCTATTACTCATTGATCCAACTAAAGCTTAAATAACGAATTAGTGGTTGAGTACTATTCCTCGTGGGACGATCTCTTTCTCACATACTTTATTACTTGTAATGATCGGTGCACTTGTCGAAGTCGCTATCAGTATCCACCAGATGAATACATTGTACTTGCAGAGGAAGGTGAACCTCAAAGTTATGATGAGGCTTTGGCAAGCCCTGACAAGATTGAGTGGGAAAAGGCAATGCAGGATGAGATGACGTCCTTGCATGAGAATCAAGTGGGTATACAAGATTAAAAATGAAGAAAATGGACAGAAGCCGAGACACAAGGCCAGGATTGTGGTAAAAGGCTGCAATCAAAAGAAAGGAATTGATTTTGAAGAAATTTTCTCTCCTGTCGTAAAGATGACTTCGATCCGAACTGTGTTGGCTATGGCAGCATCAATGGATCTTGAAGTTGAACAAATGGATGTGAAGACGGCATTTCTTCATGGAGATTTGAAAGAAGAAATATATATGGAACAACCAGAAGGGTTCCGAGTTCCGGAAAAGAAAATCGGTATGTCGGTTGAAGAAGAGTCTATATGGCTTGAAGCAAGCACCTCGCGATGGTATAAGAAATTTGAATCATTTATGACTGATCATAAAATTGAGAAGACAGATGCCGACCACTGCGTATTTGTTAAGAGATGTGAAGCTGGAGATTTTTTGATCCTGATGCTATATGTTGATGATATGCTTATTGTAGGACAAGACAAGACAAAGATAATTGCTTTAAAGAAGGCTTTAAGCTCGTCCTTCGCAATGAAGGATCTTGGTCCCGCAAACAGATCCTCGGAATCAGAATAATCCGAGATAGAAAAAGGAAGCTTCTGTGGCTGAGTCAAGAGAAGTATATTGAAAAAATCTTGAAGAGATTTAACATGGACAATGCCAATCCAGTAAGCACCCCCTTAGCCGGACATTTTAAGCTTAGCAAGGAGCAATGTCCAAGATCAAAGAAAGACAAAGCCGAAATGAGAAAAGTTCCATATCAGTCTGCTGTTGGAAGTCTGATGTATGCGATGGTCAGTACAAGACCAGATCTAACACATGCAGTCGGGATGGTGAGCCGATATTTGTCTAATCCAGGTAAAAATCATTGGGAAGCTGTGAAGTGGATCTTCAAGTATCTCAGAGGGACAAAGAATTTATGTCTCCAATTTGGAGGAAGTAAAGCCGAGCTGCTATGCTTTACGGATGCTGATTTAGGGGGAGACGTTGACTCAAGAAAGTCAACATCCAAGTTACTTGATGATTTTTGCGGAGGTGCGGTCTCTTGGCATCTAAGTTGCGAGAAATGTGTGGCACTCTCGACAACCGAGGCCGAGTATATAGCCGCTCGAGGCCTATAAGGAAATCTTATGGATGAAGAATCTGCTATTGAAACTCAGTCATAAACAAGATCATTACAAGCTGAGATGTGACAATCAAAGTGCTATTCATCCGCGAAGAATTCAACTTATCACTCCCGCACTAAACATATTGACGTGAGGTATCACTGGATACGGGATGTGATAGAAAATGGAGAACTTGAACTCGTCAAAGTTCACACCGACTTGAATTGGTCCGATATGATGACTAAGTCGGTAACAACAAAGAAATTTGAAGACTACTGTAAAGGAGCCGGGATGAAGACGCCAATGCATTGAAGTCGGAAGGGGGAGATTTGTTGGAAATTTGTTCCTCCATAAATGCATTGTGGGGTTCCAAGTGTGACTATTTGACTTATTTGAAAGTGGGTTCAAGACTCGAGTTGACTTTATTGAACTTGGGAATGACTCTTCCTAATTTCTAGACTTTATTGAACTTGGGAATGACTCTTCCTAATTTCTAGATTTGATTGTATTCCTTTTGTTTCTCTTTATATATAGTGTGTGACTCTTGGAAAAAAGAGAGAGAGAGAAAAAAGCCAGAGTGCAAAAAGAAAAAGAGAGTCTGAGAACTCTGAGAGTTTGAGTACCACCATTGTTGGTGAAGCTTGAGTTTTCTAGAGGAAGTCTAGAGATTGTATGATAGATTGATTGTACCCATTATTTTCTTAGTGGAAGTTTGATCCTGGACTAGTGTCCCGTAGGTTTTTTCTTCTTCACCTTGAGGAAGGTTTTCCCACGTTAATCAAATCTGTTTGTGTTCTTCTTCTTCCCTACTCGATTTATATTTCCGCAACAAGGTCCACACCATGTTGCATAGAAATCTATAATAAGAGGCACATTTCTTTCTCCCCTCACCAACTCTTGAACTTCATCGGCTGACAACTTTTTCTGCAACAAAGTTGCTCTGAAGTTTGGAGCTGGTTCACGCTCGTGAAGTTGACGCTTTTGGGTTAGACACTGAGGTTGTTTTTGGTAAGAAACAATGATTTTGTTTGTTTTTGCTAAATATTTTTGGGGCTAGAGATTCATTACCACGTATCTGTTCCTTATTATTGAACGACTTTTTTTTCCTTTTTTTTTTTGGTTGGATGAAATTAATATTTCAGTTTGTGGATCTAGAAGAAGATTTGGAATGATGCAGTTGTATTTAAAGTTTAGAAGTTGCAGGTAGTTTTTGTCTTCAGTTTCGTTTGGGGTTAATCAATTCATTGACCCTTTTGTTCATGTGAAAATTGAAGTGGAAAGTAAATTAATGTATAGAAATTAGATTTTAATTATTTAGAAGTCGGCATTTTTTTCTACACAGTTGTTATGAAAATCACGTCATCGTTCAGTTAGCAAAAAAAGTCAAATTAATGGTCAAACGATATTTTTGTATCTAAAAGAAGCTTTTGGTGTTGGGCGCTCTTTTGGCCAAACCACATGTGTATTTTTGCACCTTTGAAAGCTACGTCATCGTCTAGTCAGCAAAAAAAGTCAACATTAATGGTCAAAGTCAAATTTAACAGTAAAACGGTATTTTTGCACATAATTTATATCCACGTAGTCACTTTTATACCTAAAAAAGCACTTGGTGTTGGACTCTCATCGGATTAAAACACATATGCATTTTTGCACCTTAACACTTTGATTTTTGATTTTGTACCTTAGTTCTGCATAATACAAAATCTCAAATTTCTCAAAATTAATTTAGTTAATTAAGGATCAAATTTAGTTAATCCATTTCAAACAGGAGTATAGTTTCATGATTAAAACGAAGTTGATTTTGTAGTGTAAGGTACTATTAGATATTTTTGCGTTTTGAGTTCAAGTAATAAAAGAGACATTTATGTTGAGAGAAGCAATCATAAACCTTAAAAATGAAGTAATAGATTGTTCGAAGACCTAGTAAAATGATCCAAAAAATTACAGTTTCATGTATTTATTATGTGACATTAAATTGAAAAAATATTCTAAATTAAATATTTGAATTTTTAAATTTGCTAAATAGACGCAGACTTAAACTCATCTACCTATTATATTTATTTCCTATAATTTTTTATTGAATTATTTTTTATTTTATGCTTTAGTCATTTTGTCAAAACAAATAATAAAAACATTATTGACTTTATTTTACTTTTCTATAGTATACATTAGTTAGGCTGAGCATTGCGTAAATTTTTTAAAAAACATTGAAATTAAAATATAAAAACATTATGAAAATGTTCTTGTTAAGCTATACAGAAAATGGAAAAATTCTGGCCAATTAAAACATCTATTCTGTCCCATCATGACAAGCTTTAATAGAAAGGTAAATATGATTAATTTTAAATTACAAAATATATAATTTATATGTGAATATTTAATTTCTTCGCACAAATAAAACCGGGCCTTGGATAATCATTTTTTGGGTACAAGGCAAGGAAAATTTTATTCCGAATAAGTATTTATTTCTGTGAAGTCCAAAACCGTTCATTGGGGCCAAGAAAGCCCACAATCTAATCGTTTTTTTTAAATATTAAATAATAAGCAAAAAGGCCCAGCTAAAGGAAAATAAAATTAAAACACAGTAGCGCTAGAAGGAGGGCTTGAACCTCCGACCTTGTGGTTAACAGCCACACGCTCTAGCCAACTGAGCTATTCCAGCGAGTTTGCTCTATTTTCCAATGTTTTAGTTTATAACTGTTATTTTTATTTCTTTTATTTCAATCACCAAATACCTTAATTTTTTTTACTAACAAATACTCCCTCCCTAATTATAGGAGCAAATTTTGGAGTTGGTTTTGGTCCTAATTATAAGAGCAAGTTTTAAATTTTGTCAATTTTTTCCTATAATACCCCTATTTATACTTATTATTAGGAGCATTATATATGTGTGTGTTTACATATATATGTATATTTGTGTTTATGTGTGTCAATATATATATGTGTAGAAATATATGTGTGAACACACACACACATATATAAACATATATATATGTGTGTGTGTGTATGTATGTGTGTGTAGATATATGGGTGTGTGTCTCTATGTATGTAGATAGATCTATATGAATACACATATATGTATACACATGGTTATATAAAAAGAAACTAATATACATAAATAAACTAATATGTCATGGATATCTAACATAAAGCAAATTAGAAACACTTATAATTAGGGCAACTTGTGTCATTTTAAATTTATATAAGGACATTTTAGGAAAATGAGTAAAATTAACTAATTTAACTCATCTCCTTAATTCTCTCAAAATCGGTTAAATTGCTCCTATAATTAGGGACGGAGGGAGTATTAGACAATAATTATTTCTCAAATATTGAATTATAAAAATATGAAAATAATTTTTTTAGTTATTATATTCTTATATTCACTTTAATGGTCAGTGTTTACAAATGTAGGCATATTATTAGGCAATTAAAATTCCTAAATAGAAAACTCCATTTTAATAGCGCACTAGTACATTGCTTACTATATATAAATTCCTAGATTAATCAATTATTCTTGAACGCAGGAACATTTGAATTGTGATTATAATATAATATGTGTGTATGTAATAATTTATAGGGGAAATTAAAATAAAGGATCTAGAGAAAAAAATATTTATTATAAATGACCACAAAAATTGTAATTGTTTAGAATGACCGAACATCATAATATAAATTTAAAATTACTAAATTTTCCTTAATCAAACCTCCTATATTATCTCTTGTAGTCATATTTTTTTAAAAAAAAAAAAAACTAAAACTAAAACTGTCCATCATGATATGATCATATCTTTTTTTTTATCAATATATTATTTAATTAATAAAGGATTAATAAATGATTAGTCATTTGTAAATGATTGATAATATTCATTGTAGATATGCTATATGTTATATCTTTGTAAATCTTCTCATATGCCACATGGATGGTCAATATTCATTTGTAATAATATGTTGTTAGACCTAATACATTATATTTTTGAACACTGACCTAATACATTATATAAAAGATAGAGCTTGGGAAGAATTATCTCTTGACTATTCATTTATTTATTTTTTCTTATTATTTCTTGGTATCAGAGCCAGAGAACTATCTTTTTTATTTGACCTATTTTTCTTTTTCACTGCAATGGTGTGTCCTTCCATTACTTTTGAGTCCCTCTCGCCCTTAGCTCCGACGCCCACTGTGCCCAAAACTATTCCCATAAAGTCCTTAACTCATTCTGAAGCCCAATCACTTGACACCTCTAATCAATCCACGCAGCCTTCGACCCATACGACCTCTCCTTTTCCTTCACATACGCCTCCTAACCCAAACTCACTTCAGCCCATATTGTCACCTTCGTCTTCCTCGGACATTCATCTTTCTCGTCCCTCTCCAGATTCTCATTCTGAACCCTCCGAAAGTCATCCCCATCATTGTCCTTCTCCCTCTAATCATCATCACATGCTCACACGAGCTAAATCTGGAATTTTCAAACCCAGATATCCATTTATAGGTCTCTTTGAAATTGAAACACCTCAATTTCTTTCTCATGCGGCTGAACCCCACATGCTTGCAAATGCTCTAGCATCTTCTCAATGGTTGAATGCTATGAAAACCGGTATGAAGCTCTCTCTCAAAATCATACTTGGGTGCTGGTACCATATAGAGGTCAGAAACTTGTTGATTGTAAATGGGTTTTTAAAAACTAAGTTCAAAGCTTATGGCTCCATACTGAAACATAAAGCCAAGCTAGTAGCTAAGGGGTTTCAACAATCGGCTAGGGTTGATTATGGAGAAACTTTCAGTCCCGTTGTAAAGCCAACGACCATTTAGCTCATTCTCAAGCTTGTTATCACATACCAATGAGAAATACGTCAATTAAATGTCAACAATGCTTTCTTAAGTGGGTATTTGAAAGAGGAAGGTTTTATGAATATAATTAGCCACCTGGGTTCGAGAGATACTACAAAGCCGAATCATATCTGAAAATTCACAAAGGCAATTTTTGGGCTCAAACAAGCTCCACAAGCATGGTTTGAAAGACTTCAACATACTGGTCAGTTGGGGATTTCAGAATCCTTACAGTGATGTTTCCTTATTCTTTCTCAGAACTAAAAAGCTCATGGTATTTATTCTCATATATGTTGATGATATCCTTATTATTGGGAATAATTTAGCTTTTGTCTAGAAATTCATTATCAAGTTGAATGAGGTTTTCTCTCTCAAGGATTTAGGTCTCATTTACTATTTTCCGGGATTAACAATTCATAGAAATAGCTATATAGTATTTATGTGAATCAAACCAAACATATATACTCTAGATTTGATATGTATGACTGTGCTCCTATGCCGACACCCATGGTTATTGGTAGACATTTTTCAGCTAAAGATGGAAAGGTAATGACAGATCCGTCATTACATAGATGAGCCATTGGATCATCACAATATCTCACAATCTCTAGACTCTTGACATAGCTTACTCTGTTAATAAGCTTAGTCAATTTCTTTCTAAACCAACAAAGATGCACTTTCAAGGTGTTAAGAGAATTCTACGATACCTAAAAGGTACATATCATCATTATGGTTTACATATCAAACCAGTAGGATCTCTTTGTTTGATGGCATTTATAGATGCTGCTCAGGGTATAGATATTGATGATAGAAAATCCATGGGAGGATATTGTGTATATATGGGAGGAACACTTGTATCATGGTGTTTTAAGAAACAAAAGGTAGTCTCCCGATCAAGCTCATAATCAGAGTATCGGTCTTTATCCGATGGGGGCAAATGAACTTAAATGGTTAAATTTTCTAATTACAGAAATTGGTCTTTACATTCGGCAACCTCCAATAATATGGTGTGACAATCTAAGTGTGCTCAAGCTCTTGCCGCAAATCTTGTACATCATGCTAGAAGTATACATATTGATATAGATGTACACTTCATCAGAGATCAAGTGTTATCTGGATCTATAGGAGTTAGATATGTGCCTTCATCTCATCAAGTAGCTGATTGTTTTACTAAAGCTTTATCTCTCACTCTCAATTCTCTTATTTTAAGAACAAACTTAGTGTGTGTCCCACACCCTCTCGTTTGAGGGGGAATGTTATGATTAATAATTGATTAGTCATTTGTAAATGATTGATAATATTCATTATAGATATGCCAGCTGTCATATCTTTATACATCTTCTCATATCCCACATGGATGGTCAAGATTCATTTGTAACAATATATTGTTAGACCCAATAAATGTATAAAGGATAGAGCCAGGGAGGAATTATCTCTCGGCTATTCATTTAGCTATTTTGTCTTATTCTTTCTGTTAGGATGCCTTAAAGAACGTCTTTTGGATTAAAACTTTTTGTTTGAAAGTAGTAGAAAAGAACACTCAATTAAAACTCCTGTGACAACAACATATATAGAAGTTATGAAGCAGGTTCACCTATTGATTATGAAACTTTTTTACTTTATTTTGATGGAACAAAGAAGTCTGCTCTAGCTTTTGAAGTATACATGCTTAAATAACTGAATATGTTTATTTTTAGAGAGGAACAAGCTATGCAGATGTTTTGTTGATTCATATAGATCTTGATTGTATCTTTTGATTTTGACATGGTTTAGGATGGAGATAAGAAATTCTCTCTAGACATTCTTGATGAACTTGCCAAAAAAGCTGAAGCTTGGCATCGTGATTCTATAGCACGTGCAAAGTATGCTAAACTGGAAATGCCAATCACTTGTGCCACTTTTGCTCAAGATGTTGTAGAAGGAAGAGCAAATGTTTCCCAGGCGCATGATCACAAACACCAACCGCTAATATTTGGATTTGCCAGCTTTATGAACGAAAACCTGACAAGTGAGAGGGAAATAATGGCAGTTAGGGTTTCCAGCCAAGTTATAGGTTTAGATTTATGGACTTGGATTCGGTCCTCTGCTCCTTATGGTCCTCTGCGGTCCACTTCGGAAAAACACACTGATCCTCTTTTTTTTTTTTTAATACACATTTCAGGGTACTATAAGTACTAAAAAGATACTTCAAGATACTTGATCGGTCTGAAAAAATATTAACGGTACTTTATGATCTTGAAAAATTATTTTAGGATGTTGAAAAATATTTCAGTAGTACTGACTGGTACTAAAAGGATACTCAGATATCGGTTGATACTTGAAAAATATTTCATGATCTTGAAAAATTATTTTAGGATATCCTAAAATAATTTTTCAAGATCATGAAATATTTTTTCAATACCAGCCAGTATCCTCAATCAGTTTCCTGAAGTATCTTTTTAGTACCAGTCAATGCCCTGAATTTTTTTTTAAACATCATAAAGTACCCGTTAATTTTTTTTTTCAGCACTGATCAGCATCTTGAAGTATCTTTTTAATACTTACAGTACCCTGAAATATGTATTATAAAGAAAAAAAAACAAGATCAGTGTGTTTTTTCGAAGTGGACTGCAGAGGACCATAAGGAGCAGAGGACCGAATCCAAGTCCGAAATAGCCTTTGAGATAGATTAAACGTGTATCTTAGTGCTTAAAAAGCTTAGAAATAAAGATATTAAATAATTTTTAAAATACATAATGCTTTTAAAGAAATGCATTGCTTTTGATGGAGGGAGAATTAGTAGCCCCTTTTTTTCCATATGGTTGAATATCTTGTCATGATATACAAGAGAAACGACTTGAATAATCATAAAAGTCTTGCATAAAAATTTCATGAAACATCGTTGTTTTAGATTAAGTATGGGTCTTCATGTCTTCCTGCATGGATGCTCTCGGCTCTTATTTTGAGATGCTAAGTTGAATATTTTGTGGAAGTATGCCAACCATGAGCATTGAGGAAGATGGGCTTAATTAGAGAAATGGAGATGATGAATAAATGGCAAGAGAGAAATGCCAGACTCATGGAAGAAGCCAATTCATCTTGGCATAATGATAAGAAGTCAAGAGCCTAGGATGACTGGAAGGATGATAATCCTCGAGGTGCTGGCAATAAGAATCTTACCCCATGTGATTGGAGGTTGTATGATAAATCTTTGATTGTATTCAAACCAGATTAATTTTGTAGTTGGCTGAGCATATGCTTAGTAAGCTAAGGATATTTATTTGAATAGTGCCGTTTGAGATAGCAGTGGTAAAAGTGACTTTTTTCAGATAAGCTTTTGTTTGGTATAGAACTAAGAAATCGGATCAAGCCCATCGGACCAGGCCGTTTAAGCCACGGTCCTTCAAGGCCGGGCTTGTAAATTCAAGCTACTAAATGAAGTTGGCCCAATAGGGTCAAGGGCTTAAAAGACCGGCCATTAGGCCCTTTAGTTTTTTATTATTATTATTAACTTGACCAAGACCGAGAGTGTTGGGGGGTGAGGCAACCTTGCAGGGCCAATGATTCACATATGATGGTAATTTACTACTCCCTCCGGTCCTAATTATAAGAGCAAATTTTGGAGTTGGTTTTGATCCTAATTATAAGAGCAAGTTTTAACTTTTGTCAATTTTTTCCTATAATACCCCTATTTATACTTATTATTAGGAGCATTTATATATATGTGTTTACATATATATGTATATATGTGTTTATGTGTGTCAATATATATGTGCGTGTGTGTGTGTGTAACACACACATATATAAACATATATATATGTGTGTGTATGTGTTTACATATATATGTATATATGTGTTTATGTGTGTCAATATATATGTGTGTGTGTGTGTGTGTGTCATTTTAAATTTATATAAGGACATTTTAGGAAAATGAGTAAAATTAACTAATTTAACTCTTTTCCTTAATTTTTCCAAAATCGGTTAAATTGCTTCTATAATTAGGACCGAAGGGAGTAATTTATATGATTTTGTATTTGTTATAGAGTTATTTATTCATTTAAGTACAAATACATAATAACTATACTATGATTTTATGATTTCATTTATTATTTGTTGCACATAAAGATTATGGATGTATTCATGATGTGGGAGAAGAATTTCTTGATATTTTTACCTATGAAGCAGAGCCTACTACTCAAAGTGAAGTACAATCTAATATCTTTGAAATCGATGATAGTGGTGAAGAAGATGTCAATGATAGTCATCGTACTCATGTTGTTTAGTTGTAAGCTTCTTATGTTTTATGTGAGTTATTAGCGGACAATAGTTTGCTTTTGATTATGAATTAGTGGCGTGTTTGTTTGTTGCATGATCCATGTTGTTTGGATATTAATGTTGAAAACATTTATTTGATAAATTAGAACTTTAATTGTTGTAATCTGCTAATTATATTTTTTTGGAAAAAAAAGTGGATGAAAAATAGTTAAAATTTGGAATAATAATTTTTGGCCCGGTAGGGTTGGCCCTGACCATGGTGCTTTCAAACCGAGCTTTGAAAAATAGATGTTTTTATTACCCTAGGTCTAAAAGGGCTGGCCCTTTTAGCCTTGACCCTTTAAAGGGCCGGCCTGGATTCTCAGTTCTAGTTTGGTATAGCGTTTGAAAAGTCAGTTAAGATTAAGATTGAATACTATATATATGTGTGTGTTGTATATTATGTGATAATTTGGGGTAAAAATTAAATTTAAATATAAATTTTCCTAAAAAACAGTAAAATATATAAATACATATTGCAAAATTACAAAATGTATAAATGCTTTTGAAAAAAAAAAATTAAAAAAAAATGTATCCCATAATTATTTTAATAAAAGTATATAATATTTTAAAAAGTTGAACAAGTTATTTATGTAATAAAGAAATATAAAAAGAATATATTAGTTTGTGTGAGTTGTATGTTATGTATTTAAAAAAATTTAGCAAGGGCATTTGTGGAATTTCGAAGAAGGATGGAACCAACAAGAAGCTATAAGCTACTTTTTTTATTCAGAAGCTCAACAAAGTGGCTTCACCCCAGAAGCCATTTTTTCAAAAAGCCTATCACCAAAAGAAGCTATGTCAAACGGGTAAAGCTTTTGAAACAAAAAGTCACTGATAAGCTACTTATAAGCTGTAATACCCGAATTTTATTATCCTGGAATATTATAAATAAATTGGATATTTCTGATAAGTGGGGTTTTGATCTCCAGACTTATGTAAATATAGTCTATTTTTCTAAGTTGAATTCTGTAGGAAATTAGAGAATTTAAGGGTCAAAGTGCCAAAATGACGAAAATGCCTTATGGGACATAAAGGACTTAGAAAAATTATGAAAAATCCTAAAAGGCAGTAAAATGACCAAGTGAATTAGGAGAATATATTATCTCGAATTGTGGTAATTTAATAAATTATAAGTTCTGAAAAATTAAGAAGGAATATTCAAAAAGTATTGAAATGACTAAAATACCCTCATAAATTCCAATATAATGAAGGAGATATGAAAACAAAGATATCAGTGTAAGAGTTATGAGGAAATAAGGTATTCTAATTAAGAAAATTATCAACAAGTGATAATAAAGTAATTAGATAATTATTGGCTAATTACTTAAGCATAAGCAAGGGAAATTCATGAATAATTATATAAAACCCTAAAATTAGTGGTTTTGGCCTAAAATTAGTAAAAACATATTTTTTAATTAATTGGAAATTTTGGAGAAAAATAGTTGAGTTTAGGTATTTTTAAGCCTAAATACAAGAATGGACCAATTAGGTAATTTTGTGGAATTTTTGGGAAAAATTAAATAAGTAAATAAATAATTGATTAATTAATTAAAAAAAATATAAATATTTATTACCAAAAATAAAGGGGCAGCCGAAATTGACCAAGAGAAGAAAAAAAAAATTGAAAATAAGATAAGAAAATAATATCTAGATATTTATATTATTATATAATTTAATTTAATTTAGTGAATAGTAATCAAAAAAATAGGAAACGGATCCTATCTAGAGGACTAGGAATGGGATTTCCAAAGTCAAGGTAAAATATTTATCAGTGGGTTTTTATCTTAGTTAGGCTTTTCCGGAAGTTAATTCGAAGCCGATTGTGCATTTTCCTAATAAAAAACGAAATAGGGAAAAATGTAGATAGTCACATTTTTGGATCGAAGAAAATAAATTCTAACTCAACATCTAGAAATGAGTTTGAAATTATCCGGACATATTTGGAATCGGTGAATTTTGTCCAGGAAGTTGATGATTCCGAAATGTGTTCATGAAGACGGCACGCATTACGAGGAACTTCAGACTGACTGTTTGAGCCCTATATGGAATCAAAATTTAGGTTAACTTGGACATTTCTACTAAGTGAGAATATGTCTTCAAAGTTGTAAATCCAGAATTTTGAGATTTTTCCGAAATTACGCGAATCGGGTACCGATCGGAGAAATTCATCCGATAGGCTTCTGGAAGGTGACACATGGCCACCTCCCATTGGCCAATGGATGCCACCTAAGCAAGGGGAAGGTCGGCCAAAGGAAGGAAGAAGAAGAAGAAAACTTTTGAAAAGTTACTTTGGACGGTCCGGATCGCTTCTCACAAAGTTGATCCGACAGTGAAATCCTACACCAATTCTTATAAATACCCCCTCTTCTTCATTTTCTCACATTTGAAGCAAGAACCGAAAATCTAGAGTGAGAAAGTAGAGAGAGATGCTCTGGAAATTCTGCAAGAAGCTCTGGGTAAGTTTTCCCATCCAGAGCTTTTAGTTTCCGTAGTTCTTTCGGTAGTTTTAGTAGAACTGTTAGTTAGATCTAGGAAGTAGGAGATGAGATTCCTATTCTTGTTTTTAAGCCTCATTGCATTGAAAGATACCTGACGAGGTAAAAACATAGTAGGAATTGAGTCTCTGAAAGTTGAAAGTTAAAATAGTGAGCTTTAAGCTTTCGTAGTTCTTTCAACAGTTAGAGTAGTACTGCTAGTATAGCCTTTAATTTTTCAAGCATGATTGGGTATCATATGATAGGGCTATATTAGTTTAGAATTTCGAAAATTATCATTGGGTCGAAGTTCTGGCAAAATTTTGGAAAATCGGAGCCAAAGTAACGAAGTGCTGGCGAAATTCCGCCAATTAGGGGTATAGGGGAAAAATGGTAATTTTTACCTAAAATGCCAGTTATAAAGCCAAATCACTAATGAAAGTGATATTACTCTTATAGGACATCGAAACTTTGATCTCGCTGTCGTTACGCCGTCGGACGTGTGCCGTTGGACGTTTATTTTTGCGTAAAACGTGCCGCTTCGCCTTAATTACCACGTTCGTTAACGGAGGTATGTTCGCGTACTGTAACACTAGCTCTGATGATTATTGAATGATTATATGTGATAATATGTTATGTGAATAGTGTGGTGCCGAAGGCAAGGCTAGTCTATGTGGGTGTGCCAATTAGTCACGCGTAAAGTCGGTGAGGCCCCCATGATAGACACTTACCGGCCATTCTGTTCGGTGCTATTTGCACAAGTGTCTAAGGAATCGTACTTAGATACACACGCGTCTATGGAGCCGTACTTAGATGCACACAAGCTTTATTCGGGTTATAGACATAATAATGCCGATATGTTTTCCTAGCGCTGAGGACACGACCGTACATCGTGGCATGGGTGAATGGTGCAGACGGACTTAATGTTACATGTTAGTGTAGTTGTTATTAAATGATCATGTACCGGCTTGATCAATGTCTGTAAAATTTGAAATACCATTGTACATATACCGTTTATAAGCATGAGGTTAATCAGCTACTCCGAGATCCAATGTGGTGAATTGGATCTCGCCTATAGCTTCGTGGTCCGAAGGACCGAGGGCCAAGGAGAAAAGCAAGCAGCCACATAGATCGAGGACAAAGGTAGGGAGCTAGCATGAAGACCAGATGGAGACGTTTTAGCTTTGTTGTACTTACGTTAGATGTAAACACTCTGAGGAATGTACTACTTTTGAATGAGCTGGGATACACCGTTATCAATGTTATCCAGCTTACTCCTTATTATGAAAAAAATTATGTCGCTCAAAACTCGATCAAAACGCTATAAAAACAGTTGTGAAAACCTGGTGTTACATAAGCCATACCAGATACAGGATTGTTTTCTAGTTTTTTTTTTTGCTATAGATTGTTTTCTAGTTGTTGCTTCCTTGTGATTTTTTGTGCAAGTAACTTGGTTTGGATTTAACTGTGTGTTTCTTTGGGGCCTAATTGAAAAGGCGGGGCTACAACTCCGAATTTTGGTTGGCCGGATCTTTTATTTTTTTTAGAAGGAATTTACAAAAATAAATAATAATATTTATAAGAAAAATAAAGAGATTTAAAAGAATTTAGAGAATTAAAAATATGTTAATCATTTACAAGATAAAATATGAAAATCCACAAAAAAAAAAAATTAGTCATTTACAAGATAAATATAGATATTTACAAGATAAATAAAGGGGTTCAAAAGAATCAAGAGAATAAAAAACATGTTCGTTATTTACAAGACAAATATGGAAATCCACAAGAAAAATATAGGCATTTACAAGATAAATAAAGATATATATAAGATAAATAAAATGATTCAAAAGAATCTAGAGAATTAAAAACATGTTAGTCAATTACAAGATAAATATGGAAATTTACAAGATAAATAAAGATATATATATAAGATAAATAAAATGATTCAAAAGAACCTAGAGAATTAAAAACATGTTAGTCAATTACAAGATAAGTATGGAAATTTACAAGAGACAAATAAATATATATACAAGATAAATAAAGGGATTTAAAAGAACTTAGAAAATTAAAAACACGTTGGCAATAATTTACAAGATAAATATGAAAATTTATAAGACAAATATGAGTATTTATAAGATAGATAAAAATATTTACAAGATTAATAAAAGGATTCAAAAGAATCAGGAATTAAAAACATTTTGATCATTTATAAAACTATGGAAATTTATAAAAAAAAAAATATAAGCATTTACAAGACAAAACAAATAAAGTGATTCAAAAGAACCAATTAAAAATGTGTTGTTTATTTTCAAAATAAATATGAAAATTCATAAAACAAGTATGTGCATTTACAAGATAAAAAATGATATTTACAAGATAAATAAAGCGATTCAAAAGAACATAGAGAATTTAAAACATTTTAGCCATTTACAAGACAAATATGAGTTTTCATTGGATAAATAAGGTAATTTATAGATAAATAAAATAAGGGCATTTCAACTACAAAAATTAATTTCATTTTAAAAGCCAAGTTTAAGACCTATTTTAAGACTTGATTTTTTAACAGACCAGCCTAGACTTATCAATAAGTCTTTTAGACCTATCAAGCCGATCTATTGTAAGAATAAAATTGTAAATTTGTATTTACTCCCTGCCCTTACACGTTGATTTTCAATTCTTCCTTCAAAATAAACCTTACCCTGTTACCCTGTTGCTTCTTCGATCGGACTTCAGCGTTCGGCCGTTCCTCTCACCAAAACCCAACCTTCGTTTCTTCGATTCTGTGTTCGGCCGCTCCTCTCACCACCGACAGTCCGACGGTCGGAGACCCTCCTCTCCTCTCCTCTCTCTGTGCTCTCTTAGTCGAAGGTCGCCGTCGGTAAGCATTTGCTTCTGCTGGTTCAGTGCCTCTTCTTCGTTCAGTGCTTTCTTAGTCGACCGTCGCCGTCGGTAAGCATTTTTTAAAAGTTTTTGACTCTACTCAGCTTTAGTTTCTTCGATTCTCAGCTTTAGCAATCTGTGGTGAGCCTTGTTATCCATGGAAGTACATTACCCCTTTACCTTTGTAAATGCTGAGATAGTGTTCCATTGGGCACAAATTCAAAAACGATTACTTGCTTAGTTCCTCCTATCCTGCAACCCAAGCTACGGACTAAATTTGGGTGATTCACAAGTGAAACGAGCTTGATCTCATTTCTGATATGGACAACGTTATTATTATCTCGACTCTATCTTTTTTTATTGCAACCCATTGATTGTGAAGTTTCCCCAAATAAACTGTGCCAAAAGCCCCAGATCCCAGCTTCCGTTGGTCACAGAAAAATTAGTGGCTGTAAACTGTGCCAAAATTAGTGACTGATACTGCAATTTAGAAACCAGGAACAGGACAGTCCTTACTTATTAGAGTATGTGTAATAAATAGGATAGCACCATTTTCCTTGTTTTGTTTTGCTTCCATCCCTTTGTATATATGCCCCTATGTATTGATATACTTGTTAATTTTGACTGTAGTTGACTTCTTTCTTGATTATCTGTATTTTTGTTTGCTTATTTTTCTTACACAGGCTTGGTTGGTTCCACTGTTTTGTAATGTTCCTTGTCTGTATCTTTTAATTAAGAGTGGATTTGATTTGAGTAAAGCCCAATAGTTCATTGTCTGTAGTTTTAGACAGGCTTAAGATGCTTGGTTGATTTGTTCTTGTAAATAGTGAGTCTCATCTACTCTACCAATAGCATCACTTTGTTAATTAGTTGCAAGTTATAAGCAGAACGTCCGACTGAGAATGTAACACAGTCTTTCTGA